>NQII01000931.1:334892-523976 GCA_002778355.1 Clitarchus hookeri | reverse complement strand
GGGGCACCAGCTCCAGTCAACTACAGCAGCAGCAGCAGCTGGGTCAGCAGCCACCCCAGGCCACCTATAGGAAAGGTAAACACATGGCTGTGTGCTACCCAGTTTGCCGGACCGCTAAGCCCGCATTTGGCTTTGTGCAGAGTAGCCAGACCACGTACCCTGCACTGTATACCGGCCGGGGCCTGGTCAGCAAGTAGTATAGACAGCCAGTGATATCAACCCGTGTGTCTGACCGACACGTCAAAATTTGCCAGAGTGTGACGTTGCCGTCAACCAACCAACGTCACACTTCAATACATACAGAACTGTTATTTCTTTTTCTTTTTTTATTATTTAGGGNTTGCCGTCAACCAACCAACGTCACACTTCAATACATACAGAACTGTTATTTCTTTTTCTTTTTTTATTATTTAGGGTTTTATAATAGCATATTCCTTCATCAAGCAGTCCACTCATGTAACTCATTTTTTACATGTGTGTAACAGAAATATATTTGAGTTTTTTATACTATACTACACNAGCAGTCCACTCATGTAACTCATTTTTTACATGTGTGTAACAGAAATATATTTGAGTTTTTTATACTATACTACACCAAAAAACCTGGTACACCTGCCTAAAATCGTGTAGGGACACCGCGAGCACGCAGAAGCGCCGCAAGATGGCGTGGCATGGACTCGACTAATGTCTGAAGGTATGCAAGAGGCTATTCACACCATGAATCCTGCAGGGCAGTCCACAAATCCATAGGAGTGCGAGGCGGTGGAATCTCTTCTGTATAGCACGTTGCAAGGCATCCCAGATATGCTCAATAATGTTCATGTCTGGTGATTTAGGTGGCCAATGGAAGTGTCTAAAGTCAGAAGAGTGTTCCTGGAGCCACTCTGTAGCAACTCTCGACGTGTGGGGTATCGCATTGCCCTGCTGGAATTGTCCACGTCCATCGGAATGCACATTGGACATGAATGGGTGCAGGTGATCGGACAGGATGCTTACGTATCTGTCAACTGTCAGAATCGTATCTAGAAGTATCAGGGGTCCCATTTCACGCCAACTGCACACGCCCCATACCATGACAGAGCCTCCACCAGCTTGAACAGTCCCCTGTTGACATGTAGGGTTCATGGATTCATGAGGATGTCTCCGTACCCATACACGTCCATCCGCACGATACAATTGGAAACGAGACTTGTCAGACCAGGCAACGTGTTTCCAGTCATCAACAGTCCAATGGCGGTGTTGGCGGGCCCAGACGAGGAGTAAAGCTTTGTGTCGTGCAGTCAACAACGGTACACAAGTGGGCCTTCGGCTCCGAAAGCCCATATTAATGATGGTCTGTTGAATAGTTTGCACACTGGCACTCGTTGATGCCCCAGCATTTAAATCTGCGCCAATTTGAGAAAGGGTTGCAGATGTCATGTTTAATGATTCTCGTCAGTCGTCGTTTGTCCCGCTAGTTCATGAACTTTTCCTGGCCGCAGCGATGTCGAAGATTTGATGTTTTACCGGATTCCCGATATTCACGGTGCACTCGTGAAATGGTCGTACGCGAAAATCCAAATTTTATCTCTACCTCGGAGATGCTATGTCCCATCTCTCGTGCGCCGACTATAACACCACGTTTAAACTCACTTAAATCTTGATAACCTGCCATTGTAGCAGCAGTAACCGATGTAGCAACTTTGCCAGACGCTTGTTGTCTTATATAGGCACTGCCGACCGCATCGCGTTACTCTGATTGGTTCCATACCTCTGTTATTTGCATACACACGCCTATACTAGTTTTTTTGGCTCTCCAGTGTATATCCGATGGTAGCACACCACACCAGCATAATTTTGTTTTTTTAAATTGAGTTTATCTGATAATGTGCCATAATTTTAGATATACATTAAAAAACTTTTTAAAATTTTAATAATCTTGTTTAACGGTTATTAAGGTTGAGATCTTATTAAATTATTTTTCATTTTCAGTAACATATTTCCAATTTTTAATTTCATTAAGCAAAAAGTCACATTCACACAACACTATTAGTGAGCACCCTGATACATGCCCAGTCACTCAACAAGACCATGCAATCGATATTGGTGCATAAACCACCAACAATATGCATTTGCCAGCAAAACTCAGCACAGACAATCTTGCAGTAGCACAAGGAAGTTGGCCTAGCCATAAAAATGTTTGTGCAAATAATATGTTGTCCCTGTATTTATATGTGTGTGTGTAAACGAATATCAGCCTATGGGTACTTGTGCATCAGTCTCATAATATTGGTAGCCTAGTGGCATGTCTATCACCATTTGTTTTTGTTTATATATTATTATTAATGATTAATTTGAGTTAGGTGTGTATAGACCAGGTTAATTTGGTTTGGATTATATGATTTGGTGTTTATTTGTATGTAGCCTTGTAACCAAGTTTCTCAAGTTAAGGAAAAAAAATGTGCTGTTCATAGATTTAACTTGAAATTTTTGCTATGATAGACCTTTCTAACTTCAATTCTTCAAGTTTATTTTCAAATGAATCCCAGTTTTTTGGCTGCTAACATAACTTAACATAACTTAACATAACTAATATAGAATTTTTAAGAGGTATTAAAAGGCGTTTGTGAGTGGTGGCACATTTACTCTTCAAAGTGCACAGATATAATTTGTGTGTGTCTATGTATACCTATGTTGCAAGATTTGATTGATAAGCACTCGAGAAAGGAGGATATTGATGGACACTTATCATACACAAATTTACCGCCTCGCCATCTAGGTATTCAGTGCTCCTCCTGAGAATGCTGCCAGACTACTTGTGAGATGCGCACTGTATAGTTCCATGCTCACACACACAATATAGTACATGAGAATATACAACATACCGCCCACCGTGACCGACTGATGTCTCTAAGAGTATACACACAAACAATCACACTATGTACAAAATATCACATTTTGAGAACTGGCGAGAATTATTGGGTTGACAGGCGGTAAAGCTTGTGTACTGGTCTGCACAACTGTCCCTTTTGGGTGTGCACTTCAACCACTCTGACCATGTTGTCTGCTCCAGGATGTAACTTGATGCCTGTGGACAAGCACCAGCCCAATGGCGGTATTCATTCTTCACCTTCAAGGGTTAAATCTCCCACAGTGAGTCCTGGTTAGTTGATTTGCCACTAACCTCGAGGTTGCAGCTGTTGAAGATACTCACGATACCATAGTCTCCAAAACTGACTGGAAAGGGGAGACACCATTTTCCATCTCCAGCACAGGCAGAGTGCACTATCACTGTTCTCATCATACGATTCAGGGACAGCTACAAGGGGCCTACCAATAAGAAAATGCCCCAGTGTGAGGGCAGCAAAGTCACATGGGTCGGATGATGCTTCAACATTAGTACACAATGTCATTAACTCCTCCAAAGTGAGAATCTGATAGCCGATGACTCGCCTGAGGTGGTATTTGGCTGACTTCACAGCTGCTTCCCATAACCCACCTTTATGGCGCTTGCTGGGGGAAGAAAATGAAAATTAATGGAATGAGTCAGAGAGAAGCTCTCAACAATGGGAGACTTGAGAAGTTGGATAAAGGATTGTTGAAGTTGCCTTGCCGTGCCCACAAAATTGGTCCCACAATCCGAATAGAGACTCGTGCACAATCCTCATCTTAACACAAACTGTGTTAAGGCTGTAACAAAACTATCAGCAGTTAGATGAGTCAAAACCTCAATGTACACTGCCTTAGTTGCAGAACAAATGAAGATGGACAGGCAAGCCTTCTGAGTATTGTCACATTTCTTGTTTAGTCTGATGCAAATGGGCCCAGCATAATCCACTCCCATCTGCTCAAAGGTTCCAGAGGATGAGACTCTCTCTGCCGGTAAATAACCCATAAGTGGAGGAGTGTTCACAGGTCGACACCGGAAGCACCGCACACACTTGAAGACTCTAGCTTGAATTAGGGACCGGGCTGACAAAATCCAGAATTTCTGTGATACGAGAGACTGCAGTACATGTGGTGCTGCATGCAAACATCTCCGGTGGTAATGATCTACCAATGCTTCAACCACTGCATTGTCATCGGCAGTATGATTGGGTGCTTAGTTTCAAACTCCGTGTTGGCATTGGACAAGCGACCGTCCGCCCTGAGAACACCATGCAAATCCAGAAAGGGTGCCAAGCGCTGTATTTGNCCGTGTTGGCATTGGACAAGTGACCGTCCGCCCTGAGAACACCATGCAAATCCAGAAAGGGTGCCAAGCGCTGTATTTGTGTTGAACAAGACTTTCCTCTATTGAGGCGTTTAAAGTCGTCATGTAGACAAGCAGGTTGGATGCATTTGCATACAAGAAGGGCAACTTTCTCCAGTTCCAAACTTGTAAAGGAACCACTGTTACAAGGTTGTATTTTGGCACGTCTGATGAAACGCCTAACATAAGACATAATACGAACCAACTTGGGCCACTATGAAATTCGTTGGAATACAGGGAGCTCTTCAGGAATTTTATGAATCTTCAGCAAGGCGAAATGAGAAGATTTGAGCTCTTAGATACTGTCATCATGCCCCGACACAGCGAAAACTGGCCACTGTTCAGGTGGGTGGACTAGCCAACCGGGGCCATGCCACCAGAGGTCATGAGAGAGGTCAGGAGGGAGTATGCCACGAGATGCACAACACAACGTATTATCTTGAGGAGAAACCCATTCTTGAATTTGAGACACGCAATTAGACACAAAAGTTTTCAACAAGCATGGCAGTGACTTTATCCAAGCTAGAGCAACACTGGTATCAGTCCATGCATAGGTTGCAGAGATATGCAAGTACTGGCTGAGAAAGTTGTGACAATAGCAGATCAATTTTGCTAGTAAATGAGCCCCACACAATTCTAAACGAGGGAGAGACACTTGTTTCAGAGAAGCTACCTGTGCCTTAGCCATTACCAGATGCACACACATGTTCCCTTCAGTGTTCGTACTCCTCAGATCTGCGAAAGGAAAAAGTGTTTGGTGGGACTACTAGCGTGGACCCGTAGGTGATACGAGAAAGAGTCCTTCACTGGATTCCAGTACAGACCAAGGATGTTCACAACAGGACCTGATGAGAAGTCTAGCACCCTAGGNGAATGTTCACAACAGGATCTGATGAGAAGTCTAGCACCCTAGGACTTTCAGAATGGGTTGCAGGCACATCACTAAGGAGCTGAGACTCATTACTCAACAATTTCTGAAGCTCAAACCCACCCCGGCGTAAAAGTTCGACCAGCTGAATTTTTAACAAATTAGCTTCATGGAACGACATTGTGCCTGTGATGATATCATCCACGAAGATGTGGTTCTCAAGAGCATTGGCAGCTAGTGGATATTCTTCACCTTCATCAGACGCCCACTGATGCAACGTACAAATTGCCAAGAATGGAGATGGTGTGAGGCCATAGGTTACTGATATTCAGCTGATAAACTGTAAGGGGTAGTGAAGGGTCCTCACGCCCCAGAATGAGCTGGTATGGTCGGTCAGTCTCATTGACCAAAACTTGGCAGTACATTTGCTTAATGTTGCATGAAAAACTACACTGTAGAGTCTAAATCTTAGAATTACATCATTAATGTCATTCTGAAGTTTAGGACCTGGGAGTGAATTGTCATTGAGTGAAATACCATTGGACGTCTGTGCGCTGCCATCAAAAACAACCCTCAATTTGGTAGTAGAGCTAGATGTTTTGAGCACCCCATAAGGGATAAAACACTCTGTGGTTTGTCGGCCACTATCCTGTTTGCAAGAGGGGGTATACGGCTCCATATGACCTACCTGAACACAGTCAGTCATGAACTCTGTATACATAGTCTTCATCTCAGGCTGCGAATTAAATTTCCTTTCTANACAGTCAGTCATGAACTCTGTATACATAGTCTTCATCTCAGGCTGCGAATTAAATTTCCTTTCTAGCGAATAGAATCTATGTTTGGCAATTTCGTACGTATCCCCCAAAGGTTTGGGCCTGGNGAATTAAATTTCCTTTCTAGCGAATAGAATCTATGTTTGGCAATTTCGTACGTATCCCCCAAAGGTTTGGGCCTGGGGTTTAAAGGGAAGAGAAACCTTGTATCTTCCAGTATCTACTCATGTGTGAGTATCCTTAAAATTATTTTCACAATACTCATCTTCAGGTGGCTTTGCATTGACCTGAGGATGCTCTTCAGTCTCCCAGAATTATTTGAGGATGACATTCAACAAGCTCTCCCTATCCAACTGTTCTGTATCTGTACAGGACTAAGGGTATTTCCCCAATAAATAACACCCATCCCAACTTGGACTCCAATACTACACGCATGTGTTGTCCCAACGCTAACTGTCCACTCATACCAACACGAGCACAGACGTCAGCACTCCCAGAAGTATATTGATTGGAGCAGGTTTATCGAAGTGAGGGTCTGCGAAAGAAAGGGAACCAAACTGAGCAAGAACACAGGAATCAACACACACACTTGGCAAGTTGCTAGTAATTTTGGACACAACAAAGAGGGAGTGACAAAAGATACAGTGAGGTTCCGTTGGTGACTAAATCTGACAGGTTATTTCCCCCTTCAAGCTGACAGTACAATGACAAAACCCACAACCCTTTCACAGACTTTGTGTAAGGGTAATGAGAGGATTTCCGCAAATGCTTCATAGATAAAAGATGTTTGCACTGCACTGTCCAGCAAAAACCGCATGACATGAGGCTTATTGTCCGCACCGTAAACCTTCACCACGGCTGTAGAAAATAACACTTGATATGCGTTCAGGAGCCGAAACACCTGCGCACATTTCACCTGGAAACTGTATGGGGTCCAACATTTTGTCTTGGGGAATTGAAGATACAGTGGACTTATCTATGTGGAGCAGGGTATGATGCTTTTACTGACATTGATAACAGGNTTGCATTGACCTGAGGATGCTCTTCAGTCTCCCAGAATTATTTGAGGATGACATTCAACAAGCTCTCCCTATCCAACTGTTCTGTATCTGTACAGGACTAAGGGTATTTCCCCAATAAATAACACCCATCCCAACTTGGACTCCAATACTACACGCATGTGTTGTCCCAACGCTAACTGTCCACTCATACCAACACGAGCACAGACGTCAGCACACCCAGAAGTATATCGATTGGAGCAGGTTTATCGAAGTGAGGGTCTGCGAAAGAAAGGGAACCAAACTGAGCAAGAACACAGGAATCAACACACACACTTGGCAAGTTGCTAGTAATTTTGGACACAACAAAGAGGGAGTGACAAAAGATACAGTGAGGTTCCGTTGGTGACTAAATCTGACAGGTTATTTCCCCCTTCAAGCTGACAGTACAATGACAAAACCCACAACCCTTTCACAGACTTTGTGTAAGGGTAATGAGAGGATTTCCGCAAATGCTTCAGAGATAAAAGATGTTTGCACTGCACTGTCCAGCAAAAACCGCATGACATGAGGCTTATTGTCCNCGCAAATGCTTCAGAGATAAAAGATGTTTGCACTGCACTGTCCAGCAAAAACCGCATGACATGAGGCTTATTGTCCACACCGTAAACCTTCACCACGGCTGTAGAAAATAACACTTGATATGCATTCAGGAGCCGAAACACCTGCACACATTTCACCTGGAAACTGTATGGGGTCCAACATTTTGANAGGAGCCGAAACACCTGCGCACATTTCACCTGGAAACTGTATGGGGTCCAACATTTTGTCTTGGGGAATTGAAGATACAGTGGACTTATCTATGTGGAGCAGGGTATGATGCTTTTACTGACATTGATAACAGGTGCAAGTTGAGAGACATGATGCTAGCCTATGGGCTGTCCCAAGACAATTGAAACCCAATTTTTTGTTCTGAGCTTTTTTTTGTTTGTCTGTTGGTGAGGCATCAATGAATTCAGGACACTTGTACACAGAATGGGTGGTTTGCAGATATACTGAACAAGATCTCGTTTTAGGTTCTGAACTGGTAATAAATACTGCCTTTTGTTGCGAGGTTGTATGACTTGACTTCGTCAGCAATGGTTTCTGAGACGTTATTTGCACTAACCTTATTTTCTACATCGAGAGCACAATACATTTTTAATACTGTAGACTGAACAAAATCTACGAGTTCAGAAACCTTAGGAATTGTGTCAGTGCTGTCTGTAAGTGAGTTTTCGAACTTTATGAGCATACACACATCTAACTTGTGCATCAAAACTGTGACCAGAACAGGGCTATTGTTTGTGATATCATGGCGTAAGCCTTCCAGAGCACGAGCATTATCACTGAAGGTGCTGACAAACTGATTGAAGATGAGTTTACAGTAGGCAGGTCCAGAATTCTGTTTATGTATAGGGTAGCAAGTTTCCTGATGTTCTGGTAATGGGATATGACAAGTTCCCAAGCTACTGTGTAGTTTTCAGTTGTAATCGGTACACTGTTTACTAACTATAAAGCTTCTCGCTTGAGGCATCCCAACAAATACTGGAATTTCTCAATATCGGCTAATCCCAGATTACCATGAATCGTAGCCTGGTACAACTGGGAGAACATGGGCCAATTGTCCCACTGGCCTGAAAAGGATGGGAAATTAATTTAAGGCAGACCTACATTAGCAGACAGGGCGGCAAGAGAAGATGCGGAAGAAGCTTGTACAACATGAGAGGACAGAAATGAGGTTATGAGACATTGTATGTTGGACAACTGGGCAAACAAGGACTCGTAATTTGCAGTAAACACATTTTTGTCCAAATCCTCCAAAGGGTCCATTTGCAAAAGTTAGTTGCACAGAGTGTTTACTGCACCTTCAATAGCGTTGAATTGTGAACCAAACGCATTCACTTTGTGAACAACATTCAGCGTGACTTTGGGGGCCTTAATCAGTGCATGTACCCTCTCATTTATGTGTTCCAAGCTTACTTTCTTGGAGCTTCAACTAAGGCAAAAATATCTTAAACCCCATGGCTAGGATCACAACATTAAAAAAAAACTGCAAAGCGTACGGAAACAAATATAATAGAAGTGATCGGCAAAATGCCACATGAGCTAATAAGTTATGTCGACGTGTCTGACGCAACATAAATATATTTGCAAAAACACTCCTCAACACAATAGAAACAAGATACAGACATGTAATTACTTACCCACATGCCAAAAAATATTAACGAACGAGAGACAATGGAAACACCTTACATTTTCAACGAAAAATATCACCAAAACTGAAGATTTCATCACATAATAATGAAGGGGGGCGAAAAAGTCTTCATTTTATCTGAGCTGCTTGAGTTGCGAGAGTGGATTCGGAGTGGCGGCGCTGTCACTTCACACACGTGTTAGACTTTAACATTTATGCCGTGCACGTAAAAACGAACAAAACTTTATCACAGTTACGAATCACAATCTCTGGATACGAAATCCGACTACGGAGGACCAAATGTTGTAAGATTTGATTGATAAGCACTCAAGAGAAGAATAATGATGGACACTCATCATACGCGAACTTACCGCCTCGCCATCTTGGTATTCACTGCTCCTCCTGGGAATGCTGCCGGACTACTAGCGAGATACTGGATACATGCACGCTGCACTGTGTATAGTGTTCCACGCCGACACACACGATATAGTACATAAGAATTTACAACAGTCTCTATCCATCCGTATACACATATTGTTATGGTGTGATCAGGCCTTAGCTGAACGGCTTGCCTAATCATACATTCAAACATTAAACCTGCAAACGAGCGTGATAGCAATTTGGTCGTCGACCCTTGCGAAAGAAGACAGTTGAAGAAATCCCCTCCACCGGTCACTGAGCGGGGCCGCAGAACCATGCGCTTGATATAGGCCGGCATAACACCCGGAACAGCGTCTTTTCGTATTTTGTCCTTTGGGCATCGACCCGACCAGCGAAGCAGACCGGGAAGATGGGTGTGTCCGGCCGTCGTTAACCGTCTCGTAGAATCAGCCTCCGGCAACATTAAAAAGGTGATGATTTCCAGTTAGGTTTAAATAAAATGGCGTGAATTAAATGTAATGAATAATCATCTTGGTATACAATTTAAAGATCCCCCGATCAATAGTCATTTAAATAGCAACTGTATAATCTTCATGTAATAAAACTCATCTTATACTGTTGTGCTCTACTGAATCATGAGTTATAATTGAGCTATGCCCCCCCACAACTTTCACGTACGAATGGCTTAAAAGCTAGTTCGTAACAATATATATGGATGTACACATTGAATATAAGTAATACAAACACGATAACTATTAGTACGGACACTGGAGTTCTTGTGTAAGGCAGGCAGTAATTGAAGCAGAAAAGTACTTGCAGCATTTCTGCTGCAAGCAGACACAACAGACGCTGCATGAAGTGCCAAGACCACTGTTACCCCACACGATTGCCACCACCACTTAGAATATATGTTTGGTCCTAACAAATTTTTTCTCATCACTTGGCCACATTATTATTATTTCTTCACACAGACTTATACGCGTCATTTAAATTTATGCAGCTGTGACAATAATACTTTACAGTTTGTGAAACAGAAACAATATAATCTTTTCAACTAAGATTCAACATGCAAATCATAAAAGATGTGAGTGATACCGATAGTCAATATTATTTTATAAACTTCTTTTATGGCTTTCCATTTTGTTAATGCAAGTTTACTGTGTTTAGTGCTTATTTCTGAAATATAAATTGAAGTGGAAAAAATGGTTAGCTCCAAACTAAGCAAATTAATTTTTTTTCCCCTCTATATTACTTTAATTGCAATGCTGTCTGAGGTCAAAGTAATTTCACATGTACTACATGAGTCTGACATGACAACATAAAGATGTTTACTTTCACGTGACCATTCATACACAAATCTTGCTCACAAGTCCTGCTCAAAAAGTTTAAATTATGAGCCATATATACATTTTCCCACCAGCACAAGTAGACCCCCCAAATCACTCAAATATTTCTTATACATGCAATAGTTTCTGCAAGGCAAACTGCAGCAGAAGTGAATTTTTTTGGATGAATGTGAATTTCTCCTGCGAGAACCACATTAGTGACTAATAGGTCTGATCCAAATATTTTCTACTGCAGTAGTAGAACTTGCAAATAACTAAATTCTTTTAAAAAAATGTTTTAAAATAATTAAGTTCATGAATGATTTATTACAAATAAAAGCCAACACAATATCTAGCACAAAACTGTACACCTAACCCTGCAATTGTCACATAAAGTCAAGATGAACTAAGCTCATCAATCAAGAACTGTTGTTGACATGTTCTCTTTCAAATGCTTTTGACAGTGTCCAGAATGATGCTGTATGAAATTATGCATTTAGTACCATATTGTAATGTGGCATGTGCACAGTTATAGCCGGCTGGAATGAACCTTAGCAAAGCGAAAGAAAATGAAACACGTGTCCCAAAAAGTAATAATACTGCGTCATTACAATATCATAGGAAAGACTGTGTCAGCTTGTACTCCAGCAAGAGTCAAATCCTGGACGTTCTCGCCACGCATGTTGCACAGCACATAGCTTGCCAGCATCTAGTGGTGGTGTGGTTACCAAATATCCAGTAACAACAATNGCCACGCATGTTGCACAGCACATAGCTTGCCAGCATCTAGTGGTGGTGTGGTTACCAAATATCCAGTAACAACAATCATATACATGAGTAGTTACTGTAACTTGAGAGCCATATAAGTACTGACACTAATATGCATTACCTTCTGATATATGATGGAGATGATGGCAGTGCGGGCTTTCAGACCGATGACGAACATGTGGAACTGGAAGTGTGAGTTCACCAGCATCTGCACTATAGCTGCAACCAACATGAGGCCAGCATAGAAGAAGCCATGCCACATTGGTTCGTCGCTCCCCACAAAGGCTATCAGTTGGCTGAAATGATTTAAGTCATACCCCACTTAGTACACTGTAAGAATACAAACTGTTATAACACACATACAGAAAAAATACTGGTGATAGACATCCTGAACATTAGGGGTGGGCGAAGCTGGAAATTTTATTTCAAAGCAAATTCGAAGCAAATTTTTTTTAATATTTGCAAATTTGAATTGAATATTGAATCGAAGGGTTTTGTTGAAAAGTACACATTGCACCAATTATTTTTTATTTAATAAATAACTACTTTTTTAACAAGCTAGGCAAAAGGCAGATAAAAAAGAAATTTTTTTTTTACTGATTTACTAAAAAAACTTNAACTACTTTTTTAACAAGCTAGGCAAAAGGCAGATAAAAAAGAAATTTTTTTTTTACTGATTTACTAAAAAAACTTCACCATAGTATTCTTACTATGTAATAACACATATGACCTTTCATGCTAAAAAGATCTACATAAACTGAAAATTAACCCAGGCTTAAGAAATATTTAAAAGTACGTAGCACATAAATGACTAAAAATCATTTTTCATCTCATCAGCACATTCCTTGACTTAAATGCAAAATAATACCACATAAGAAACTAATAATTATTTCAGCAATGTATGAAAAATACAAAACTTGGATACAATAATTAATTGCAGTGCTTGTGTTTTTACACCTCAGTAGTTACATTGCATACGTATACATTATTAAATTACGTGAGTTAACGTTGTGGGGTGTTAAGTTTTGTTAAAATTTTGTTTGGTCTTCATCTATGTCTTCCACAAATACGCACAGTAACTGTTCCCATTCCTTTATTACTTGCTCTATAATTCAGTCAACAGAACACTATTGGCTGTAAGGGTATTTTGAGGCTACTCAAAATGGTGTGAAGTGAAGAGTAGTAGTTAATTTCCTGCTTTATTTTTATTACATTAATGAGATTTCAATCGCAGTGGGTGTAATTTCACAGCAGTTAAGTTTGTAAAACTTGCAGTCTCCTATTTATCACACTGTAATGCGTTAAGGCTCCGTTGGACACAAGATAAATATTACCGATTAAAATCTGCACTAATTATTTTACACAAAAAATGATGTATGGAATAATTTGTGAGCATTCAGTTGAGTTGAGGTTATGTTTTCATGATTCACTAGCCATGTGTGTGGCGTATGTCAAATAAAAACTTTAATATGTTGCTAAGACCATATCATTGTCTTTTGTTTTTTAGGCAAATTAATAATAAATGTAATTTTGTCTTTGGGCAAATAATAAATAATTTAAGTTGCCCAAAAACAGTTTTTTTTCTTCAAAGTTTGAAGTAAAAATTTTTATTTTGAATACAAAGCAGAATATTAAAAATATAGTAATCAAATTAGAATTTTTGAAACTTCGCCCACCCCCTACTGGATATAATGGGCTCTGAACCCCCCACACCCCCAGCCTCCTATAAATTATGTTATGCTATAATTTGTTATGTACAAGGTTTTTCTACATTTGAACACTTCTGAAACTGAGCTATAAGTAATTTTAACACTGTTATTTGCCAGGAATTGGGACACAGGTTACTACAACATTAAGAAATTTTAGTCAAGGGGTTTTGGTCAGTTCTTAACAGCAAGATCTTGAGAACTAGTAAGACCAAAATGAGGTGAAATTGAAGCAGTGGCAGAATGCAAAGGCAGAAGAAACAGGAGTATCATGAGAAAACCCACTGGCCAACTCAAACTTCCGCCACATTTTCCACCTGCAAAAATATGGATGACCCAACTTGGAATTAAACCCAGCATGCCTTGGTTGTAGACAAGTAGTCTGACAACTAAAACACCACGACCTCTGACTTTAAGAACGACTTCTTTCACACAATGGTTTCTGAATACATAATTAATGTGCCATGTCGTCGTTTGACCTCAGTAGCCCAGTAGCATGTAGCCTCCGGGGCACAGTGATGCCAAGGACTGTCGCAATTCAACAACCTCTGATTTTAGAAGGAAGGTTACATGAGCCGCTGTGTTGGTTTGCCACATGATAGCCAGCAACTTACCCATCTTGACACTCCTGCCTGAAAGTGGGTGGATCCATCCCTTCAGCAGCGAGCGAGCAGCCAAGTAGGTACTGATGGTGCATCTCAGCTATGCATAGGGGTAGTTACCCCTTCCAACTAAGCTTCCAACTACCCAGTCATCTCTTTCTGCCTCTCCCTCGCCACGCTCTCATGAAGGTAAAAATACTACTGCACACGCCTGAATTTTGGCAGTTCTGGGAATGCCTTCCCCAGCCAGAGTTCCACACTTACCGTGCTTGTTAGCTCTCTGCACAGAGTGGTAAGTCAACACCGGAACAGCATTTAAGGGTCTCTCTCGTCCCAAGCTTCACTCGAATCCCTACTACAGCTGTTACTGTCAGACACTTGGCAAGCCTGTCCCTTATCCTTCAAATACTAGTTGTGCACAGGTCGGAGATACTTGTTACGCCGTCACCTTTAGAAGGAATAAACAATTATCTACCTTGCTTACTTTGTTTTATCAGTCATNTTGACTTAAATGCAAAATAATACCACATAAGAAACTAATAATTATTTCAGCAATGTATGAAAAATACAAAACTTGGATACAATAATTAATTGCAGTGCTTGTGTTTTTACACCTCAGTAGTTACATTGCATACGTATACATTATTAAATTACGTGAGTTAACGTTGTGGGGTGTTAAGTTTTGTTAAAATTTTGTTTGGTCTTCATCTATGTCTTCCACAAATACGCACAGTAACTGTTCCCATTCCTTTATTACTTGCTCTATAATTCAGTCAACAGAACACTATTGGCTGTAAGGGTATTTTGAGGCTACTCAAAATGGTGTGAAGTGAAGAGTAGTTGTTAATTTCCTGCTTTATTTTTATTACATTAATGAGATTTCAATCGCAGTGGGTGTAATTTCACAGCAGTTAAGTTTGTAAAACTTGCAGTCTCCTATTTATCACACTGTAATGCGTTAAGGCTCCGTTGGACACAAGATAAATATTACCGATTAAAATCTGCACTAATTATTTTACACAAAAAATGATGTATGGAATAATTTGTGAGCATTCAGTTGAGTTGAGGTTATGTTTTCATGATTCACTAGCCATGTGTGTGGCGGCGTATGTCAAATAAAAACTTTAATATGTTGCTAAGACCATATCATTGTCTTTTGTTTTTTAGGCAAATTAATAATAAATGTAATTTTGTCTTTGGGCAAATAATAAATAATTTAAGTTGCCCAAAAACAGTTTTTTTTTTTCAAAGTTTGAAGTAAAAATTTTTATTTTGAATACAAAGCAGAATATTAAAAATATAGTAATCAAATTAGAATTTTTGAAACTTTGCCCACCCCCTACTGGATATAATGGGCTCTGAAACCCCCACACCCCCAGCCTCCTATAAATTATGTTATGCTATAAATTGTTATGTACAAGGTTTTTCTACATTTGAACACTTCTGAAACTGAGCTATAAGTAATTTTAACACTGTTATTTGCCAGGAATTGGGACACAGGTTACTACAACATTAAGAAATTTTAGTCAGGGGGTTTTGGTCAGTTCTTAACAGCAAGATCTTGAGAACTAGTAAGACCAAAATGAGGTGAAATTGAAGCAGTGGNAGGGGTTTTGGTCAGTTCTTAACAGCAAGATCTTGAGAACTAGTAAGACCAAAATGAGGTGAAATTGAAGCAGTGGCAGAATGCAAAGGCAGAAGAAACAGGAGTATCATGAGAAAACCCACTGGCCAACTCAAACTTCCGCCACATTTTCCACCTGCAAAAATATGGATGACCCAACTTGGAATTAAACCCAGCATGCCTTGGTTGTAGNACTTCCGCCACATTTTCCACCTGCAAAAATATGGATGACCCAACTTGGAATTAAACCCAGCATGCCTTGGTTGTAGGCAAGTAGTCTGACAACTAAAACACCACGACCTCCGACTTTAAGAACGACTTCTTTCACACAATGGTTTCTGAATACATAATTAATGTGCCACGTCGTCATTTGACCTCAGTAGCCCAGTAGCATGCAGCCTCCGGGGCACAGTGATGCCAAGCACTGTCGCAATTCAACAACCTCTGATTTTAGAAGGAAGGTTACATGAGCCGCTGTGTTGGTTTGCCACATGATAGCCAGCAACTTACCCACCTTGACACTCCTGCCTGAAAGTGGGTGGATCCATCCCTTCAGCAGCGAGCGAGCAGCCAAGCAGGTACTGATGGTGCATCTCAGCTATGCATAGGGGTGGTTACCCCTTCCAACCAGTCATCTCTTTCTGCCTCTCCCTCGCCACGCTCTCATGAAGGTAAAAATACTACTGCACACGCCTGAATTTTGGCAGTTCTGGGAATGCCTTCCCCAGCCAGAGTTCCACACTTACCGTGCTTGTTAGCTCTCTGCACAGAGTGGCAAGTCAACACCGGAACAGCGTTTAAGGGTCTCTCTCGTCCCAAGCTTCACTCGAATCCCTACTACAGCTGTTACTGTCAGACACTTGGCAAGCCTGTCCCTTATCCTTCAAATACTAGTTGTGCACAGGTCAGAGATACTTGTTACGCCGTCACCTTTAGAAGGAATAAACAATTATCTACCTTGCTTACTTTGTTTTATCAGTCATNAGAGATACTTGTTACGCCGTCACCTTTAGAAGGAATAAACAATTATCTACCTTGCTTACTTTGTTTTATCAGTCATTTGTTTTTTGTTTTGCTACCTTCTTCCCACATAGTTCGCTGTGTGTCTTTGCAGTTACTCTTCCAGCACTCGCCCGGCCGACACAAAATAGCTTCAATTGAACTTAACTCTCCAAAGGACATACTTCTTGTTGTCAGAGATTGGTGTTCTGGTTGCTCACAGGTAATGCCACCCCTCTGGTCGCCACTATGGTATGGGGAGGGAGATTCTTTCCACGATTCTCAGATTCGAGGAGAACAAGTCTCTGTGGGTCTTAGACTACGAGCTGGTCGCGCCGCTCATCTAAGGACCATTGCGGCCTCAGTGGGGAACGCTTGGAATTCAATAGGAAGTTGAACTCTGTAGCAGTTCAGTTACTCACTCAACTGTCCCTGAGTCGCTATACGCTTGAGGACCTTCAGTTGGGAGGTGTATGTTCCAGCTGGTCACGCTGCTAAAAACACAGCCCCACTGATAGGGCCAAGCAGGGTGCACCCCATGGCACCAGCACCAGAAAGTCACTTCCTTTCACACCATATATTTCCACCCCCCACCCCCAGTGATGCCTAGTCGCTGTTTATTTAACTAGCTACGGCTGTGCTTGTATCTATGCAACCTAACTAAGTCCAATAACCATTCAATATTGTACCTTCTTTTATTATTGTAACTCTATAGTATCACTGACAAATCACTGTGCCCATNTCCAATAACCATTCAATATTGTACCTTCTTTTATTATTGTAACTCTATAGTATCACTGACAAATCACTGTGCCCATGCCTTAACACCAGGCTGGTCAAAAAAAAGGTGATGAAGGTCCTCGCTATTCAATCTAGGAACTCTGTAGAACAAGGACCTAACACAATGAGGATGTATTGTAAAGAAAGGGAAAAGGATGCGCTACTCCAATGGGCATCATGCGCACCTGCCCCTACATGGAGCTAACCGACAACCGCATTTTCTTCTACAGCCAGAGTATTACCCACAGTTCCTCTAAGATTGTTGCCACTCCTACCAACGCCAATGAAGCAACAGTCAATTAACGCTCCACAGCCTCCAGTCTCATCAGCTGTCCAGAGAATCAATCTGAACTCTGCCAGCACCCTAGTGCCATACTGGTACCTGCATAAGGAACTTTAGCCCATACAAGCCTCTATGCAGCCCACAGTAAAACCAGCTCCACCACCTGCGGCAAGCCAAATCATAGAGATACTGGCCCGCTGAGCGCCGTCTACCAAGTACGGAGAGGGAGTGAACACCCCAACATTAAAAGGATTACTTCCACTTTACGTAACAGATAAAACAAACTTATGTGATTTGTGAAATGCCATGAAGTATGAGGATGTCACACAATTAAAGAACTGAGGGAAAAGACATCTCACTCAGACTTCATAAAATAGATGCAAAACCAGAATGTGTGTCAAATCACATTTTTATTTAAAAGGTCTTTACTTTTTAAATATCTCTGGTTATATTTTTTCTACTAATTTTTGAGATTGTGTTCATACATTTACAGTAGAGAACCAAATTTGCAAGGCCTCACGGTGCCTGAGAATGACCCTGCAAAATCGCTGATCTCGCAAATTCATTTCCGACCAATTTTCACCCTCCAAAACCCCAATAATTGCATTAAAACAGCATTTTTCGTATTAAGTCTGCTTTAATCATCTCTATAATCATAAAAATAACATGTTTTTAAAAAGAAATATTAATTAATTTTAATAGACAGACATCTTCCGAATTGTATAAACCCCAGAGGGCGTATAAAAACTCCTGTCCAAAAAAAAAATGTCAACTTTGGGCCTTGAGTCACTTTAACACGTGCAAAGTGCATTTGCAGTGCCTTCTTGAAGGAAAATCAGACAATGTATTAATTAAATATTATTTTAATTCAATAGGCAGACGTCTTCCAAACGAGATCATACAGAACAAGCCTGATATAACACAGCTGTTGGGGACAACTCAGACCCGCGTTATAGCTTTCTGCGCTCTTCCGGGAGTGACAGCTTATCTCAGAGTGTGGTGAAGGGCGAACCAGCACCAAAGCAAGAATTACTAAATAGAGTATGTTCCAGGCAAAGGATAAACTTGTTCTACCAAGGGCTGTGTTTTTTTCTGCGTGTTTGATTTTGTCACAAGGGATGGAGGACGTGCCCCCCCCCCTCCCCCCACGCCTATTGTTAGGGGGGAAGTGAGAAAGTGAAGGGCAGAAACTAAACACAAGGAGTGCTATGGCGACGGGAGCGATGCTGGCAAAGTAGGTCAAGGTTATGGCAGTCATAACGAAAGAGGGGAGAATGGAGGCCCTGTTCCAATTGGCACTTTTAGTTAGCAAAATGGTCACGTGACCTGTTTTGTCTACAAAATCTATGAAGTATTTTTATAATTGTGTTTTGTCCACTTTGAAGCTGAAAAATTACAAAATACAAATTACTAAACCGCCACCATAATAGTTTTGCCTGTTTTAAACATTTAAATGCACATATAGGCGATGTTATTGGAATAAACAAATGTTTATTGTACTCAAATAATAATATCACAAAGCAAGTTGCTGAAATATTCTTGAAATAGGTATTTTCTCATAATTTTTCGTTTATAGGGATGGGGCAACTGAATCTAAGATTTGCAGAATCCACCAAATCTTAGGGATTCATAGATTCAATCGAATAGATGTAAAATTTGTGTAAAGATTTGTTTTTTTTTTCTTTTTGGTTAATTTGAAATTTAGCAGAATATGTAATTCAAAGTAAAGTTTCCCTAAAGTATGTAAAATTCAAATGATTTATATATGCTGCAGTAATTAAATTCTTGTGTAACAAAAGGAGCATCTCAAACGGCCGGCCGCTTTAAGTACGTGAATCAGGTGGCGAAGCCTTCTGCCGCCGCACATGGCCGTCCTGCCTACAGAGGTGCCAGTAGCGGGCCGCGGGCAGGCAGTATGGAAAACCAACTGAGCTGCAACCCCCAAGTCCGCGGATAACAACTATCTCTGTCTGTCTGCTTACTTATGTTTCTGGAAGAAAAGAAAGAAAGAGGGATAC
Source organism: Clitarchus hookeri (assembly GCA_002778355.1). Classification (NCBI taxonomy): domain Eukaryota; kingdom Metazoa; phylum Arthropoda; class Insecta; order Phasmatodea; family Phasmatidae; genus Clitarchus; species Clitarchus hookeri. The sequence continues at coordinate 504,381 of NQII01000931.1, read as the reverse complement.
AGAATTTCCTGCCAAACAAATAATTTTCGTGTGGCACTTTGGTTTTCTTTTTTATTTTACATTTAAAATAAAGGGAGTGCAAGGAACAAAGTCTAATGCAGTATCCAGTGGAGAGTGTCCGAGGCGGGCGGCATAGCGTATAGCGTTGTTTCCCAGCAAGTAGTTTAAAAACTGTCCACTTCCTGTTTTTTTTTTTTTTTTTTGCAGGCGTGAGATGCCATTTACAATGGTTGGGAAGAGGGGCGTGTTGTCTTGTCTCCTGAGACAGGAATGTGGGTCCCACTGTCAGGGGAGAAGGGAAGAGCTTGTCAGTTACCAGTGGCCTCGGTAAAGGAGGGGTGTGGGGGAGAGAAGGCTGGCGTGGGAATTACTCGCTTGTGGAAGATCTCATAGCAAGGAACGCCAGCACATATCTTGCCGCCGGCAACCACCCCAATACATCAGCATGCATAAACGACTCAAGTTCTGTCTGACCCATGTACCAGTGGTGCGGTTTAGGCGGCTTTATTTCCGGGAAAAAATGCTAGTGCTACGTGGGTAAATACCACAGACTGAAATTTTAGTTTTGGCCTCCGAAAAATTTTAATTATGAAGGTTTTACTACATTAGAGTGCCACAAAATTGAGACAAACTAAATATTATTTTACAAAGCATGTATGAAATGTACATAATTTTCACCAATATTTACACGATAAATGCGGAAATTTAAAACAAAATCGCCCCGTACTTTATAGTAAATGCACAGTATAAAGGGCAACAAAAGCCTTGTGTTTGTTTTGTGATGCAAAAATATCACAACGAAAATCATAGAATCAGAGATTCAGGTTTCGGTTTGGAATTCAGTAATTTCAGACATGGATTCGAGGGTAAATTCAGATTCGAGGAAAAAATGGATTTGCCCCATCCTTTGTTTGTTAAGTAACAATTTCACGTCATATTAGTTATATTATGTTAATTTTAAATATTTAACGACCCTGTAACAAATTTTAGGAATAATTTTGGAATCATGACACCAAAATTATGGCAGCATGGCGTGCTAGACAGTTCAATGCCGTGGTGTTCCGACTAAACTTTACAAAATGCTAAATACAAATTACAAAACTCCAAACGAATTAGAACATGACCTAAGGAAGGGCATGTTTATTTTCCGGCACCTTGTCTAGTTTCTCCTTAGTACATCACTGTATGACACTTTCAGGATCAACATATTTTCTCGTGACAACTTGTTTTCCATCTTATCTTGTATAATCAATTACTTTTAACTTGAACTGAAAAATGTAACTGCACTTTTGTTCCATCCTCTATATACTGTCCTTCGTATACTACTGTATCACACTCAGTGGCAGACGCCTGAGTAATGCATCGGTGTAATTGCATTGAGCAAAACATGTCCTCACCTCCTAATATGACTCCGTATGGTCTGTGTCATTACACTGCTCCTCTGCGAGTGAGAAACTTTTCACGCCTACCAACTACCACCCTGCGCGGACTTGCCGTGCAGGAGTTGGTATGGCATACAGTGCGTGGAAAGGCGACGTCATGGCAGGTAAAAACAGCAAGGGTTGCTCTCTTTCCCCCTCCTGCGCACTCTCGCCGTAGGAACCTTGCTTGGAGCTCACTGAATTCCGTGGAACACAGATGTCCCCCACAACTGACAAAACCCTCCGACACTAACCAAAGGTTTACGATAACCATTTTTTAGGTGACTTGACCAGTATCCGGCCAACTTCCATTCTGTTTACGTGTCAGGATTTCATGTGTATTATGTGAAAGTTTTTTCATAATGAATTCAGTGGGTGCGCTGTTGGATACACCGTTCCCGTGAAAAACATTTGCAGGGAAACTTGAAATCAAGACTAATTTTATGACAAGCTACAAAGATAAAAAAAGGTGAATACAAACAATATTTTAATAAGATTTACGATGAAACATTGTGGATTTGCAGGTGTCCGATAAGAAATGTACTGTTTTTTTTTCCCATGTATATTGTTCCATGGTGAACCCTCATGGAGTACGAAAGGTGTTAAAGACTTACGGCACTTAAAAGAATATATTAAAAGACACACTGAAAATAAAACACATATCGCAAATGTACTTAGTCTGGCCGATATTGGCAAGGTTAACATAGCAACTCAGCTTGACACTGCTTATTGTTTGTCAATACAAAAACATAACGAGTAAGTAGAAAAAAAATTAATACATTTTATCTAAGATTATTGACTTATTACAACTTTGCGGTGCTTTTGAATTGGCACTTAGAGCTCATGATGAACCAGAGACATTAAGTAACCTGGGAATATTTAGTTGTCTGATTGATTTGATCGGTAGCGTAGACTCTGCTATCAAGAATCATGTGGACAGTAGCAACATATTTAAAGGTACTTCAAAAACTACTCAAAATGAATTGCTGGATTGTATGTTGGAGGTCTGTCGGAAACAATTAAACATGAAATTGATTCAGCTAAATATGTCTCTCTTATTGCCGATGATACAACCGACATTTCAGATCGAACAAAAAGTTAAGTTTTAATGATATGAATATTGTGCAAAAGTTTAGGAAAGATTTTGGTGTTTTTTGAATCCAGAAAAGCAAAATGCCAAAGTTATTTCAGAATGCATCATTAAAGAAATATGTCAGTTAATCGGTGAAAGGAGAAACTTAAAGCACAAAGTTTTGATGGGGCTGTAGTCATGTGCGGACAAATAAATGGCGTACAAGTTAAAATAAGAGATGTTTTTGGTAATGCCTGCTTCACACACTGCTATGCACATAAGTTTAATCTGATAATTAGTCAGTGTGCCTTACAAAATAAACCTGCCAGAGTATTTTTCTCTAGTATCAAGGGCATACCAGTTTTTTTTTCTAATTCATCCAAACGACTGACTGTATTAGAAGAGAAAGTGACATGTAGGATTCCAAGGGCATCTCAAACAAGGTGGAATTATAGTCTAGAATCATAAATATGGTCTATGAAAATAGGGATGTGTTAATTGAGTGTTTTGAAACACTAGAGAGTGACCACAGCAAAGAAACTGTGTGTAAGGCATGTGGGTTCAATCATTTTCTTAAGGATAATGAATTCAATTTCTAGCTCTAATTTTTTCACAGAATCATGCCTCATGTTGGCATTCTATTCCAACAAGTACAGTCACCTCAAGCGGATTCTTTAAGTATTAAGAACGGGATAGAATGTTTTGTACAAGCTGTACAAAGTGTGCGAGATAGCACTGAAACTATTTACAGTGACCTTAAAGTTAACAAAATGACTGAAAATGCACCTAAACAATGTAGGTGTGAAGATTTAAGTACGGCTGCAAAAGAAATTTGTGACATAATAATCACTCATGCAAAAGACAAGTTCGAAAACTCGGAGCATTATGATGCGGCTAAATTGAAAGCTGGAGGAAACTTTGCTGCTTATTCTTCTAAATTTCCTGATAAACTATTAGATATTTCTGTGACAACTTATCCTGTTTTAAACAAAAAAAGACTTAAAACAGAACTTTCTGTTTTGTATGAAAGAAAGGATTTTTGGCAAATTCACGGCACCTTACAATTGTTGAATTTCATTATGAACAACATAGAGAACACATTTCAGGAAGTAACTAAACTATTATACTTTGTATATTACTTACCACACCAATGACAACTGCTGAAGCAGAACATTATTTTTCAGCTTTTAAAAGGGAAAGACATTTTTGTGGAAAACCACGAGTCAAGATTGCCTAAATGCATTGGCAATGCTATCAATAAAAAAATAAATGATAAAAAATATTTCCGATTTCAACAACAGAGTGATTGAAAAGTTTGTAAATATGAAAAGTCGCTGTATGGATTTTATTTTCAAGTAGTAAATCTTATTTTGAAACTAAATGAAATGACTTTTTACAGTGTAGCTCAGAACAGTTTCGCTTCTGGTATTTGTAATGTTAAAAAATTTGGGCAGAGTAAAAATAAATTCATGAAAAGATAACTAAGCTGAAATCTACCTTTCCTTGGTTGCTTTACTAATTTTTTTAATTTTGTATTTTTTTTGGAATCTATAAAATGTGATATTGTAAACATTTTATCCCAATTCCACAAAAAAATTAAAAGAAATATTTTTTGTTCCGGTATATAAATTATACAACTGCAATAGAAATATTATACAAACATGAAGTCCTATGAGCACAAAACATCAACAATACGTAATGAATAAAAAAGAAACTACTGTACAAAAAAGGTGATTTTTGGTGATGTTCATAAGAGCCTCCTGAAGAAAATACCAGCAATTCGAGAACACTAAATGGCACCCAAAACTAGTTTTTTGTGAATATCTTGCTACACTTGGTTGTAGAACAAGTTATGTTTATATGTAAATAAAAAACCATATCATTTTTGTGCAAGACTAAAACTAAAACACAATCTTCATGCGAAAAAATTGCAAATTTCAACGTATAGGAGTTTGGGGTGGGTCAAAACTGGTCTGCAGTTTCCCAAAATATCTATAACAAACTTCCTGCCATAGCGACCTTATTTCTGGAAACCATGAGGGCTCGTTTTAGTAAGATTCCACCGTATAGATATGTATGCAATACTTGGCACAAAAGCATAAAATATTATGAATGTGCAAACACTTCTCAAGTCCAAAACTTGATATAATGAGTATTTTACAGTAACAGCATAGCTTATACAGTACTCCATCTGTCACAATACCTATTTTTCTCCAGTTTTAATTATACTAAGAACAAATTACACCTTTCAAAAAATACAAAACTAATTTTTGAAAAATATATGAATTTGAATAAAAGTTTGCAAACAAACATTAATGGTTAGAACTGGAAGAGTAAATGATTTTTGAAAATTTGCTTTTGACTACCAGACATGACAAGCATCCCTGCCAGCATTAGCATCATGTTCTTAACTAAAACTTGTCAAATGTACAGGAAAATGAAAGAAAAGGTTCCTTACCTTAACAATTGCGGATTGATGAATGGTAAAAAATCTCCAAACACCCTCACTACTGAACCGGACAAGAATACAAGTCCAAACATCTTGCAGAGTGCTGGAAGAACAGATTGCTGCTGCTCTGCTTTCCCAGCAACAAAGTCTATACTACCAGAATTGTGGTTGAAGGTTGCTTTTGGTGCTGCTGAGCTACTTTCAACATAAAAATACATAACAATCAATCATCCTGAGGTACGAGAATCATAATGAATATTTTACGTAATTTTATTTACAACTACACACACTCTAGGAAGGTTATTAGTTAGATAAATATAATTTAATTAACAAAATACAGTATGCACATAAATTTTCATTTAACTATATTGTTTATTTATAAGATTGCACTATGGATTTTTAAACATGAGTCCAGCTATCACACACAATCCTGTATGGTCGCCTTGCTACTCACATGACCATAATATGTGAATGTGCCATTATTATGGAACAAAACACACTTCAAAGCAACTAAAAAAAAGGAAAGCCTGATAGTAAACATTTTTGTGAGATGGACTTAGCACACGAGTTTGGAAAGTGTGTGAGTGTGGACAACTACCCTTACTGGGGGGGCGGTCCTCGCTGCACAACATCTCAGTGTACGACGATGATAAAAGAGAGGCACAAGTAAGATTGAAGTGTGCAGTACAATCGCATAATCAGACACACATGTTTTTCATTCACAATTTTGTGCCAGCTGATAACGTCTTCCTCAACTGTCATTCCACATCAAACTGCTGTGAGAGTATTTAGGCACATGCGTCAAAAGGACTAGAATACACTGCATTTCACAGCTTCGGTTGTTTTTTGAGCACTCATCACTCAGTCATATGGGGGCCACTGTAATGTAATGGTTAGACTACTCGCCTCCCACCAAGGCGCACCGGGTGCTGCTCCATACTCACCTCACTTCACCCTTATCGGCTCTCAAGACCTCAATGTTAAGAGCTACCCAAATCTCTTCACAAATTCACTCACTCACTCACTCAGTTATTCCACTTGTAGTGATGAAGCCTGTCATGTGGTATAGGAAAGCCTGGGTATGAAACTTATAAGTTCTGAACAAGTGTGAGCTTAACAGCTGATCAGAGTGGCTAGGGTCAACTCTGAATAAAAGATAACATTTTTAGGCATTCAGGATAAATTCCTGCAGTATTATTGACATCCCAGGAAGTGAGGCATTGTAACGTTGCCCCATTTCTGGGCCGTCATGTTTGTAACGTCTCGGCCGCCAGAAATGGTGACTGGAAATTACAGCTCAGTTAGCTCAATCAGTAGAAACATGAAACTTTAAAGGCGCCAAACAAATATAAAAATAAAGTACAATTTCTGATTTGTTATTCTTTACTTTTATTTATTTTTCAAATTAAACAGTTCACATATATTCAAATCTGCAGTTACTTTAATTATAAATCTCCACGCGTTTTAGACTGGCATCGCAAGAGGAACTTCACCTAGCGACCTCCCACACCGGCGGACATAATTTAGTAGTATAAAGTTTGCCGGTGTGGGGGATACTCGCCACGCCCGACGCGTCCTCTTCGAGCGCTGGTTGTCTACTGTATGCCATTGTTCATTATCTGTTCGGGTAGTAGACACACGGAGTATTAGCGCCAGTGTATACCCCCACTCCTCGCCCTAGGGTACCAAAACGTAACCATATAAGAGCATGGCATGGGCCGAAACTCCCCACGCCATATCGGACTGCGTCGTCGGTAAAAGATAATCCAAACCTTCTAGAACAAAAACTGTCGACGGCAGTCACAAAGCTTCCATCTACCAATGCTGACGGCAATGACAACTCCAATTTCCGAAAAGGCAAACGTATGCACGACAAACACTATACCACTGCAATAACCTTGAATCTCGATAAAATACCACGAAGCCTCGCAAAACGAAAGAAAAATGAACCAACGATCCCGATAATTATTATGACTGAGGCATTACAGCATGTTAATGAAGGTAGACAAGATCACCGATAGAAACAAAAAAAGGACCAGCTCTGGCATGACCATAGACACCCTAAAGTAAAATCACCTCAACTAAAAGTTTTTTAAACTCAAAATGCCTTCCAATATAAGAACCCTAATGTAATTCATCAAACACAAGCTGCTCCAAATTAAAATGCACTCAATCCAAGATGCCCAAAAAGTGATTTGAAAATGATACCCTGAAATAAAACGCCACTATAATAATCCCAAAATAAGACAACATTCCCCCATCCCTAAACAAGTGGCTATGAAAATGAGATACCTCAAAGGAAAGCAACATTTCCTGTTTTATTTTGGTATAGGAAAACAGTACCCACAAAATATTTTGTAATGTGTTTTAGATATTTATTTTTACTTTTAATAAATATTTTTCAAATATCTTTATATATTGACATCAAAAACAAAAGTGAAACATAATGCGTTTATTCAGGGCAAAAAAATCACTACTCAGTATAAAAGGAAGTCCCTGGCGTGCATCTGTCTGTCTGTATGACTGCGCTAATATCAAGAACCACTGAACNTACTCAGTATAAAAGGAAGTCCCTGGCGTGCATCTGTCTGTCTGTATGACTGCGCTAATATCAAGAACCACTGAACGAATTTCAATGCGGTTTTTACTGTTATGATCTGCGTTTATCAAGGAAGGTTTGTGAGTATTAAAAATTGCCCTAGCACTTATAGGAGCTGAGCATTAACAGTATTAGTGNTACTCAGTATAAAAGGAAGTCCCTGGCGTGCATCTGTCTGTCTGTATGACTGCGCTAATATCAAGAACCACTGAACAAATTTCAATGCGGTTTTTACTGTTATGATCTGTGTTTATCAAGGAAGGTTTGTGAGTATTAAAAATTGCCCTAGCACTTATAGGAGCTGAGCATTAACAGTATTAGTGAATCAAGTCTGGAAAAAAGTTTGTCACCAGCATGCTCTCATGGAATACGCTGCCTAATCCTTTAGAGATATAACAAAATCATGTACAAAAGAATTGTGTAAAATTAAATGATCTACAAAAAAGTCAGGAGTAGCATATATCTATCATTAATAGATAAGTAGTAATAAGCGTATTTACAATTTAAATTACTCAGTAAAAACAAACGTAAAATTCACTGTCTTTTATAACCATAAAGAACTTAATCTTTATCAAAATAAATCCAAACTAATACAGAACTGTTCACTGATAGTTTAGGATGAGGTTACTATGTCGCATAAAACTTCCGTCGAAGCTCTGGATAGGACCATGCGCTATTTAAGAAATACAAATACACCTATGGGTGTATTTGGAGATTTTCGTCAAATATTGCCGGGGGTGGCGAGAGGAACTTGATTGAGCTGATGAAGTCAATGTATCATTAAAAAGATTACATCTTTGACCCAACGTAACAAAACTAGCACTCAAAACAAACATGAGAGTACTTATGTCTTCAGAAGATAACAGCATGCTTGCTGACATGTTCCTTAAAGTCGGAAATGGAGACATTCCAATGGATTGTGGAAAAATGTCTCTCAATAGTGATATATGTGTTTCAGTCACCGACCACCAACAACTGATAGATAAGGTATACCCTAAAATACACAACCTTTCAAATAAGACACTAACATGGTTCAAAGAAAGAGCGATATTATCACCTACTAATGAACAAGTCGAAAAAATTAATGAATTAGTGGATGCAAAATTTAATGCGCAAACAGAAGTCTATTACTCAGTAGATACAGTACTCGACAGTGAAGAAGCTGTGCACTATCCCACAGAATTTCTTAATTCATTGAATCCTTCTGGCATGCCACCACACAAACTGATTTTAAAAGTTGGAGCTCCTATAATTTTATTGCAAAATATAAATCCACCAAAATTATGCAATGGGACTCGATTACAAATAAAAAGTTTCAAAAGTTATCTCATTGAAGGTACTATTCTAACTGGCTGCAGTACTGGAGAAACTGTTTTAATACCTAGAATGCCAATGATTCCCTCGTATTTGCCTTTTAATTTTAAAAGAGTCCAATTTCCAATAAGAGTTTGTTTTGGTATGACCATAAATAAGGCACAGGGTCAAACACTTAATGTGGCTGGAGTAGATTTGAGTGGAGCATGTTTTTCACATGGACAACTATACGTAGCCTTTTCGCTTGTCACGTCAAACAGAAATCTTTTTGTGCTGGCGGTCAGAGGCAAAACGATTAATATTGTATACAAAGAAATTTTCTAAACCACTATCATATAATATTGTTATATTAGATATGTATGAATGTGGATAAAGCGAAGGAGGTAGGTATGTCAGGATCATTGTAAATGGAGATCCATAATCTCTGGGAGACAGGCGTTTAGTGTATGTATGTATGTTATGTATGACAGTAGTTTACCAATTTACTATTACATAATATTGTAATTGTCTTTTCCTAATTTATGTATAAGTGTATCGCTGTAAAAACTAAATTGTACCTGGGCGAAGCCGGGCCGGGACGCTAGTGTTCAGCCACATTTTACACTTGAAAAAAAATGTGTGCGTGTGTGTGTTTATATATATATATATATTAGGGATGGGTCGGTTCGGTTCTTCGGTTCCAATTTATACCGGTTCTTGAGGTTTGACTCAGAACCGGTTTTAGGTTAACAACAATTACTCGGTTCTTGGTTCTACACAGCAATGGCAAAACTCTGTTGTTACAAAAATAACTATATTATTTACTCATCTATAGCGCTCCCTTTTCCCTAACATAAAGGAAAAAAATTCTGGGGTGCCTGCTTTACACGGAAAAACAATTAAGGAGTCGTAGTCTTAAACTGTTTGGCGATGTTTGGAGGGAAGTGTATGGGATTAGTCTGTTATCTCATCTCTCGCTCTTACATCAACACTCCTCTCCCTTCTCTCTCTCTCTCTCTCTCTCTCTCTCTTAACTCTCAGTCCTCCGCCGTAAACAACACTGCTAGCCGATCGATACATTCCTCCAAGCCTTCTTTGTTTGGCAGGATGGCCGCAGGCCATGAGTAAGAGAGGTAGGAGAGAAGTTTTTTTTTTCGAGGTGTCACATTCCAGCACGGCAAAAAAAACCAGGGAGTCACTGTGTAAAAGACGCACAAAAAAAAAAGGGCCATCCTGGACACCATAAAAGAAGCAAAAAAAGATAAGAAATCCGGCCGCCCACCACAGCAGGCCTCAATGTTTTGGTTTGAGAGCCATGAGTTATTTAATTGAAGTATTTTCCAAACATATCACAACACCACATATTAATGTAAAAAAAGAATAATTTTTTATATTTTTACTAACCTTAAATAAATTTAATACAACAAGTTTATCTGTATACATTAAAACTTATCTTCACACTTTGTTATTGTTCCAGTCTTCCATAGGTTAAATAAAACATTTAATGAATTTTACCTGCATTGGTTTAATAAAGTTTGCAAGGAAAAGGCAAGTATTCAAAATACATAGAACCGAATACTGGAACCGATATTTAAATTGTAGAATCGGCACCGGAACCGGAATCGAAATTTTTGGTTATTCGACCCATCCCTAATATATATATATAAAAATATTGTTTTCCTAATTACGGAGCTGTATCAGTCAATTATGACTGAAAAGTTTCTGAAATGCATTGTATGCAAATGGAATACACATCCTATCTAAACCATTAATATGAATTGTTACACTAAGCAACTACTGTACTAGGGATCTGTCAAATAACAAAAAATATTGGTTCCGGTACTGATTCTACAATTTAAATATTGGTTCCAGTATCCGGTTCCATTTTGAATACTTGCATTTTGCTTGCAACTTCATTCAACCAATGCAGGTAAAATTCATTAGGTTTTATTTAACCTACCGAAGAATAGAACAATAACAAAGTGTGAAGATAAGATTTAATGTATACAGATAAACTTGTATTAAATTTATTTAAGGTTAGTAAATATGTAAGAAATTCTTCTTTTTTTTTTTTTTTACATTAATAGGTGCTGATTGTGATATGTTTGGAAAATACTTTAACTAAATAACTCGCAGTGCTAAAAGCCTAAACATTGTGTTAACCCATGGTCATTAAAAGAATGTCAACAACTCCAGTGGGCGACCTGCTTCCTTTTTCTTTTTGCTTCTTTTATATAGTGACAGGGCGGCCTGGCTTCCTTTTTTTTTGCTTCTTTTATGCAGTGACCTGCTGGTTTTTTTGCTGTGTTGGAATGCCACACCTCTAAAAAAAACCGTTGCTTCTTCCCTTCTCCAGCCCCCTTGGCTAGGCTATTCTCTGCCTTACATGGAAACAAAGAAGGCATGGAGAAATGTATCCATGGGCTAGCAGTGTTGCTTACAGGGGTGGGCTGAGTGATAAAGACAGAGAAGGGAGAGGACAGTTTATGACTATCACTCCTTAATTTTTTTTTCATGTATGGCACACCCCAGAATTTTTTTTCAAAGAACGGAGTAGTTGTTGTCAACCTAAAACTGGTTCCGAGTCAAACCTCAAGAACAGTATAAATTGGAACCGAAGAAACGAACCGACCCATCCCTATACTGTACATTTGACTGCAAATTTCTTAGTGGAAATATATCTGCCAACTAAAAATGATGGGGAGAACAATTGCTGTGTAGTTTGTTAGTGTTTGTCAATAAATATGCTACAAAATGCTAAAAATCTCTTCTCAAAATGTTACAATATGCTTTCAAAATGTTATTTTTACATACCTCTGACTATATCCTTGATTACCATAATATTTGAATACACTACTGGTATGTCCTAATTGCAAATCATGGAACCACCCTCTCTGTATATCAGCGTGTTGAATATAGTTAAGTTTAACTGTACACATTTCACAACAGGGTGTCCCTGCACCAAAACTTGTCATGCTAGAATCCACCAACATGGTGGGCTCCAAATAGGGGAATATGACAAAAAACATTGCTAAGGAAAATGGAACTGACCTTTCACTGCTTAGCTGGCTAACTGCTATGATATTGGCCCTACATCTATAACAAGGCAGCTGGAAAATGTGGACATAACTGGAAGTCCGCTACTGTGGATTCTGACTGATCAAGAAGCTTTGATCAGACATTGCCTACTTTTAGCAAGTGGTCGTAACTATGTACAGTGGAACTGTCTCCTCATTGTTCAGCATGCTAACTGTTGCAAGGTTGGGCTTACCATGTCTCACATCAAGGCATCTCTGCAATGAATCTCGTCATGAGAAGTAACTGCCCCACTTGGATTCCAGCTAATGCAAAGGGACCTTTGAGGCCACTTTAAAGGGGAATAGATCACCTGCTCTTACAGTGCATCAGCAATGTTACATACTGTGAGAATGATGGGGTTAAAGAGGAAAAGAAAAGACAATAGCTTACTTACAACAGCACCAGAATAGTATAACAACGGGCACTTCCCAGTGCTCCATATGTTACATAGTGATGTTGCAGTCTTATCCCACTCCCTTACATGCCAAGCAGATGCTGCCTTCACAGGCAAAGATGACCTGCGTTAAGAAGGCAAATAAAATCCAACAGTATCTGTGGGAACAGCGGCCTGAGCCACACAACACAGGCAACACAATTCATCTTCAGGAACAAGCCATATTCCTTCTGAGTGTAGGGTGGGAGCAGAAACTACAGGAGCAATGCATTTCTAATATATTTATAATTCTTTTATTTTTACATACATACTTTTTTTTAATACTTATTTATAAAATATTATAATTTATAAATTACCAACAATAATAATTTATATAACAAAAAATTAATAAAAGTATTTTTAGTTAATTAAAATAATTTATTTATATGTTAGGGGTGGTCTTTTGCAACATTATAAAGATCTTTCAAACATAATTTTATCATCAATATCTACATTTAATTTGATTGCATTCATTGTATCACAGTTATCTAAAATTTTAACTTTCCACCGAAAAAAAAGATCGACTTTAGCGCTGACGTTCAACATTCCCAGAGTGAATACGTCTGGGATTGCGAGTACGAGATAGTAGCTGTATCTATGACTTCTAATTTATTTTTCTGTACTTTGTTTACTCCTGGTTGAAGCCGTTTTTAGTTATGTATACAACGTATTGGTAAATGAGCAGGTATTAATTAATCATGAATAACCACATTGAAAAAAAAAAGTTCATCAGCATTGCAACTAAGAAAATTTGAACATCGTAGTTATGATGCAATTTTTAAATTAATGGTGGTTCATATGCAAAAATGCATAACAAATGAGCCAGGCATTTTTCTGTTACCGAAGCGAATGTTCGCGAGGATCATTCTACTGGAGAGTCTGATTGAAGTGATAACAGTTTTTTTTAATACTGCATACTTTTCTCTTTCTTGTACATAGGTTTGATGACTGGTAAGTTTTTACCTATTTTACTTATATTAAAAATGATTTTCATGGGATATTTGACTTTTGAGTATTTGTTATCATCATTGTCTGTCAAAAAGTATTTGTGGCAAAATTGAATTTTTCCCATTAACGAAGGGCAAATGTAGGCGGTCGTCTTATATTCGGGTGAATATGGTATATGATATAAAAAATTTCAAAGGATTGTGAAATTTTGGCCTTTTACACCTTTTTCAGTCTAAAAAATAATTTCATAAATATGTAACAAAGACATATTTGGGTCAATTGATAATTTTAAATACTGAATCCCATCATAAACCAGATGCTGTACAAATACCAAGCTGTAGCTAAATCATAAAATATCATATATTTTTATTTGTTCAAGAAAAATTAATAAATATTAATACATATTATTATCCCTTATATGAATAAAAATGTGTTGGCAAAAACATCAATACCTGTATTCAAATAGATTCAAAATACCTGTACCCAAGTACCCATTGTTAAATATCCTTGATACTTAATTAACATGTTTTGTATATGATATAGATCACATGACATATGATTTATTTGGCAAATTTAATTAGGAGCATAGAAACTTGGGCTAGCATATTCCAAAATGTTAGAGTTTTCAGTGTTATATTATCAAAACTATAATAATTTAACTAGAAATTGTTACATTTATGCAGTCCTTATATAAATCTATTTCAAATAATTAAATAAAACATTATCGTGAAATATGGCCTTAACTACTGATGGCAAGAGACACGTGTTTTTTGCAAGATGCAAATCTGCCATATATATATATATATATATATATAATAGACCCCACACACACATACACACACACTCAATATAGTAAAATAATTAATTGCTTAGTAAAATCACAAAATATAAATAGAAAAACTACAAAAAAAAAATAGTGAAATGCCCGTATTTCGATGAATCAATAGTTATAGTCTATTTGCAATTGATTGTTAGCGACTTTTGATAAATTCCCATACGTCGAAGGCAAGAGCATCAGTATTGATCGAAATTGCTACAGACGTTAAAATGGCGTGGTGGTAGACTGAGTCAGACGTTTTGCGCTATTGAAAAACATTATTTTTAAAATGGTTCTGACGGTTTTCGACAGGGCGGCAGAGTTTGCAAGTGACAGATTCTACGTCTTCGACAACGTAAAAAAAATTCTTATGTGCAAATACTGCAATGTCAGAATAGAGTGGCAAAGGAAAGACACGTGCATGAAACACATAAAAAACAGTCTCTTGAAAAAAAAAAAAAAGGAGAGTTTACAATTTGGTACAAAAAGGCAAGTTTCTTTGGAATTGACGGTGTCGACGGCAAAACCGGCAAAACTTGACAAGAGTGAATTTGTTATGTCGACAACTCAGGCATTTATGGAAGCAAATATTCCAATTGAAAAATTAAACAACCCAAAACTTTGTAAGTGGATGAACAAGTACATCGAAGGTAAATAGAAAATACTAGTATTAATTTTTGTGGGATGTTTGAACCATTTTGTGAATTTGTAAGCAGATAAACCAAGCATTACAAATAATTAAGTTTGTTACCTACTCGGGAAATTTTATGCAGCTTGATTTTTTTTTTACAGCAGTTGTTAAACAAAAGTTTAAGAGATAGTGATTTATTGTAGCCGAATTTAAATGCAGTAATTCTCTATTTAAATGCAGTCATTATCTACTTGTTTTTAGGTTCGGTACTGGAGCTATTATAATTCTGTATTTCATTAGCAAAATTTTAAAAATTGTTTCATACTCTGTTTTACAACACTTTTACTAAAATGTATTCTTGTATAGTCCAGACACAAAAGTTTACATAACTTAAATGGTGCAAATTCTCTTTTAAGTCGTTATGAATTGTTGTAGGCATATTTCAATGCACTGACTATTTAAACAATTTCATAAGCACAGAAAAGTTAATCTTTTTGGAGTAGAACATTATTGCAAAAATTTAATGAAAAATTTAGTTACCTACTTTTCTTTTTTAGGTGCTGGAGACTTGCCTTCCATCAGTAGGATAAGCAAAGACTATGTTCCAGAGATTATTTGCAAGGAGGAACAGAGGTTGAAAGAAGCTGTTAAGGATCAGAGAGTTTCAATCCTCTGTGATGAAACGACAGTGTGTCCTCGTAGTTCTTATAAGAGTGCTTGGTAGTGGGGATGAGTCAGTTCAGAAACTTTTTGTTGTGGGTGTGAAAATCCTAACAAATGCAAATGCTACTGAATGCTCACAGGCAATTGTAGGGGTGATTCAGAAGTTAGGGATTCATTATGAGAACATAGTTTCAATAAAATCAGATTCTGCAAGATACATGGGGAAGTGCATCAGTGCCATCAGAATTTTGGTGTCTGAAGATTTAGTTCATGCACAGTGATGGGCTCACAAACTGAACTTGATGGGAAATATTTAGGCTGTAGAATTGAGTGATCTCAACAACTGTGTCATCCAAACCAAAACCTTGTTTATGAACACTCAAAAAAGAAAGCATGCCTACATACAGTTCTTGGCAGAAAAGTATGTGGATGAACGTGGCAAAGCAAAACCTTTCCCCATGCCTGTTATCACCAGGTGGAACTCTTGGTTCGTGTGTGTAGAATATTTGTGAGAGTTTTTACATGACATTGTCCAATTTGTTGCAAGTGTTGAAGAAGAAAGTGTTGCTGTAGATTATTTTTAAGGATTTGACTTTGTGTGAAGTCAATGAAATCCTTTGTCAAGCTGTAATGCTTGTTGAACACTGTGTATAGTGCTGCAACTTATTATTAACATTAGAAAGCAGTAAGATTCCTCTGGCACACACACTCAATTCAAAACTGAATGACTTGTCTAAGGTCTAAGAGCTTCATCTTATTTAAGAATGAGTTATTTTTTTAAAAAACTTCTGCTGCACTTTCTAAACTCCCAAAACAAAGTCAGGCACAACTGACATGTTTGTTTAAGTGTGTAGGTGAAAAAAGTATGCATAAACTGAACCAGTTAATAGAATTTGACAGTGCAAAAGATTTCTTTTCTTCCCTTGGGCAGCTGTTTGACCGTATAAACATAACAAAATGCACTGTAGAAAATAATGATGTTTGTGTTTAAGTGAAAAAAATTCCTATGCTTAAGGACCTTGCAACAACTGAACTAAGTCTACTATATGTTGTATTCAGGGAACAGACTTTTAGTTTGTGCAAAGCAGGGAAAGATGTTGACACTATTGCAATTCTGCTATCATTAAAGTCTGATCATGGTAGTTTTGTAGATGCTGCTGTAAAGTCATTGTGGATACCAGTAAACCATGTTGATTCCGAGAAGTCATTTTCAACGTACAACAACATTATATCTGACCGAAGGACAAACCTGATTCCTGAAAACATTGAAATAATGTTAACTTTGGCAATGTCTGTCTGAGTTTATGTTAAAAGTGTTCTAATTTGTGTAATATTTTGTGTTTTGAAATATGATATTATTTTGTCTACATTATATTTTGTATGTGTTATTTTAAGTGTTGCTAAGGATTTAACTATTGTTTTCTTTTCTCTAAGTAGGCCTAGTTGTTTGTGTGTTGCTTGTTCTGTGTATTTAAATATTTTGTAAATTTGACTAATTGAACCTATAAAATTATGTTATTCTATAGCTATGCATTTAAATTCTACTACAAATTGAACAAGTATTAATAATGCAGTTATATTATCTTTATAAACCTCATATGTCGTCTTTAAAATCAACGAAATTTTTGAAAAAATTGGTGAGAAAGTAGTGAAAAACATACCGAAATAATCTTCAGAAAAGTGACGAAATCATGCAAATATTTTCACCGAAAACACCTGTCTCTACTGATGGCCTCAACTACATACGCAACTTTCTGTGGAGTATTTGGTGTGCGCGCGTGTGTGTGTGTGTGTGTGTGTGTGTGTGTGAGATAATCCGATCGTACCGGAGTATTTGCTGGGGGCTGGCAGTGGAGGTCATCAAACATCACAGAGAACTGGAGTGTCAGCAATAATCCCACTCAATCCATTATCCTGGGAAAGGGGATATGGGTTGTGTCACACGGTGACGAAAGTTGCCACCCTCCCAGAAATCAATTCCTCACCCCTGTAGTACACCCCTGTTGACACTGAGCTGTGCCAGCCCCTACGGAACACGCACACGTGCGCACGCGCACACCCACCCACACGAACACACACACTCTCTCCTCCTCCCCCCTCACCACAGGATTTGCTTGAAAGATATACAAAACTTTTTGAAAATATGAATTAACAGTAAAGAATGAAAATTCTTTTCAATTTATGTACAAACGACTGAAGAAAATGGAAATGGTCAAACTATAAAAAATAAAGAATCATAAATGATACACAGTACATAGTTTTTTTCCCCACCATTTTACATTATAGTTCCATAATAATGCAAGAATTCATCATTTCCCAATCACAAAAACATGAAAATAATATAAGTTAAATTTTAAAAATAGTTGTGGTAATAAATGCCAGTTTTCTACAGAAAATTTATTTCTTAAATTTTCTTTATTAGGTTTTTTTCCCATTAGTTTTATGATTTTATTTTTAAAAACATGCACCTTGTTGGTTTTGGGCTATAAATTTGCAGCAAATATAAGAAAATAATTTTGGAGTTTAAAAATATCAAAAAATGTGAGTGAAAAATAAACATGTTTTTGGAGATGAGAAATTTATGGTTTAGAATATCCCTTTTATATCTACTGATATCTGTTGAAAAATTTCTGATCCTTTCCTACATTGTCGTTCTTAGAACAATAATTACACCTTTCACCTGCAAACAATGCTCAATCTGGGCCATCTTTTCTTTAATACACTATTTTTAGTACTGTCCAGATGAGTGGAGAGATTTGAGCAGCTCTCATCATTGGGGTTTTGAGAGTAGTTTCCAGATGAGACAGAAATGCCCAAAAATGGTAAGTCATACGTATGGATTTTGGCTTTTTAGATTACAAAAACCTTTCTCCAGGAGTATCCTTTAAAACAGCGCAGTTTATTACTGGGAGTGGCTTGTATTTGATTAAATACCTACAATAATGTGCAAAAGTGGAAATTCGTAAGCTCTTTGTGCCCCCACATCCCCTTTGTACCTTCCATCATCCCTGCACATACATTAACACTAAGATGCACAAACACAAGCATGCTAGTATGCTAACCTTGGATATGTAGAACCTGATGGATGCCAGTATTTCTGAAAATCTGTGACTATCCGTTTGGCTGAGTTTTCTGGACTCAGATCCCACATGTCCTTTTCCTTGAGAGGTGTGCGGTAGCCCTTCCACACGAAGCTGTCAAGCCAACTGAAGAATAGCCTGGCTGGATAGGGGGCTGCCAGCATGGGACATGGTTTCTAACAACATTAAGGTTATTGCATTACAAAACATATTTCAAATAATGGCAAACTACATGCTCATATCAATCTGGTGACCTGGACCCATTAAAACACAGGTGTGTATGTATATTGAAAATAGTTCTCTATTTGGATATATTAACATTGATAAAAAAAATACAATTGTTCCACATATCAGTGACTAAAAGAAATTCCCAGTTATGAAACTGCTTTCCAAAGGCATCTATTGGGTCCAAAATACCCATCATAAAAGCAGAAATTTTTTTTTTAAATATGTGTACTATGCAGTAAATTATGATATAACTTTTCTGCAACATAGAATAAGCCATGTAGTCGCATACTAATCTATATTCCTGTAATATTTAAAATTTTTACATTATCAGCAAATATTAATATGCCATTTTACCATCACCAAACTTTTTAACTTAAATGTTTTATTTGAAAAAAAAAAAATACATAAACCATTTTTTCTAGCTCAATTTTACAAGTAAAATAAAGTATACACAATAATGCTTTTGTGTGGCACAATGCGTATGGAAACTTTCAAACATACAGTTGATGTTTTCTGGCATCATATATCACCAACAAAAGTTTGACACTGTACTGTACAAATCATCAAATACTGTATACTCACATGTAAACTTCATGCACATTTATATGTAAAAATTAAAATTGGTCTATATTTGACAATTACTTGGTCCAACTGACTGCACTGATTTTGTAATTAGACCTCTGTAGTTGATAAATACAATACTTTTTATATTCTAAGCATGGGAACGAAAATTGTTTGTGAACACTTATGTTTGAAGAATTATAATTTGATGAATATTTATTTGCTCATATATTGAAATGCCAGTAAGAAATTCATAGCAGCTAACAAGTCAGTTAAACTGGGTTACCGATATTAGCATATTTTTCTACAATTCCTGACTTTTTACACTTTACAACTACAATAGAACACGCCTCAACTGTAATACCCAAAAACCGAACTCCCCATATCCAAAAACTTTCAAACATCACAAACCTGTGCCAAAACTTTCTCATACACGCAAGAGGTAGTATATTATCTGCACCCAAGTAAACGTTACGAACTTGATGCAGCTTTAATGAAATGGTTCTGAAAAAGGCGAAGTGAGGGACTTAACATTTCTGGACCTATGCTCACTGAACAGGCTAAAATTTTCCATGCCGCATAAACAAGCTATATTATGAGTTTATACAAAACATGTGCCAATTTTTTACACCACACCACCCAATTTCCCACAACCTGAATATGCCTTCCTCCAGCAATTCTGGTTCAGGGGTGCTCTACTGTACTATTTACAAATCCCTATGTTGGACAAATTATTACATTTAAATAATTTTAGTGTTTTAGGCAGTGATATCAAAATGTATTAACATTATGATAAGGCAACAAAGTGCAAGCTATATCACATGAATGCCTGGCACTACAGTTCAAATAGCTCTGTATCCAGTATTCAATATTCAGTCATTTACACTTTATCAGAGCGTCTCAGCAAAGTTATGGTGACTAATTTGTTTCTGCTTGGTTTACTAGAAGTCTAAATAAAAGAAAAAGTTAAGAATTTTTATTTGTGAAACTATCTGCCTATATATCTCAAACAAAATACGACTCTAATATCTTTTAACATGGCCTACCCTTTGCCAAAATGAGTAAAGTGGGCTACAGATATTTCTCTCATTAGTCATTAGTAATCCATCTCTTAAGCTGTAATAAAAATCACTCCCCTTCCAACATCAATCAGGTGTAGGTTATTTCAAATGAATGATTATCTGTTCTACTTTCCTCAAAAAGTTATTAAAATTATTTGTACACAATCCTGTGCGAGGTTTACTCAACCCCTCACAAAAAGACACTGGCATTATAAAACACAAAAACCTGAGTTGGCTCTGTGGTGTGTCATTGGCTTCCCCACCAACGCAGTCCTTGGCTCTCTAAATGGCCCCAGAAAGTAGTAGTAGTAGGTGTGGTGTGAAGTGTTTACTTTCTCCCCCCTCCCTACCTGCTTTCTGCCGCTCCACCCCCCTAAAAGATTTGTGTCTCAGTGAGGGCAGCAAGCTATACATATTGCCAGCATTTTTGCAACTTTTACGTGGTTCATGTTGACCCTTTCTAACATGGAGAACATACAGATGTTTTGGTATTCATCTGGTACACAACAGTCACATTTTATCCTGAAAAATCCAAATACACCTTGTGCACAGATGGTATACACGCAAACAAGTTTCTTATTGGTAAACAAAGAAAAATGGTCACTTACATCAATAGGTGGGTACGGCGACTTGATTGGTGGAACATCTGGAATGAAGTATGAGATGAACGTCGCAAGTACAACAACGTAACTAACGATGTACGCCACCACAGGAAAATACGGGTCTGGTGGATACTGCAGAGATAAATGACTATTAATACAGGAACACAATGCATTGTTATCATTACACACTAAAAATATACTTCCTTGTGTATAGAAAACTGCAAACATTACAAGGTTTGTCACACTTTGGAAGATTCAATGAATAAACAGCAAACATATACAAGTCCACACAAATTCATACACACATACATACACACACAGATGTCGACACACCATGGGTAACATTGTTCCTCCCTCTTGCCTCCGCCGCAGCTCACTCTAATCAAGCTCCATTAAACAGTACAAACCACATTAACACCATAATGCGAGGATAGTGGCCCACAGACCTGTTGCTGCCACCTGTATGCTGGCTGCCTGCATCACACCACCGCTCGGGCTGGACAAATGCTGGGCTGCCTCTCCTCCAGCTGCTAGCCGCAGAAGGATAGTTCTATGTGCACCCCGACTGTGCAGTCAACCTCCACTGCGCTCCCACCCTCCCACCTACTCCTTCTCCCCTCTCCTCTCCGCCTTCCCCACAACCCCTTTGCTCACCCTGGATTCAGTGGATACATTATTAACTCAATTCCTATTCACATCTAGATTTTTGGGGAAAATTCTAGGAAAAAATGTTGGTGTAGAAAATACATATGAGACCACAGGTTGAACCACCACTTCGGTAGGAAACTTAATTTACGTAGGAAGTTTAATTTTGTCTTCAATAGAAATGGTTTTCCTTCAAAACAAATATATTTCACTCTGCAAAAAGAGAATATTGTGCTTTTGGAAGCAAATAAATGCAGTGAGTGCTTCTCTCCAGAGGCTCAAGTTAGATTCATCAATTTCAAATAATTTCCCAGCCGTGGTATTTAAATTATATTCTGCGAAAATAATCACATATGTTAAAAAAATAATAATGCACATGTTTTTTTCTGTTGCTATATCATCAAACTAAGGCAATCCGTGAACAGCATTGCTCAAAATTTTGTAATACAGTTTGCAAAATTCTTTAAAGGATGCAGTCAATGTTATTGTAAAATAAATAGTTGTCATTTACATTACACTATGATTCAGTTTTCAATACAAAATCTATGGCAGCAATTGACATTATGATTGTGCGTGCATTGGCCGTGCCGTATTTGTTGAACATTGGGGTTAAAATGCAATGCTTCATTTATAGCAACAGAAAAAACATGTGCATTGTTATTTTTTTTTTAATATGTGATTTTATATATATATAAAACTTTAAAAGTCATATTTCACATCTTGCATATGATTACTTTTGTAGAACATGCAACTTCTACGGCCAATTTCACATAGTACATACACTTTTCTTAAATAATTTTAATCATTTGAAACTTATCTACCTTATTTTAAAAACTGAAAACTGACTATTCTAATTTATTAACATATATATTATGAATGGCATAGCTGTAATAACTAAAAATAATTATTAAAACAAAAAGTACAGTTGCACTAAAAATTATTTTCGGAACAAAAAATTTATGGTACTAATTCTAGGCAGCACCCTTGTTTTTCAAAATTATTTTCGGAAAAAATGTACACTTCGGATTAGTAAATAAGGTATATACTGGCCCTGGGCCAGGGTTTGTAACAGTTTCGCTCAATATCAGTTGCTGAACGTTACTCTGCCCAAGCTCACATCAACTTGCAAGCTTATATGCTAGCTTTAGCCAATGTGCTATGCCCTTTCACTGGTGTACAAGTCCACAGTTTATTGGGGTTACCCTCACCCTATCAGCAACCAAGACACATTGATGCACATCCCCTCTTCTATGCTAGGTATTGCTGGTGGTAACCAAGGTTCGGCCTTTCAGGTCCCCAGAAAGGATACAGGCTGGGTATACTGGTTTTGTTGGTTCGCCAATAAAGCAGTCATATTATAACCTGGCTGACTTTCTCTTCCAGCTCCCTTTCTTTCGCTACCCTTGTCCCGCTGTTATTCCCATTTCACCCTGTGCCCTAAACACTCTTCCAGGAATTGGACATGTACAAGTATCCCCCCCAATGTCTTTATGACTGTTTAGCAATGAGCATCCCTCTTTGTGCTAGAGATTGGGGTATGGCGATTACCCCCACCTTGTCAGTTGTCACTGGAGAAGAGTGTCTGACTGCTGTCATAACCTTCCGTGGAGTGCTTGGCATGCCTGCGATAATCCCACCCTACCTGAGTACTTGCTAGGGGACAGCAGTTGTGGTCACCCAAGGACACAGCACGCAAACCTCCGCACAGAGACATGGAGTGCCGGCAGTAACCTCATTTGTTTTGCTATCCTGGGAAAGGGGATACATGTATGAACACTGCACTATGAAGGAAGTCACCCAAGAGTTATCCCCCCACCCCCTCTCCATAGTTACACACTCTTTTCTGCATGTAGCTAGGCCAGCTCCTATTGGTACGGACAAGATTTTGTAGTGTTATTTTAAGGAAAAATTAATTTTTAAAAATACCAGATTTCTGTGCTATCTGTTTTATTATTGAAGACTAGTAAATTGAAACTTCATTACTAAAATTATGCATTCTTAAAGCAAAAATTTTACTGGGTTATTTTAAGCCAATTTTGTTGTTAAGAATTGTTGATCAGTTAAAAATAATTTATCAGTATATGCATACTGTATTTGCATAAAAATTGTTAACGCAAGTAAGCATTTTATTTAAATCAAGATAACGCAGAACACTAACATAGTTTAAAAAATCACTTTTCAGGCTTTTAAGTTTTTCTAACTTATATGTTGAGGTTCTTAGACAGTGTGGATTTTTCGTCGTAATCATATATGATTGGCTTTTATGTGGTTTTAAAGTGAAAAAACATTCAATCCTGGAAATAAAACTATTTTTGTATTTGCTTTTACAATTTTGCTTTTCTTATTTAATTATTATTTTATTCTTATCTACACAGTATCTGATACTTACTGCTGTTATTGCTTTGGCATAAATGATAACAACCTAAAATTAAATTTTTTTTCTTCCCATTACCTGAAAACTTCAATTATTCTTATTATCACTTGGTTTATACACAAATTGTTGACCACAGCTTTGCAGATAAAATAGTGTACATTGGGACAAGTTTGTCTTATTTCGTGTTTTTACTTGAATTTTGATGTTATGCTGTGTATTTACTTGCATTTTGGTGTTCTTTCGGTTTTATCGCTATTCGCCATATAATCTTGGCACTATATTGGACACCCACTTTAACCTCTCTAACTCATTACTTCCTGTATGCCGCGCCATCGAGCTGGGCGGTAGAAAGCAGCCAGACAGGCATTGACTTCTGCCAGAGAGGCAGTAGAGTCCAAACAGGGGTCCAAGAAGAGTGTACCTCACACCTGTGAGAAGAAGAAATGTTGGAGATCACTCTGACCTGCTTCCAAGTACCGTATGCTCTCTCTCCTCTCCCCTGACACCTCCGAAGCAATGACCGTCGAAGCCAAGCCCAATTGTGCCTGCTAAAGCAGCACAAAGGCTGGAGTTCATGCCAGAGACATTTGCACCAATCCACTTGAATACCCAGCCAGTGATATGCCCAGCACCACTTTGAACCAAGAAGGCTATCATTGCTTTAGTCACTCCACAGGCCACCCATGCAAATTCTCTCCCCATTAACAGGTTGCACACATCCCTATCCTCAGGGGAAGGGGGGGGGGGTAGCTGTGATGAGGCCCTCTTGTTAAGAACACCCTAACCAGGTGACGCGCCAATGTGGACACAGTTCTATGGAAGAAAAGAACAGGCTGTCCACACTGAAATTCCATTGTGGAATTCCCTGACTTTTCCCTGTTTTCCAAGCAAAATCTTACAATTTTCCCTGACCTATTTTCAGAACCAAAACTTCTCAATACCGGATTTTTTCACTGTTGACAGAACAAATATACTGTCAGCGAAGCTGAATTAAATCACATGGCAACAGACCAAGCAAACAGGGTCAACATTTTATTCAGCCCATAGATTTTCTCGCAATACACGCTATTGACTTCACATGAGAGCCCATTACAAACACACTAATACTTTATTTGGTACATATAAGCCTTATGTCTCTTAGGAAAAATGTATTATTGTCAGTTTACAAACTTAAAAATTAAAATTTTAAAATGCTTATGCTCACACTTACATTATTCTGTATTGATACAACTAAAAATGTTAGCAGAGTAGCAATTATTTACATTTTCCCTAACGCAGGTGAAAATTCCCTGACTTTTCCCTGTCACGTGAAATTCCCTGACTTTACCCTGTTTTCCCTGAAGAATACAGATGATGGACAAAAGTTATAAAACCACTTGTGGCATAACCCTACAATATCTTTATTAGCAGGGGATTGGCCCACTCTTGGCCTGAATTACAGCCTATATCCAATCCAGAGGTTTTCAAAATGTCAGATCAAGATCAGCTGATACTTCTAGCCAACTCTTGTATATTTTTTTTTGGTAACTTTTTTTTTCAATAAATTTAATTGTATTGAAGATCCATCAGATCTATAAGCATAACTAATATTATACTACGAGTGCCAAATTATAGTTATGGTTGTCACATAAACCATTCTTCCATGCAAGAGTCATAATTTTAAAAAATACAGCCATCTAGACTACCAGCAAACACAGTTTTTCATACTGCTTACGAACATATTTCTATTAAGTATAAAATAGGTTGAAATTAATTTTACTGGTTTTGTCAAGTTATAGAGTTGTTAAAATAACTGCAATAATACTGTACACATTTAAGGTTTCAGAAGGTGCCACTCATTCATTCTAGGTCTTTGTAACTTATGTGAAGTAAGCTTAATTCGTAGCAGGGCGTGTTATCTATATTATTTGACACACACTAATTGTAGGGGCACACATAATACCAGGATAACTTGGGATAAGGTACAGGGAAAAAGGATTCCAAAACACAGGAAAAAAAATGCTCTTTCTTTACGAGAAAATTAATCAATTATGAATGTACTACAGTTAACAATGAGTCACATTTCACACAGTTTACCCTGTTTGGTGAAGTAAATTCAGTGAAGCTGAAATAAGTATTACATTAAGCAAAAGTGTAAAACTATTATGAAAACCACATAATTGTTTGTAACAGTCATGTACTTGTTTCCAGCAGGACCTCACTGCCTAATGATTTCCACACCAATTCTACAAATAATGCATGCAACCATCAAATAATGGCTTGATAGATATAGTAGGCAGAGATTGCATACAATACAATTAACAGTGAATGCAAAAGTGTCACTGAAGAATAAGTTGAGACTTGGAGAAATTATGTGCTACCAGTAACAAGGAATCTGTTAGTGAAACTTAGGCCTTTGACTAGATGATTGATACATAAGTTTAGGAATATACTGTGTTTACAATTATAAAACTGTAAAAACTAATATTAACCACACATTCATAATGGAAATGCAACTACCAGTTGTTAAGTTGTAATGATATTTCAGTTAACTAGCATCAACTCCATTAATTTTTAATGATGACACTTTTAAGATGTTAATAGCCTCTATTCAGCTAAATTAATATTGTAACTGTTTGCATCTTCTGAACAGTAACTTTTTATTTTTCTAATGATTTAATAAAACATATTTTTATACATTTCCTCAGGAGTGCCATGGAAAATAATCAGTTTTCTTGTTTAAAATTACAGTGTGTGTGTTTACTACTGAAAAAATTCCACAATCTTTCAGCTCAATCAAATAAAGGATATGAACTCACTTCAGACTGAGATCTCCTGATCTCATAACGGAATTGAACTGCTCCCAACACCATCAATAAAAACCAAAATACAAACTGCACGCCTGATGTCCGTAGCCCTCTCTTCCTGTTGTAATGTATGAGCACTGCACACAGTACCTGTCATTAAACAAACATTCAATCACTGATAAAATAAAAACCACATAGCAACATCAACTATCATTCAAAAATGTTAAATATGTACATATTCAGAAATGCCTAAAGATTTTTTTTCTCTATACCCCATTATGTATTCCTATTCAAAGGCTGTCAGATGATTTCCTTGACATGTTATAGTTTTCGTTGGGCTAAAAACCAAATTAATTAACATCTTCTAGTAAAATTACATTTGTCTATGTAGTTGTTAATGTTTGTTTCTGCCAATCATTTTTGGTGTAGTTAAGTGCCCGCAGTTGTCACATTATCTTTCTATTATGAAGAGGTCTTGGGTCTTGGGAAGATTTGTAACAAACATAATTGTAAATTGACTATCTTATTAATATTATAAATGCCAAAGTGTGTGTGTGTATGTTTGTTACCACTCAGCTCCATAACGGCTGAACGGATTTTGATGAAATTTGGTATGTAGGTACTTAAGGTCCTGGAATAGGATATAGAATACTTTTTATCCCGGAAAATTGTACGGTTCCTGTGGAATAACAACAAAACGTAATTCTGCAACGGCTGGGAACATAACCAAAATATAATTTTCCTCTGGTATCAGAGTTTATCAGGCTGCCCAAGGACCTCTGAAATGGCCTAACGACTGCTATCAATTGATAACAACCGGGACCGAATATTTAACGTACCCTCCGAAGCCCGGAACCGCTCAGATGTTATGCCACTAAACAGTCACCCATCCAAATGTGTGCCGCTGGGAATGTTGCTTAACTTTGGTGATCGATTAAGATCCCTCAGCCAAGTGCAAAATGTAGTACCTAGGTACACTTTTTTCTAAAACTACAACTTGATGAAACTCACGTTTTGATTTTCATTCATCTACGCTGGAAAGCAGAAATGTGGTAACTACGCGATAGTTGCACAGATACACTCCAAAATCATTACCCTAATTCTTGGCTATCGGGTAAAAAATATTTCCTTCCTTTTGGGCTGGTGTAATCAGTTAAAAACCTTGGCCAACACAGTATAATTTTATAATTCTGTTATCACATAAATGAGTTGTCTTTTCCCAATTTATTTATTAGCGTATCACTGTAAAACTCAATCGTACCCGGGCGAAGCCGAGCCGGTTCGCTAGTGTGATACATATTAATGAAAGGAAGAAAAATTTGTTGTCACATATCTCTGCCAAAAGGTATCTATTTTCTTAACATTTAAACTCCCATACAGTTGTATAACATACAACTGATTACCTTAGATTACATTGACACAATTTTCAGTCCCACTCAAAAGGTGCAAAGGCACTTGCTCTAGCTCTGACATATTGACCACAGGGCAAATACATCCACTCAGCACAATCACCACTTGATACTACAAATGATCAGACAAAAAGAAGGGAATGATGTTAGCGGAGCTGTCATTCCTTCAACTCCTGATGCAGTGGTAATAATACCACATGGTTAGGACCCTAGAAGAGGCCTTTTATAAATTGAGTGCCATATAATTCTACTCTGCTTCTATCTGTTGTCTGCAAGCCATTGTCACAAATACATAATTAACTGTATGTAACTATTCCAATTTTGTAAGTAAATGACAATACTTCAGTCATTGTATCTGAGAAATGAATTCTTAACCATTCCATGGGAATACATTATTATAAAATGAGAACGTAAAAGTGAGTCTGAGCAGTAGGAAAATAAACATGCCAAAGTAAAAAAAAAATTTATTTAAAATCATTACACTGCCTTTTAGGTTCAAGTAATGATCTACGTGAGGATAACTGGTGGTACTCCCTTTAGGAAAATGGTACCAAAGCTCTTCACAGTTTGTGAGATAATAACTTATCCTTACATCACACTATCACCCCAGGACACTGTGCTGTCCTCACAGGATTATAATTCATCCACTGGCATTTGTGCAATGTTGTCAAACCTTAGTGAAAAATAAAACTGAACGACATTGATTACATCATTTTTCATATTTTAATAAATATTTGAAGGCAGGCAGGAAGCATGCATGAGTTCACTGATGCCATTTATAAAGTTTCCACTTATTAAATTTATTTCATTTTTTTCCTTACAAAGTGTTGATATTCATATGACTTCAGTATTTCATACATATGAACACTACCACTAAAACCTAGCAAAACAAATTTTCTATGCATCAGTATAAATTATTTATTAAATGCTTACAAATGTTGCTGCCTTTATGATGGGCGTCCAGTAATCCACGAGGAACGTTTCAAAGCCTTGAGAAGATTGGTATATAGTGAATATAAATTCTGCAATGCTCAGAAGAAATAACAGTCCACAAAAGGCCTGGAAGAAAAAAAAAGAAAAGAAAATTACACAGCAGCAAAGTCCATAAAATAAAAAAGTAGCCTACCTGCAATACATTTTCTCATGTTATAAGACATAATGCTTACATACCGTATTTTAAATCCTTGTAAATATTATAATGGATTAACAGTTACTTTATTATCAACATTTAACAAAACCAAGTCACAATTCATATAAATTCCTTATAAAAAATATATTTGTTAAAGGTAAAGATTTTTCTAACAACTTGAAATTACAAAATTATAATTAACTAAAAAAAAGAACTCTCCTTAAGAAAATGATATCTAGTGTCAATAATTCTTGGTGTGGAAATAAGTTAAAAATTGAATTAATGTCTATACTTCACTACAGTTCCACAAATGCACAATATTACCGTGTGTAATCAAGCAATATTTGTAATACATTCACAGCACTAAATTAAAAGTTTAATGACCACAAAAAAGATAAATGTTATTCTGCTTGCCAAACTTGTAAGCTACTTGGTGCAAATGCATAAGAAGAAATTTCCTCAACTCTGAGCATCATCCAAATCTTTTCACCTAGATGGCACACTTTGTTGTCACCTTGTGAACCAGACAAAGGAAATCTCATCATCACCTGGTTCAATCTGATGACCTACTGACCACTTCAAACAGTACAGTACAACAAAATTGTTGATATAGGCCATTCATGGATACTCACAATTTTCTGAAGCCCTGCTAAAGTTCTACTTTTGGTTATCAATTACGTATCCTTCCACTACACGTAAACATTAACACTGCCACATGACTTTTACGTTTTAACTGTAAAATGCTTTGTTTACTGTTTTCTGCTGTTCAAATAATTTAGTCACATTTCAAATACCACTTCGTATGAATGTTAACCATTTAGGCCTATAACCATATTTAGGCGAGCTTTATGACTTTTTAACAATGTTTGTATTGATGATAGTTCTTACAGTTACTATTTTGCATTGTTAACATATTTGTTATACACAACATAGCGCATTACATGTAATACACGTTAATGTTTTACTGCAACTGTGTTTAACCCTGTTACAACTGCGGGGGAAAGAATTGTAGTATTTAACCTCTTGTTATTGAAATGTGTTACGTTATTTCTTTAGGAGGCCTCAGTTGGAATAAATATTAAAACGAAGGAACAACCAGTCCAACGAAAAAACAGTAAATTCAAGAATGCAACTCGTGTTACTTATATTTTGAACGTAGCAGCGACAAACTTTAAAAGATAGTGGTGAACATGCACACAAATAGGCCTACCGTAACTTTTATTCCGCTCATATTTCTATGCATTGGTACTTACTGTTTTCAAGATTTATTTCATTATTTATTTAAATTTATCTGGTTGGGCTTAGTATTTTGTTGGGATTGTGGCAAACATTCAAATCACAGAAACGTAAGCACGTTACACAATCGTTTTTCAAACACCTAGAGCAAAGTTAAGTTGTGATGAATAAACAGACGTGACTTTCAAAAAATTAATGTCGTCATAAAAACAGTTTACAGTTAAAACATATAAATTTAGCATGTCCAATATTTGCAATCGCACACACACTACCACACCGGCAACAATACTCTTTCACACACAGCGGTCATGACGCTCATTACAGTATATTTATTCCACCATAATAAGTGTCCAAAAAATAAAATCTGGTTTCAGTTGTAAATTACAAATTCAAAAATCATTATTTTTGCTGTAACAAGTATGAAATATGCTAAAATTGAAAAAAAAAAAAACATGTATAATTTTCCTGCTATTACTAGTGCTGCAAAACTTCTAGAGAGAGAGAGAGAGAGAGTGTTGTGGAGGACAGTTAAGCCCACACCAGACTTTGTGCTGTGCCGTCAAGTCACGCGCACTATCTTATATACCGACAGAGGTCCGGATAGCAGCCAATAAAGTCAGCCCAGCCAAATTGTCCGTGTCTCTGATCGACACACTAAAACCTTGCCCGACTGTGACATCATCGTCAGTCACCCGACGTCACGCGTCAAGTTTTATAACCTCACAGCCTGAGAACGGACATGGTGTTGTACCAATTTCTGGTCCAGATAGCACCACAGCTGGTCCATATGTTACTGATAGTTGTAAGCCTGCTTGTCCCATACTCTGTACATCAACTGGACCTCAAGAGCAATACCCAGCCTGCTATCCACTTGAGCTCATGTATCTAACTACGCAACCACATTGTGTTGCTATGCAAGAACTGATGAGCAGGGTAGTTGGCAGTAGCCTGCGTTACCATTTCCTGAGTGCCTAGCTGTGAACTGCGATGGATTTTCATCCAGGCATGGATCAAAGACTACTCTGCGTCTTGTGGGTATGTTATAGGGTAAAAATATAATTTGAACTCAATCTTTAGCCTACTTTCTGTGTGTATGTGTGTGTGAACGTTTGTGTCTTCCTTTCAAATTTTGAACAAGTGCACCAAATTTCACTAAAATTGGCACACATATAATACTTAGTAGGGATACCTCACTTTTATAGCTTTCAACCACATCAAGCATTTACTTACAAAATGGGTGCAATTTTAAAGTTTGGGGTGATATGTTATATTCATATCTTGGGAACCATTCAAAAGATTTACATCAAATTTTGTATGCTGATAAAGAATTTTTTGTGTAAGCATTAAATTTTGGGATAAATATTGTTGCTGGTCCGCCATTTTGTAAAATAGTACCAAATAAAGATGTTGCAATCTATTTTGAAAACTATTGAACCAATTCTCACAAAATTTGGCAGGTAAGTAATACTGTAATAGGCTAAGTTTAAGTTAACTTAAGTGATTGAACTTTATTAGGTACTTATTTTCAAAATGGCGGCCATACAAATATTTTATGTTTATTTGGTATATCTACCATACCATTTAACAAATTTTGACCAAAATTTGTATGTGGACAGTATATATTAGAAGTATCGTATATAGGTGGCTCAGTCACTTATTTTCAAAATATTTTAGGTTAGTGAAACATATCATTTTAAACATTAGACTGATTAAATCCGAAGTTCATGCTCCAAATACGACCTCCGTAATGCAGTGGATTGCATGCTAGTTTATTGTACGATATTTTCTGGGTTCAAGTCTGTGGTAAGGCACGTGTGTATTTGTAATTTTCTCACTACTGTTGCATAAGTTTCTGGTTTCATTTCTAATGTTACTGCTTTCAAAAAGAAGTAAAATCCTACGTACCAACTCAGCTTTTAAGGACTTATTTAAAAATGAATTGCACCCATGTTGAGAAAAGTAGGCTCATTAGCTATACAAGTAACTTCTTGTTTTTCTCATGATTGTTACTACCTCTTGTGATCTGATAGCTCTTCCATTGTCCGCTACTATGACATGAGGTAGGCCATGGCAACTAAACATGTCCCATAATTTTTGCATTATGGCACTAGCAGACATATAGGTTACCCGTCAAATTTCTGGCCACTTTGAATATGCGTCTACACCAATCAGAAAAATCATCCCTTGGAATGAACCAGCAAAGTCCGTATGCAAGCGAGACCATGGCTTCTCTGGGACTGGCCATGCCAATGTTTTTAACTTAAATAGGTCATTACAGCAGCTTTGAATTGTAACATCTTGGGCCATCAACAATAGCTTCTGACAACTGATTTCAAATGCACATGCTGTCATGGCTCATGTAAAGCAGCTTCATCATTGCTGGCTGTAAACTGACTGGGATTACAAGCTTGTTTCCCCACAGTAAGCATTCTCTGTGTATGGAAAGTTCATCCTGCCTGATATGATAAAGATGCAAGTCGTCTTAAACACGGGCTGGCAATCCTCACAGGGTACAGTTATTACTTGAGATAAAACCTGGCCTTGTTTTGTTATTTATGCCACTTCCAGTGGTCATTGGTTGCTCTGATAAATATTCAAGCATAAGGACATTGTATGGTGCTGAAACTTGAAACTCCGGACTGTGAAGGGGCAACTTGCTAAGAGCATGACCTATTTGGGTCCGAGGTTTATTCCAATTCATAATCGAACATGGCCAAAATCAGGCTCCATCACAATAGTCAGGGTGACAAGAGTATCTGGAATGGATTTATTTGGTCTGAGAAGTGGCTTGTAGTCTGTCTCTATTTTAAAAGGTGTACCACAAAAGTAATGTTTATACTTGGTCACACCAAATATCACCACTACTGCCTCCTTGTCTAGCTGTGATTAGTTCTGTTCACTTTTTTATAATGTACTTGACACAAAAGCTACTGATGCTTCAACCCTCCCACCCAGATTGTGAGCTAGGGCTGCTCCTGCTCCGTATTTAGAAGCATCGCATGTTAGCATCAGGGGCTTATTGAGTTCATAGTGTACAAGCACCAGATCAGACTGCAGCAACTGTTTTGCTTCCTCGAAAGCCTGTAAGTGAACTTCTATCCACCCAGACCAACTCCTGCATCGAGTAATCTGATCTGTTTTTAAAACCCTTTCATAGAAGTTTAATAGATTAAGAAATGCCTGTAGTTTAGTATTATTTCTTGGTTAAGGTGCACTACGTATGGCTTCTATCTTGCTATCCAATGGGTGGATATCCTTCCCATCCACTTAATGCCCCAAAAATTTGACAGATTCCATTACGAAAAACACACTTTGACTTCTTTAGTTTAAGCTCTGCCTGTTCTAATTACCCCAGGACCTGGTGAACACGGTCCCAATGCTTAAGATCATTACATCACATTCAGAATGTCATCCAACAAAACCACAATACCATGTACCCTGCTAGAGGCCTGTCCATCAAATTCTGGAACATAGCTGGGCCGTTATTAACACCAAATGGCAACCTTCTTACCATGAATAATCTCTTCACAGTATTCACGGTGAGCAACTGCAGTAGCATCAAATGTGATCAGAAGGTAGGCTTCCTCCAAGTCAAGGTTAGTGTAGATTTGTCCACCATCCAGCACAGTGAAAGTTTCAGTCACAGTTGGAAACAGGTGCACTGTTTAATGTGCTCTTATAGTCACCACACAGCCTAACTGAACCATCACCCTCGACAATATGTACCAAGGATGTAGCCCAATTCGAGAAAGACACTGGTTCATACACTCCCCACTGAACTAGTCGATCTATTTCTGCACCAACCCTTTCCCATAGTGCAAAAGCCACAGGATAACTTTTTCTTAAAAACTGGCTTTATCTCTGGGTCAATACTATTTGACACTTATTATATGACGTACTTCCCTTGCTCTCAGCCTTAAACACTGAAGGATGTCTAAACATCAAACCTGGTTAAATGGTCATCCTCAACTTGATGCAAGCATATCAGTTCAATTGTCAATGGTTCTAACCAATCACAACCCATCAAGTTAGGGCCATTCCCTTGCGCCAATAAGACTTCAAGTGGGACACCTCCATTATGTCTTGTTTTCACTTCAAAATCCAAAACCCCCAACACAGCTAAGTGTTCCTGAGGCCAAGTGCATAACACTGCCATCGCAGTCTTCAAAGGTAACTCTTAAGGCCACAAGAATTAAAATGTCTGCCAACCTGTGATGGAGTGACCTGCCCCAGTATATATTTCCATGACCAGGCATTTACCACTTCCATACATAATGGCCCCTCCGATTATTTCCCTGCATACTGTACAAAGTGTACAGAACCATTTCGTCTTCGTCTGCTGATATTTTGACTGCTAATGTGTCCACTCGTAAATGTTGTACTCCCTGACTTTTATTTGGCTGTTGATCCCTACCTGTAGCAGCAGCAGACAACTTTTTTTTTTTCTTTGTGATACAGGCACGTTAAATATGGCCACAATTTTTACAAATTTGGCAAATGGTCTTTATGTGGTGGCACTTGTCAGGCCAGTGATTTTCACATCACCAATAGGACTGAGTAACCTGAATAAATTTGTCTGGTTTGGGGGGCATCATCTGTCGTTCACCGCACATTGTTAGTATGTTTGATTCAATGAACATCATCTCTGAATACTTTGCTTGTAGTATTTCAAAAATCTGCATTACTCTTTCCTGTCGCCTTCACCACCATTGCAATCTTCACCACATCTTTGAAGGTTAGCTTGTCCTTGGACAGAAACACATGTTGAACAACTGTCTCTAATTCCACACCAACCAGCCTTTCAGTATTCATTTCAAATTGGGAAAATTGGGAAAATTGCAGTGAGTGCTCAACCTCCACATCTAGGCCACATAAGCAATGATCATCTCCCCATCCTTTTGACTACGGTTAATAAACTTGAAAATTTCTACAACCTCCCTGAGCTTTGGCTCAAAATAGTCAATAAGTTTTGTAAGCAACTCATCCAGAGATACAAATAACCTCACTGTTGTAACCCTTTTTTTTATTAAAACTATCTCTTTTAAAAACCATTTTTGAGGAACCATAAAAAATTCTGTAAAAAAAAAGTTGGAAATTTGAGGGAAATCCACTAAAAAATAAGTTGCTACACATTGCGTTTCTCTTGTCAAACACTGTACTTTAAGCAATGCATATATAAAATTAGATACTACCTCCATTTTGATGTATAGGGGTCAGGTAGGACAAAATCTGTCAAATTTTCCAAACTCTCTATTAAGAGCACCTATCACTAACAACCCTATTCCTGGAAACTACAAGAGGTCTTAACAGTGGGGTTCTACTGTACTTCATTTTTGGATATAGGAGACAACAAAAATGTGACAAATGTATACAGTTTGACCCCTAATACAGTAAAAAAAAAAAGCATGCTTCGTTATCTCATTTTGAATTTTATTTGCCATGAAGCAAAACTGTAGATGTTCATGATAATATTTCCACAAATCTCGTCCTGATGCGAACTCTACCATAGAACCAGTATAAGCCACTATGATCACCTGTTTCATCAAATATCGTCACAAATTTTAAGTCCTCGACTCATTAGTACCACACTGGGTGTCACCAGTTCACATGCAGTTCACCACTGTTCACAACTGGAAGCTACACATATTGTTTTGCCAGCTTCTCAAACATACATCAACATACACATATTTCTCATGTCTAGCCTACATTGTGGCACATAGCTACCAACCTAATACAGAAATACCCTACACTAACTGTCTCCATACATAAACTAAACTAACAGTTTCCATATATAACACAAAGTTTTTTGCCATTTATCTGACACATAATATTAATATAACTTATAACAAATTTTTTTACAAACTTTATAAAACTGATGATTCCTTCAAAGTAAAATAAACACCATTCTAAATTTTCTTTTCTAAAGATTTGCATTGGAATATAAATTTGTGAATATTTTGTGCACCTCTACTATATTCCCAGATTGTTCAACTGTGCTGTAACAGTCAATATTTCAATATTTTGTGAAGAAAAAAATGATGCAAGTAATAAAAATAATACGTACTGAAAGTTGTGTTCAACAAGGATGAGATAACAGTTTTATAACAATGAACCAAACAGTGCTATTACCAAAGAATAAACATAGTAAGTTCTTCAATTATGGTGTACTGCTACAATGCAGGTGGGGAGGACTAGACAAGAATATGAACGGCTTCACACACATCATGTTAAAGAAATGCAAATGCTCAAAGCTGTCACTGAGATGTTAACTCAAGCAAGCCAATCTGCTTTGTGTTTACACTTCAAATCAGGAAATTCATATCTAGCTGACAATTTAGTCCCTATTATAGGAGTGAAACCAAAAATTTCCAACCATAAAATTTCTTATTTTGAATTTGAATATTTTCTCATAACACCTACTGAGTGCCTATTAGTAGTCGTTAGATATATTATATGGCAAATAAAAGAAGGATTAACATTTTTTGCAAAAACAGTAAATGTATGTATTAACACACGAAGAATTAAAAAAAAAATTACATTAAAAGAATAACTGAAGCAGGTAAGTGCCATT
Organism: Clitarchus hookeri; assembly: GCA_002778355.1. Lineage (NCBI taxonomy): Eukaryota > Metazoa > Arthropoda > Insecta > Phasmatodea > Phasmatidae > Clitarchus > Clitarchus hookeri. The sequence continues at coordinate 467,295 of NQII01000931.1, read as the reverse complement.
ATTTTTTATTTTGAAGATTAGTTCATGCTGGCACAAAAGTATGGTATGACACTAATAGAATTTTGTGTATTTGTGCTGTTTGGGAACTACAGATTCCTCTTCAAGGTGTTGTTATACAAGAAAAAAAAAGTGTTTTAATGTGTATAAAACAGCACATAGTTTCACATCTAATTGTACACCCTGAATATACTCTACACTTGCAACTGAAGGATTATTTGTGGTCCATTTACCTAATGGCACTAAGTTACATGCTCATTGGCAAAGAAACTTACCACTTTGGAAACATTTCGCCAGTTCCACACAATGGTTCCCTGCCACTTGCGCACAATGAAGTATGCCTCAACTGGTGACAGAGCCCACAGGAAGGCACATGGAAGCCACACCAACACGGTCCTTTGGAAGCACGGAGTCAGGTCTGGGTCATCTGTATTCCATGTCAAATTGCTGTCCTGTGGACAAAGAAGCACCAAACATTACATCAGTAGTGCATGTCAAACCAATTACTCTGTGTGATCTAAGAAGAGTTACAAAATATTTAAAATACACAACAGTATGAATTAAATTTGCTCCTTAAAGGAAATAAGTATAATGAATATTTTACATAATTAAACACTGAAACAATTCTAACAGTTGATGATAAACTGACTTAATCATTACACTATTTTTGTGAACAGAGTAGGCCTAAACTTTCCAGAGTTCAATAAACCATTGTGTGTGTTTAATACTCTAAATAGTGCTAATGCGCAGTAATTAGTTACACACACTCAACAAACCCACCGTAAAATAACAACAGACTAATTGACAACAGTACTAAAAGCAATTTTTGAAAGGTAATGAAAATAGTCTTCAGATGTTCTGTGTACAGTATTTTCCAAATATAACACAAAAACTATACTCAAAATATTATACAAATATAAGAAAATACAATTTAATCATTAAGTTCTAAATATGTGTGGTCAGTTTGCTCATATACTGGCCAAGTGGCACTTGTCAGAGCACCTACCTGTACAGGCAATGCAGCTGCAAGCAATGTTACCAGGCAAGGTGAGAGGCAGGAAGTCTTATACAAGTGTGATGGAAACACGCAGCCAATGATGCCGCATGGAACACTATCATCAATAATTACCATATGTTCTCAACCTGCATGCATTGGTGTCCATCCACCTGTACCCTTGTACCACTCTGCCTGCCCTCCCAAATGCAATATAAATGTGAGCACAGGGCAGCTTGTGGTAGTTAATTTCTAAGCAATAGTCACAGGCATTATACTACTTGACTCATGAGGAGCTGAACCTGTGTGAGGTCCCGGCTAGATGTGCCTTGTGTTGTAAGGTGGAGGGCAGTATTAGGGCGTTACCTAATAAATGGGGCCTAGCTAGTACACATGCTCATTATTCAGTAGCTAGCTTCTCAACCCAACCAGATCCCAAACATAGCTGGAAACCTGAGCAGCTGCCGGAAGTCAACAGTGGCCACTTCCCGGTGTCCAACCAATTATACTTTGAGGAGGACTACTCAAAAACCAACTGCCAAGTCTTATTTTCGGTGGATCCATAGCCTAGCATCCCCCCACAACAGTGTCCAGGTGCTGATCCTGCCCACCTGTTGACAAGTGTAGTTTCTAGACTTATACACTGCCGACAGTTAAGTAGGGGGACATCACGCCCTCTTGACCAGGTGAGTGCCAGGGTACTGGTGGTACCTATACACAGAGTACTGGTGGTAAATAGTGTGTATCATCACATACTAGTAGCGTGTCCCACGATGTGACACCCAGAATATTGCCTGGGAATGAGCCAGTTGTAATCTATTGCCTGGCAGCATTCCTCAGGGAGTTCAACCCCTTTTGTTAGACAGAATGCAAGGAAACTAGGCTGAACTATCCATGACTTTTGAGCGAGTAGGGATAAGAGACACCAGTTACCAACAGACCTGTGAGCTGTGGATAAAACCATCTCGAGGACTGGTAGCAGTGCAGGTGACCATCCATGTCGGGACATTAGGTTAATGTCCCTCCAGACGTCCTGACGGTGCCGGCAACATGGACACAATCATCACCACTATCAGAGTACTGCTGACTGATCCCATCCCCAAGAGACAACACAGTCACCACTCGCCTTTACAGTGTGCCCACTATGTCTCTCTCACTCAAGTCTACAAGGACCTAGAGGAGATCTTTGGCAACCATCCAGGCAATGCCACAGACCCATAGAGGACCTAAATTCAACCCTGAGGGCCAGGAGAATGCCAGAAGCTGCAACGATACACAGCATCTGTGCTATAGAATCTACCATCAGGTGCAAGCCAGGTTTCCGCAAGGGGACAGATGGGACCAAGTACCACAAGAACAAGGCCTACAGTCTGCCTATCCTGCCAGGGAACCCTTTTTGCCACCACCAGGAAGGGAGAAATGGAAACCAGAGAAGATTGATTGGCATTGACTATTTGAGGTGGTCCACTGGCGGGAACATACACCCTATAGATGCATCCCACACCTCTCCAGAGTTTGAGGAGCATCCTGACATGATGGCAATGACACTGACCATGCAACTCAATATGTTTCATGTACCATTTAATCAATTCCATTTCATACATTGCAGTTCCATGATCACTAACTTAAACATCCACCAAAGTGGCAACTAAAAATTAATTCGGTTTTACATTTTAATAACTAATGCCTGTACCTTTTGTAAACAAATATCACTATTTCATTATTTGAATTCAGAAGTGATCTTTCATGTAAATCTCAAATGATTTTATTAAATTTAGCTTTTTTATATTAGTTAGCACCAGGGCTAGATATAAAGGATGCCAAAGGGGGGAATCTGCCCCGGGCGGCATGTCTAAGGAGCGGCAGGCAGAACCTTGCAGGTAAAAAAACACACACACAAATGTACTGTACATGAAAAAAATTTTTAATTTACGATATGAGTAAATAAGCATGTGATCATTATAATATTTATCACATTAAAAATACTTAATACATGTATTTTCTTGATTTCTTTGGTGGTTGGCATTAAAAAGGCTACAAATCTTATACTGTGGAAAAAAGACGAAAATAAACTGCATTTCTGCAGGTGGCTGCACGTCTGTCGCCTATCAATTGTGTGTGGTACGGAAAAGAGCGGGGTTATTGGCACGAAAAGCGATCAAGTTTCATCAGGGAAAAGGGGTAAGAATTTCTGTGTCTTGTGAGTATAACATAAGCCCGAACACAATGTGATAACATAAGCTTACAGACACTGTATGAAATGAGTACTCAGTGCCACAATGATACAGTTTTAGTTTATTTAATTGTGTGTGAAATGTTCTATAATGCATACGAATAGTAGTATATAACTACATTGTGATCATTCTCCAGTTTTGGTAAGTAGAAACTGTCATTATGTTTATACCATCAGTCAAAAGTAATTTTGGTAACGTGTGTTTCGAAAAGTTGGGATTGTAACTGAAAGTAGTTTTCACGAAATAAATTGGTATGTGCCATTTTAAGAAAGTTGTAAAATACAAGTTTTCGTAAAAGCTTTTATAGGTGAATTTTTGGCACTTCAAATAACTTTCTAAAAATATTTACTATTAGTTCTGCAAAATCTATTTAATTTTCGGATTTACTTTTTTACAAACAAAATATATTTTATAATATTTTTACTCATTTTTCCAGCATATACAACACACGAAACACAAGTCTCTGAAGCTTGACATTCATGATCTACTATAAACACTTACTAAAAAAAACCTTACTTTACAATCTGAGTTTTCTATGATAGCAAACATTTAAAGGGGTGGGGCAAAATTATTGGCTAATTTTTATTTTGTGGCCATACAGTATGTTCAAAAATTATACATCTCCTAATAATGTTGTAATTTTTTGGTACCTATCAGTTCACATATTTACGTTTAGTGAACAAGGCAGTATACATAATTTTTTATACTATAGCACTGACATGGTGATGAATAATATACATTAGGCCTACAACTAACTTATTATTTTAGTTTAATCTCATTCTATGTTAATGTTTGAAGTAGAATGTATGCCTACTGCGTACATTGTCATCCACCCTATAATCTTTCTCTACCTAATTAAAAAGTACTTTGTTTTATGTGAAAACTAAAACTGCTTGTTAGTTAAAATAATCTCAACTTCTGTGACTGTGGCTATTATTATAACATTTTATTCATTAAATATTTTACTTATGCAGTGACTGTAGGACCAAATTTTGGGAATTAAAAATGATTTAAAGTAAGTGGATACATTGTATTTTTATTATTTCAATATAAACGTTGTATAAAAAGTGAACGTTTTCTTTTTGTAAGTTCTTTTACATTCTCTTATGTCGTCTTGTCCCTCCTCAGTCTAGTCTATAGTGTATTCGCATTAAAGTGAGCATTTTTAAAAACCCTGCTTAGTTTATACTTTCACTGTATGTTCCTCCACTCAGTATACAAATTATGAGCCTATTGATGCTCCAACCAAATGGCACTAAAACATGGGAACTAATTTCTCTAATTCACCACCAACTTTACTGGGTGTAAACCAATGAATGTTTGTGTTGAAATATGTGCAGTTAATGGACAGTGATACATTTCAAGGGTTGATTTCAAAAGTGCTCACTTTACCACAAACACATTACATGCACTGGACAGGTCTCTTTTACTATCCATTATCCTTTGACGTATTTTAGCATAACCACTAATTAAAAAGTATTACTTCAGATAATAATGTATTGTATTGAGTTATTGTCTGAGTATACAAGTCCTTGATTTCCATTGGGTTATGTTCCTGGAAATAACCACGTAAAAATAAACGTCGCAAATTTAATCACATTTTTCAATGACAAGTAGGCCTATTATATTATTTGTCAATAGTCAAATTCCTGAAACAGTAATTGGAAATTAATATTTTTGGACGTCTTCACAAAAACTGTAGGCCCTAAGCTGTAGCGGCAAAATGCCTAGACTTGGGTTGTGAAAAATGAAAATTTAAAAACGCAACCTATTCGGAAATTCATCAATGTCTCCACCTATGTACACCGAAGTTACAGCAATTATTTCGCCGATTCACCAGTCTGGTCTGAAAAATCGGTGGATCTGGTGTGTATGCACCAGAACATCAATAAATTTTTTTTTTTACTTAACTTTGTCAAAACAATCAAGTAAACAAAGCACAAACGCACTGAAAACTAATATCATATATATTGTACTTTTTAATCTGAATGGGAATGAAATGAAAGTTGTATGTTATGTTTGTAACAGCAATAACAAATATTTACAAAAAATGAGAAGACAACGTTTTCTAAAATCAGTGAAAGGTTAAATTGAAAAATTGGTAATTAAATATTAATGCCGTTATTCAAACGACGTAGGTTGGGGATTTATTACATGGTAAATTTTTTCTATTAGAGTAACGAATTCAAACTTATTCTTAAAAACTGATGACATTTCATTTTCAGGTTGGCCAGTTGACTCTATAAAGTTATGATTGCCAGAAAATGGTTATATGGGGTTAAGTATAGAAAAAGGGCAGAAATCAAAGACAAAAAAAGTCAAACAATGAGCAGCAGCCATGTCTAATTGGCTGTAAGAAAGAAAAGAGTCTCGTATTATGTGTGTTGAATGAATAATTGAAGAAAAATATAGTTGCGATGATATTTCTAACCTAGTGGAAAGAGAACACCTCCATGAAATGTTACAAGTATCATTGCCACCCACATGCAATGTAGTAGAAGAAATGGATAGTAGCTCGGCTGGTTGTAGCTGTCCGAACACAGAAAGTATCCAAGAGAAAATAACCAGAACTGAAGGTTCACTCAATTATTCAAAACTGAAACCTGCTGGAGGAAAGCAAGATCTTACAACAGACGAGACAACCACCATTGATATCTCTGATCCAAGATATGAAAATATGGATGATCAAATGTGTTGTTGTTTATGCAGTGAATCAGCAAAGTCAAAAGAAAAATTCCCTCAGTCTAATGATTTAAAATCAACAGAGAGAGGCAATTGTCACCTTACGCCTTCAGTTTGGTACAAGGAGTTGTCTAACACTGTAAAAGTAAAACGGACGTGGTTGACATATTCTATGAAGAATAACTCCCTTTTATGTATTCCATGCAAACTTTTTAAATAGTCCTGAATCATTTAGGCAAGGGATGTATTCATTACAAACAACTGGTTTGACAAATTGGAAACACGAGGGTTCAAAAACACACAAGGAAAATTTTGTAAAATGGAAAACTTTGTTAAGGACATTGAACAATGACAGTGGTATTAGCAGTCATCTTGAAAAGGTGATTGAATGTTGGGGAAGAAGTAGAAAAGAAAAATTTAAAGAAATGTTGCACGTTATAATTTATGCCAATTGCGGTGAAAGCTACTGATAAGAGAAACTGCAGATAGAATGGCGCCATAGGTTTATCGGCCAAATAAGAGAATGAAGGAATTTGGGTCGAAAAATAATATACATTGATGACATACATACACCAATCACACTCTGTGTCCGTTTGCTGGCCGTCTGAAATGGAAATCGGAATGACAGAATTTATTAGTAGGAAGAAGATTAATTATAGTATACGTCGGTGACGAGAGTGGCTTTGTGGACAATGCATTGATGATTTTTTCGTTGAAACAGTAGATGGGCGATTACCACGACAATATGTACTATGAGAATTTTCCAAGTGGGTCAGCTGCAAATTACTTACTAATTCCACCACCAACTGTGTTTTGTTTTAGATAATGCCAGTTACCACAATGTGCAAGAAAACATAAAACCCACTACATCAGCACTGAAAAGCCAGATACAAGAAATGCTCCGACGGAACAATATTTCTTTCACAGAAGAACTGACAAAGGCACAACTTTTGTTGTTGGTTAAAACAGTTTCTCATACAGCTATCTACAGAATTGACAGTATTTTCAAAAACACTGGACACACTGTCTTACGTCTGCCACCTTATCATCAAGACCTAAATCCTATCGAACTTGTTTGGGGGGACATAAAGGGGAAGATTTATCTACATCGCAGGACATGGTTAAAACATGTGAAAAATATTTTGCTGACTATTCTCAGGAAAAGTGGAAAAAGTGCTGTGACCATGTAATGAAGACAGAAGATTTCTATTTCAAGAATGATGCTGCAATGGATGTAGAAGTTGACAGCATAATAATTAATCTTCAGAATGCTAGCAATTCGGCTCGTGGATCTGATCGTAGCTAATCTGGCGACAATACAGATACATCTGATTCAAATTAGGTGAATGGTATTTAATTTACATTTACAAGAAATATGCTTACAAACTTGTACTTATATGTGTAAATTCAAGATGTACGGCATATGAATAACTTTGTAAATTGGCTTAAAAGGCGCATAGCTCTGCATTTTTTTTCCCTGATCCTTTCTGTTGCCATGTAAACATGAGCACTTGCTTATCTGGCCAGCTGCAAGCTTTTCCCCCCCTCCAAACACCGCAGAGGGGAGGATGAGCAAAGCTAAACAAGGGGAGTCCCGCTATATGCAGGCCAGATTCTTGGAAAACAACCCACTAGTGATGTATGTTCCATGCATGGCCCACTCTTTGAGTCTTGTTGGGATGCATGCATCATCAGTTTCTGCTGAAACCTCCAATGTGTTTGGAGTAGTCCAAAGACTTTACATGATCTGCAAAGTCGGAAGCTGTAAAGGTCCTTCCAAAAAATACCTATGGAGTAATAGAGGCTCTTACAAGCTTAAAGAGGGGTTACACCAGTCTGAAACTCTAAGTTGGGAGCTGGTAGGCTTCTTCATACAGTCTTTGATTTTCGGTTAATTTTGTATTTAGTTGCATGGGCTGAATTCTTGAAAAAATTGTTATGAGTATGCAAGGAAATCAAAAAAAGGTGATACAATCCTGTTTAAGTCAACTGAGATGTTGAAAGGACTGACCACCATGATGGAAAGATTGAGAAATGATCCAACTGAGTGACTAAAAACAGCTAAAGAAATGGTAGAAAGTATCGGCATGGAACAAACTATGAAAATACACAGTGTGCCAAAAAAAAAAAACCATGCCTGGTGAAATGATGCAGGATGAAGCAAAGCATTTTTCAGCTGAAGAGAGGTTTTGTCAGTCTGTAACATAAGTAGTGGATGTTATCCTGAGAGAATTATAAAACAAGGATGGAGATTGCTAAACACCTTAACTAAAACTTTTCATTTTTGCATGGAGAAGAACTAAATAAGATAAACTACAAAAACCTGAAAACACAAGCTGTAGATTTAGCTAACAAGTATTCAGAATATTTGAACATAGACGAGTTTCCCACGGAGATTCTAGTCTTTCGAGATCAAGTTAGGAACATGACTGAAAATCTAAAGAAAATTAACGTTCTTGGTCTACTGAACTTAATTCATAGTGGAGACCTAATGGAGGCTTTCCCAAATGTTTGTGTAGCATTAAGGATCTACATAACCCTGCCAACATCTGTTGGGTGTGAAAGGAGTTTCAGTAAACTGAAATTAATCAAAAACTATCTTAGATCCAAAATGACTCAAGAGACTGACAAACTTAACTATACTATCTATTAAGGGTGAAGTAGCTAATTTAATAAATTATGAACTTGCCATCAATTTGTTTGCTGAGAGAAAAGCAAGAAAAGTTATATTGTGATGTAGGTACAGCAGGAGGGTCTGTGTTGTAGTGTGCACTTATGTTATGCCTGGAACCTTTTCAGTATAGGCTATTCACAGTAAAGTGAACACCTAGTTACTTGTTTATTTCAGCCATTTTTATCCTTTAACCACCTTTTTTAAATAAATATTGCCATGTAAGTAATAAATATAGTGTGTATATTCCACTGAACTTGGACGTTAAAGTCTAAGGCTAAAATAAAATATGTTTATTGAATATTATTCCAAATGAGAGGGTTTTCAAAAGTCCTCACTTTACAGTGAGCAGCCTGCCTGTACCACTGTATTAATGATTGCGCTATTTTTAATTATCTTCCACATACTCCTAAATTACAGGTTGTTTTGGCATTGCTTAATCAAAATAACTGGAGAGAGACTGACGAAGTTAGCTAAACTATATATTGTGAGTGAAGAAGCTAATTTAATGAATTATGAACATGCAAGCAATTTTTTGTTTGCTGACAAAAAGAAAAGAGGAAAAAAATTATGTAAAGCAAGAGGGTTTGTGTTGTAGTGTGCACGTAACTTTTTCATGTTTATGTGATATGCCTTTAACCTTTTTTGGTAACACTGTATTAACTATTATGCAATACCCTTCATTTATTACCAAATTACACAGGTTGTTTTTGGTTAATTAAAATAATCCATTTTAATTTACTAGAGCAAAGTTTATATAAAATCAGTATTCATCATTTAAGTTAGGTCTATGCCTACTTAAGGCTTTACTTTTCCTAGATCCAAAAATAAAAAAAGGAGGGGGAAGGGGGGCAGAAGCCAACTTTGCCCCCCAACAAAAATGCCTAGATCCAGAACTTGTCAGCGCACATCAGCAACTGAAAATTGTTCTTGGTTTCACAATGTGTGTAATGGTGAGGAACTAATCTGTAAAATCCTCGTGTTTAATAATATTGCTAAGTAAGTTAATTTTATTATTCCCCTTCCTTGTTCGGACTTCATCTACAAAAAATGGATATATGTCTGTCAGAGTGTTAATGTGCTAGTGGAAAGAAAAGACAACCAGAGAAAAATAGAATTTGATCATCTGATTCTGAAACTATCAATTTGTAGGAGCAGATGAGCAGTTATTCCTAGGCTACCATGTGCTCAATAAAATGTGAAAACAGCTTAAACTTGATTTATAATCAAAAAGATAGAAATTAAAAGAACACTACAATGCAGAGGCCTCTGAGACATACAAGAATGTATAAATAAGCTATATTATAAATACAGTTTATGAGCAATGTGTCTTACAGGCTAAAATGAAATAAAAGTCAAAGACGTGGCACATGTTAGAGCATTGAATCCTCAAAATTTTGAAATGAACTGAAATACACTTAATTATGGCTACTTGATTCCACCAATATTATCTTATTTGAAAATGTATGTACTCTTTTATCTAACTTATTCCCACACAACTCGGTTATCACATGTAAGTACAGTAATATATGATGATATCACACTATCACAAATCACAATTATAAGACAACAGGAACATGCAATGTGTAATGGAATCAGCTTCACAATTTAAACAAAGATAAGATAAAAACCACCTGAGAGCTAACAGAAGCCTTCGGGGGAATCTTGTTAAAGCTGTTTATCACATAATACACATATGCTCTCAAAATTTCTCTCTAGAAAATACTCTTTCAGATTTTATTTAAAATATACCAAAAACCCAAAAATTAGTCAATGAAAGGTAGTACAGTAATACCCCGGACGTATGCGATAGGTGGGACCAAGCGATAACAGTGTAAGTTGAATTCACGTAAGTCAGGGTTAAATTTTGCATATAAATGCATATAAATACATATAAATTATGTTTAATTGGGCCCAGAGTCTAAAGAAAACAATAATTTAGAAGAAAATGTTTAATAAAATATTAGGTAATAAAACAATTTACATTGTTATGAATAAAAAAACGTAAACCGAAGTTATTTTGACGTAGAAGGCTTCATATATTCTAACATTGTCGCCTGACGAGTTAAATTTTTCTTCTTTTCACGCAAAATTTCCTCGTAGCACGCCAATAACTTTTTTATTCCCCGTTTTGTAGTAGAAATGCGCTCTTCGTTGGAGTCTATTTTTTCTAAAATTTGTAACCCCTTTTCAATTGAACTGAGGCCTTCTGTTAAGTTTGCAATCGTCATTTGATTTTCCGATTCAACTTGGTCTAACGAATCAGTTTGTTCAATGTCTTGCTAATGCTCACGCATTTCTATAAGCTCGTCAATTGTCAGCTCTTGATTGTGTGAATCCAGCAATTCTTGAACGTCAGCACCATCCACCTCTAAATTTAATTGTTTGGCAATATTGACCACTTCTTCAATTACACTATCGATTTGTTCAAGATTTGGCGCTGATTCTCCTTGGGTTTCGGTGGTGAAAAAGAATGGACAGTTTTTTCCGGATGCCATTCAAAGTTTTTTGTGAAATCTCATTCCAAGATTGTCCAACAATTCTAACAGCATCTAAAACATTGAATTGCTTGCAAAAGTCTTTGACAGAAAACTCATTGTCTTGTCGCATAGCTTCATGTAGATGCACAAACGATTGTCTTGTGTAGTAAGCTATAAATGTTTTAATGATTCCCTGGTCCATCGGTTGAAGCAAGTTGGTAGTGTTTGGTGACAAAAATACAACGTTCACCCGTGGGTCGAAATTAATTAGTGTAGCAGGAGGGTGACCTCATGCATTGTCAATTATTAGCATCACTTTAAATGGGATTTCTTTTAATTGGCAATAACGTTCGACTTCAGGAATAAAATTATGGCCAAACCAGTCTTCAAAAAGAGAACCTGTCACCCAAGCTTTCGCATTAGACTTCCAAATGACGGGCAAACCAGCTTTAGATTAATTTTTTAAGGCTCTTGGATTTTCTGAGCGATAAACTAAGAGAGGTTTCAATTTACAATCACCAGCTGCATTCGCACCAACCATCACTGTCAATCGATCTTTGGCGGCTTTAAAACCTGGAAAGGTTTCCTCTTCACGCGCGATAAAAGTTCTTTTAGGCATTTTCTTTCAAAAAAGACTCGTTTCGTCTACATTGAATATGGTTTGGCTAGTGTAGCCACCTTCCTCTATAATTGTCTTGAGTTTTTCTGGATAGAAAGATGCAGCTTCTTATCAGCGCTTGCCACCTCTCCACACTCTGCGATGCTATGCCAATTACAACGACTTTTGAATCGGCAGAACCAGACGTTACTAGCTTTAAACATTTAATCTTCGGCCGCCTCCCCAGCTTCTTCTCTTAGTCTCTCAAAAATCTGCTTAGCTTGAAAGCACATCGTGTTTTGATCAACAGGGTAATTTTTCACTCGTACTTGATTATCACACCATAATTTTAACAAATGGTTCCATCCGAGCGATAATACCATGACGTTTACGAATGATGCTTGAATTCAAAGATTGAGAATCTTTCACAGCTTCCACAACTTTTTCTTTACCTTTTATAATCGTTCGGAGTGTTGATTTCGGTAGGTCAAATTTCTTTGCCAATTCACAAATTAAAATTTTTGCTTCAAAGTCTTGGATAATATTCAGTTTACACTATTAAGATAGTGATTTTCTTTTCTTGTTTGATTCAAATGACTCATTTTTTGTTCTTTTGGATGACATAATTAGAGTTAATAATAAAACACACTGCGTACGTAAAACAATTCCACGCGAAACACGTTTGAACCTGTCGTAAACCGAACACTGACTGGGCGGGGTGGGAGAGCCGAGGCGCGCGGCGCTCAAAAGGAAAAACAGCGTATCTCCGAATTCGCGTAAAACGGGGTAGCATAAGTTGGGGTATTACTGAATGCAATACCACTATAAAAAATAGAACACATGTATTTTGTTATTTTGCATTTCTTTAAATCCTACACCAATATAATGAAGTCAACTTAAAATGTTCAAATATGACATGAATTATGAGACTGCACACACACAAAACATGTTATAAAAATATTGCATCTACGAGATGGTGAAATGAAATGAAACTTGGCACAGGCAATGAGAACAATGATAAAAATTACTGAATATGGCACGAGTCATTTATATGACCAAAACTGTATAGTTGTAAAGTACATTTAGTATATGTTGCACCACCTCTAGCGTGAATACATGGGAGTCATAGTGACATCTAACACTATATTGTGGAAGATCATTCCATGATTATTGTAGCTGCCACTTCAGATGTTGCAAACCCATTCATGGCTGCAGCTGCCATCCCAATTGACTGCACACATGTTCTATAGGTAACAGTCTGAAGACCAGCATGGTAAAAAAAAAGAAAAGATTTCACAGCAAGAACACTGTTGGGAAACCTGCGCTTTATGTGGGCAGACAATAACATGTTAAAAAATGAATGACTTGAGCTGCACCTTGACAGGGAAGCATACAAGGTTGTAGACCTCAATGTACCTCTGTGCTATCGGCCACATGACGACGACACCAATTCTGGCAGTGTATCGCTAAACAATAAAGTACAGATTTGTTTGCTTTCCAGTTGACATCCAAGTTTAAAAAAAACCAGCATTAAAGACTATGCATAATCATTCCTCAGCCGTCCATATCACTTGATTATGACAAAACTGCAAAATAAGTAACAGTTGTCAGTGCCAGCGAAAGATGAAGTGAGGGACATCAAGAATGCTCTACCGCACGTCACCTGGCAATAGTACAGAAGGAAACCGGGGTCAACAGTGATGCCACTGCATGTCTCTAAATGATGGAAAGATCTAGTTGCATGGGTCCAGGTGGTCAGCAATGCAACAGAATGGCAACCCTATCTCCCACAGTTCAATAGTTTGCCCTTTCTCGAACTCTGTAAGTAATCTGTACCTGGGTCTGACACATTTCGGGACCATCCACATGGTAACTGACGTAACGTATTGAAGTCCAGAGGGTACCAGCTAACCTAATCTAATTGACAATACCTACTCTGGTTGGCATGATACTCTTGGAGGAGGGTTGTGGACGAAACTCTGGGCTAAAACCCTGTGTCCGTGTGTCTGAAAGAAACGTGAATGGATACTGATGTATTGAGAACTTGCCAGATGCCACTGCATTACGTTGTGCAGCCTAAACCACCAAGGTATTTTCACTCCTCAGCATGTCAAGTTGATAACACAAACACTCATTGATGCAAACATGATGCACTAACTCAGGTGGTTGAGAAAAAAATTTGGTGGTTGTAAGGCTAACACCCTGAAATCCCCATGAAGAAAGGAGGGATTTGTGAAAAAAACACATGTAAAATAAGGATTATTAAACCGGTGGGGCCCACTGTCTACACCGGGAGGGAGCGTCCTCTGGAGATAATGCAAAAATGACAACACAGTTCCGGTAAACTAACGATAACTATTAATGAACTACATGACTGGTTACAAAGAGTGATATTCCCCCAAGTCATGTTCGTGTACCACCCTCGATGCCTGGTACAGTAACTCTGCTGTACCATTGGCGCAGCAGTGGGAGCTGCCCTGCACCATGTGCCAGAACACAAAATCCCTTACTAATAAGATGGAGATTAAATGATTACATACATTCAACACCTTTACATGTGACTTTTCATTTATTAAAATTTGCAGTTTGGAAAATGTCATATAACGTCTAGTTTTACGGCACTGAAAAGAAATCTTTATATCATTGATTTGCTAATTTTTTTTCTGAAAGAAAACGTATAAACTGGATGAACAATACAGTAAACAAGAACACAATTTAAGCCTTTTATTGAACTAATAATTCTATATCTATATTGATTTGTGCAGAAAATTTTTTATGCATTCCCACCATAAAAGTTACGGTAGACATGTGTGCATGTTCACCACTGTCTTTTAAGTTTGTCGCTACTGCATACAAAAAATCAGAGACATGAGTTGCGTGCTTGAATTTACTATCTTTTTTAATATGACTGGTTGCTCCTTCGTTTTAATATTTATTCCAACTGGGGTCATCCTTTTAACCAAATAGCCCAACACATATCAATAACAAGAGGTTAAATACTACAGTTCTTTCCCCAACAGTTGTAACAGGGCGAAACACAATCACTGCAAAATATTAACATGTATTATGTTTAATGTGCTATATATTATGAATAACACAAATATGTTAACAATATGTCAAATAATAACCATAAGAACTATCATCAATATAGAAATTGTTAAAAGTCATAAGCTGACATAAATATGGTTATAGGTCTAAATTGTGAACATTCATCTGTAATGGTTTTTGAAATATGACAGAATTCTTTGAACAGCTGAAAACAGTAAAAAAAGCATTTGACCGTTAAAAAGTAGAAGTCACATGGCAATGTTTATGTTTACATGTAGCAGAAGGATACATAATCAGTAACCAAAAGTAGAACTTTAGCAGAGCTTCAGAAAAGTGTGAAGTAACTGTGAATGGCCTATACTAGAGTAATTTGTACAGTGGTGAAGTAGGAGAGTTGGTACAACTGCCTATCAAAGTCAAAAAGTATGCTCCAATTATTTTGACAAAATAATTTTAATCCCCAAAAATGAAATTAATTGAAAACATTATTTAATATTTACAGAATTTAATTATGATATTGCATTTATTGTTTCTGGAATTTTAATACCACATTCTCAACCATATACAGTAAAAAAATAACTAAGTCAACCATTTACAACAATTTACAGGTTGTTAGATAGGAAGATATGGCTTAACGTCTCGGTATCGCTATGAAGTTGTCCGTTACAAATTCCTTCCTCTTGGTGAAACTAATGCATTTGTCTCATAATGTACATAAACTGTCAACATAAGCCAGTGATAGTCAATGGGAAGAGCCCTCTGCTCTTGGCAGACAATACCAAAATTCATGTGGGAAAAATTATGAAATAGAAGCTGAATGCTCTGAGGTATAAAGTAATATTGCACTTTCCATAGTCCACAGACTTATCACAACCAGATTACCACATGCTCATGCACTTATGTAACTTCCTGGAGTACAAGATGTTCAAAAACGTCAAAGAAGTCCTGTTTCTTCAGGGATAGGACCGAGAGTCATGTAAATCATTGACAGAGGTGTATGACGGCTGACGGACTACTTTGAATGATTCAGATACATTTACTCCAGTCCAAAATTAAGTAGCTGTGCGAGGTACGAAAATGGCTACTTAATTCAAAACAAATTGTTACAAATACTGGCACTATGCTGACTAATTAAATGAAGAAACAATGTCAGTGTAGGCTTTAGTACCTGCAACTGGCTGGCTCAAAGGTTTAAAAAAACTTAATGGCCAAATTATGTAACATTAAGTAATTCTATAAGGAGCTGTAATAAATGTATTTTACATAAAGTGTTTGTAACACTTTAAAACCACTGTCATTAGTCTGGCTGCAAACAGTACTGTAAGCAGCAAGTCTGGGTGATAACTGTTGGTTGCGCTAAAGATAGCTGCCAGTGTATCAGTAAGGCCACACAAACACACATCGCAACTTCCCAGTGAGCTGTTTCAGGGAAGATAGCATCCAATTTTAGAGAAGTTACAGCTACTCACAACCAAATAGTAAACCTCAATGTGTATTTCAAAAATCATATTACTGTTTATGTGTATTTCTAATAATTACTCAATTTTTGTCTTCCTTATACCTCTCAAATTATGACAATTTAATAAGTCAAATACTACTTTAACAATCCAAATTGTCACAATAATTCAGGAAGAATTTAAATACCTGGTTAATGATTCAACAATTCAATTTTAACTACTGATAATAATCCAGATACGTAATTACTTCAGGCAATCAAACACCTCAAGATTAAATATGTTATAGTTACCTTCAACAAGCCTTAAATAAAACTATGCACTGTACCTACCAGAAATGGTGATCCACAGAATAACTCCATAAAACTGTCTTCCATGGTGAGAGATAACCATACACCTGTTCGAGACCAGCAGGAACTGGATAATCTAAAATAAACACAACAGAAGCCAAATTAAGTATAGGAGCATTAGTGAAGGCACATTTCTGATGCCAAAGTTGGAAGGCCAGGAAGAGGACGAGGACAGTCAGAGACTGGTGATTACAATAAACACTACCCTCCATGGTTTTTAGTATGTTTAATATGATAGAAGCAGTATTCAAATAAGAAGGAATGTCAGCACACATCACAACCATGATATAAGCAACTTTATTTCCTCTCCAAAGGTACCAAAGCCAGACAAATTTGTCTGATTTAATTGAATTGTCAAACTCAATTCTGTCCAAGGCAAAAAGATGGTTCTGTATAAATTATTTCCTTATGAATGAAAATAAAACAAAGAGTATAGTTTTTATGTTGAAACCCAAAAAAGATTACCTTTCATCCAACCTTGAAAGTGTGAATTTTTTGGGTAAATATTTATTTAGACCACAAACTGTATTGGGAAAACCATATAAATTTTACTGTACGCAAATTATCAAAGGGTGTTGTTTCTTTTAAGGACAATAAGTGAGATTGTTCTTAAGAATTATGTAAGAAATGTTTATTTTGTACATTACACAAATGTATATTTGTGTAATGACGTACTGACTTTTATTATGGGGAAAATCCTTGTTACATTACTAAGTTTTTATTGATGCAAAAAAGTAGGAGTAAAACTGTTGCTATTGAATACAAGCCAACTGACGAAATTCTGTCAAATCTGTTAACAAAGCTTTTAACTAAGAAACCATGAAAAGTTCACAACATTGTTTGGCTTGTAGGCCTCTTTCTTTTGCAGCTGTTTTAACAACAATGAATTTGTAGATTTTAGAATGGGTACTGTTTGTAAAAAGTAATTTTAACTTATTTAATAAGAGGAAAGATTATCATATGTACCAAACAAGAAACAGGCATATCAATAAAGTACATAATTACAATAATTTAAAAGGCTCCAAGTTGCATTGGAACTCTGGGGAAAAACCGGAATAGCACAAGTAAACATGCAACTCTAGTGCAAAGGACCTCAGGAAGATGGCAAGTTCTAATCATTTTCTTTGAAATATAAGCAAGATGAGCAAACAAAAATTATTCTGCAGAAAAAGGTTGATTTCAGTCACCATTTTCAACATTCTGCCTACTGCCTGTGCCACTAACAGTACAGCATCATATTGCCACATCTCATCGATATGCTATAATTACGTAACTTTGCAAGAAACTTCTTTACTTCACTGACCCGGGGCAGTGCCTATCTGCCCACCAGCTCAATGGCACCTACACACTTGGACATCACCCACCTGTTAGGCCAAGGTCCACTTAACACTGCAAGAAAATATAACAAGCAGAGTGTAAAATGTGTTAATGAATTGTTTCAGTGCAAATTATAATCTCACATTGCAATCAAGTGTTTTGAAATTCTTGACAAACTTTGTTCTTGGCCACCTCACAGCCACAACAGGAGCTAACCCACTTCAACTGGCAGTTTTCCTGCTTTCCATAAATTCAATGTAGTTTGTGTTCAATATGCTATCGAAATTCTATGTCACATGACATGGTTAGCCGCAAGTAAACCAGATTTCTGACAGGTCTACATGTCAGTTTCAACCACCACACATACACATAAGCCAATAGGGATTCAACAGTCATGGTGTTTGGCCACCCCTGAGATCTTATGCTGTTCTAAGTAATGAATAGCTGATGTTCATGATAACTAACAGCCATCCCAATGCAAAGACTCGATCTCCTGTCAAAACTGTAATTTTATGGTGTAGATTAAACACCACGTATCCCAAAATCACAATGTTAGTATAATCATGAAAATACTGCATAAGTACTACACAAAGCCGCTCTGCGACCTTTCCTTTGCCCTGTCGCCCCTCAGGCATGCTATGCGCAGTGCTGAAGGGCATCACAAGTAATGGGATAGGAGCAGATATGTTATGAGCCACGGCGAAACACTTGATGTGTGCTGGCGCAGCATTCCAAGCCATCACCCAAAACCAGAGAAGAACAAGGCAGAATTACAGATGGAACTCCACTGATTACTGAAACATGCAACTGCTGCAATGTGTTTAAATATTAACGAGTGAAATACAGATAATGTTTACGAATTTAGTGTCACAAGCAGTTGTTTCCTGTAATTTTCCACCTGCAATCACACCTGCTATTGTGACGTGTTTTTGAGACCTGCCACTTGCATTTTGACTAATTTACTGCCAATCAGAATACACCAGCAAACCACACTATAAGTTCTGCCACATGCCTTAGTCAGTGTATTATGTACCATGGTTGTGCACAGAAACACTAATAATTAATAACGTAACCTCCTCATGATTCTAATCCCTTCAGAATCACTTGCATAACAATGTAATGCTTATAAATTAGGTCATCGAAAAGATAATAGATACAAAGTGGCTGAATATGTTTGTCATCATCATACTAGTATGCAGAACAAAAAATTTCCAATAAAGTGTAGCATCTCGCAAACAAAGTGAATTGAGGCACTAATGTCTGCAATAGCATTTAGAATCACTACTTCACTGCTTTACGGATTATATAAACTGACCAAATGGTACATGATTTAAGTTACTTTAAAAAAGAATTTAAAAGGATATTTCTAAAACTGTGCAGTGGCTGTTGCAATGATGTAAACAGACATTAAACTGTTTCATCAATTGTTTTCTTTAACCTAACTACTGGCCTACTGTACAAAAATGCACCTACATCTGAGTTACAATAAACACAGAGGAATCAATACTGGCTCTACTAGAATACAAAATAACCCCAATTAAAAACTAACAATACTAGAAGAAAATAACTGAGTGGCATGGATGCCGGGGTAATTAGTGGTTAGACTGCATATCCATAAACAAAAATTAAATTACAGACTGGTTGAAAACATTAACTGAAATCAAATTAATTTACTTTAGACAACGATCAAGTAAGTATTTCAATGAGGGCTATTATATCATTATAAAAATACTGTGGAAATGAGGTTAAAAAGTACCGGTTAAAAACGCTTACCAACGCGACTGAAAGCAGAATCGCACAACTGTCGTAGCAATAATGTGATTTCTCCGTCACTTACATTACCCAAATGAAAATTAAACTACGCGGTGAACGAAAATAAGGAGTTAGATAATCATACCCATCCACAGATAAAATCTCTGGTACTATGTCCTTGCCGGGAGATTCAGATTAAGTAGAGCCTATTGTCTACGCCCCTCTAACTGTAAAATGCATTGTTCAAATCTGTTACGTGTAGCACAAGGTTTTATCTTATCAAATAATTGTTTAAGCCACTTTTTTCTGGCAGATGACGCCACAAAAAAGAAAGAACAAGCAAATCTGTATTTATTTTACTACTAATTGTCATATCTTGTGATAAATTTGTCTATTACGGCATCGCAAATCAACCGCGTTACATTATTAACGCTTAACAAACTGATAAAGAAAAATATCTCCAATCTTTGACGATAATTAAAACTATTATAACGAAAATTCTGTGAGTTATTGACACGAAACGTATAATATGTATTAGCTGGAAGATAAAATTTAACTAAATATGGAGAAGAAATTCTCAATGGTAAATATTTCATTTCTAATGACTAATTTTTAAGCAAATTAAACTAGCATAATTTTGTTTGTGGTAATGTGGCCAACAGTTTGCCCACGGTCAAAAACAAAACCAGGAGACAGGAAAATTAAACAAAACCAGGAGACAAGCAAATTAAACAAAACCAGGAGACAGACAAAGAGAGGGAAATGAAGGAGAAAAACTAGACACGATCACAAATACTACTCTTCTCGGTAGAGACCCATCAACCATGCAGGGAAAAAATTCCATGGAACAGGCGATAGAAGGGAAAGAGTGGGAAGGTCTACGAGGACACCAAATTCTTAAGATCAAATAACAATACAGTACGCAAGCAAAAACCGAGCGAGAACGACACAAATTACCAGAGGATCATGAAAAAGTACTGAAGGGTAAGAGACAAAATCACACGAAGCCTACGAAGAGCTGCATACAATGGACTTCTATCGCCTCCAGAGGAATACTGAAACAAAAGATGAGTCAAATCTGCACTAGGGGCCCCACATACACAGGAAGGATTAGAGACTATATGAGGTTTACACTAATGAGACTGGGATACATTATGACCTGAAAGGAGATGAAAAGAAAGTAACTGCTAAACCACAGGAACTACAATGATGATATGTTGGTCGAGAATATGCAGGAAATAATTGTGCATGTGAGGTATTAGGAACCGAAGTATAAGTTTCCCATGTCTGTTTCCAATGCCAAAAAATTTCTCTGGTTAATAAGGGATATAAAACCGAAAAAGAAAGTAGGGGCTTCGAGACACCCTCTAAAACACTCAATTTCGCAAGTTTATCCACCCTCTCATTCCCCTGAATCACAAAATGCCTTATAACCCACATGAAGAGGGCAGGAACATTGAGTTTAGCCAAGAGAACGCACTGTTCCGGTAAGAACCATATAAGTACATCCTTATGGGGAGTAGGAGAATACAAGGCTATAAATACACTACGTGGCTCAGACATAGTCAGGTGATTTAAGACTTTGAAATCGTAAACGTAACATAGAGTCATATACACTGCAAAGGCTTCGGCATAATAAATGGTAGTGGTAGAAGGGAGATGAAAAAGTCCAAAACATTTATGTGAAGCATCAAAATAAGCAGACCCAACACCTTCAACAGTTTTTGAGGCATCAATGTAAATCAAAGAACAGTCGGGATATTCAGCAACGTTAGCATTAAATTCTTGTTGAATAACAATGGGGAAACAGATCCAGTAGGGGAAAGCAAGATAGGATAAGGAAAACGAAACGAAACCTCATACTCAAATCGGTGTAACAATTTAGGTGGAGGGTGAAAAAAAAAGTGCATTCGTTAATAATACTTTCGGTAGGGCATAACCAAGGTGGTCAACCACCTGTACAATACCCCTTGCACGAGAATTACGAGTACGAATCCAATGTTTACCTTGCAACAGTATATAACGGTCAGACAATGACATAAGTAAAGATTTCATACGCAAGACCATAATGGGCATAGAAGAGAAAGCACCAAGTCTAAGACTGAGACAAACGTTCTGTATAGTCTGCAATTTGTTCTCCAGAAGGAGTGGCAGCTGACCAGCAATCGGAATACCGTAATCTAAAACAGACCAAATGGTAGAGACAGGAAAAGAATGTAGAGCAAAAAAGCTAGAACCCCAAAGATAATAGGCGAGATCCTTAAAATATTAATTCTTTTCCGACATTTGGTAATAGTGTATTCAACATGGGTAGTCCATCCACCTCGGACCTCTAAAAAGATGCCCAAATACCATACCTTTGTCACACAGGGAAGAGGATACTCTCTAACGGTTAGAGTGAGAAGTGGCGACTGGTATCGTTTACACGTAAAATACAGGATGCGACTCTTATCCACAGAAATATAAAAACCATGATCATCCAAACAAAGTGACAAAGAATCAAGGGCTGTAGTCAAAAAAAGTCCAAGCTTTGTCATAGGAGATATGTACATTCAACCCAAAGCACAATGTCATCAGCATATTGAATAGTACGAACGTGGGAGCCCAGGTATAATATAATGTCTTGAGTATAAAAGATAAACAGCAAGGGACTAAGAGTACTACCTTGAACCCAACAATTGGACACCTGAGGAACAAAATCTGCTCCATCAGGAACTCTAGGCATATAACGACGAATACTAACCACAGAATAGATACATCGTATAAAGGTATATGTAAATCCCAGTTTAAACATTTTATCATAAAGAAGTTTAAGATTAACATTGCCAAAGGCCGATTCCAAGTCTGAAAACACAGTACCCAATACATTCCGGTGAGAATAAGAATCCCAAATATGTGAAAAAAAAAATACAGCAATAGAATCCAAGGTACTAATACCAGAACGAAAACAAAATTTTTCTAGACGAAGTAAACAATAATAATCTAACCACCAAATAAACCTGTGTTTGACCAATCTCTCAAAAAGTTTCGCCAAACAATAATGCAGTGCAATCGGACGATAAGACACTGCTGATAGATTTACCAGGTTTCAAAATCCCTCCACACATCAGGGATACAACCATAACAGAACACTTTATCATAGCATTGATATAACCAAACGAGAGTGGTGCGAGGAAGGTGCTTAAGGAGCCCATGAGATATGTAATCCAAACCAGGTGTGGTATTACCTGCAGTGTACAAACAATGGCTTAATTCATCAACTGTAAATACCCGGTAAAAAAAAAACCTGATGATCAAGTGAAGCCACATGAGAAACTAAAAGAAAACAGAATCATCCTCTGGGACGGTATCAGGGGCAATGCGATCCATAAAAGCAGGAACAAGGGGTAGGGAAATATGCTGAGAACGCTGTCCCTCTTTACTAGCGCGAAAGGATTTAAATTTACCCCATAATATACGAGAGGGAGTAGTACGAGAAAGTGAAGCACAAAAAGTATCCCAGGTAATCCTTCTTACGTTCTGACCACAACTTTCGCACCTCTACTTGGCATTTCTTAAGATGTAGAAAATTGGCTAATGTAGCCTGACGTTGATATTGGCGAAGTGCATTCAAACGATGGTGATTAACCTCGTCACATTATCCATCCCACCAAGTGGAATCATGTTTCCTACCTCCAATACGAAACGAGCGAAAAGGCATAGAACGTTTAGCGGATTCCAAAAGAGATATATAAAAGACATCTTAAACCATGGTGATATTAAAAACTGTAATCAGGGGGAAATATGTGGTTGCTTCCGACATTAAGGAAGAGAATGTGCACCAATCTGCCCGATTATATAACAATCTGTATCGAAGAAACGTAGGGGAAGGGGACGAATGAGTAAGTGAAGAAGTGAGGATAATCGGAAAGTGATCACTAACCCATATATCATTATGTACCGACCAGGTTAAGTAGCTGGAAAGGATTGCAGACACAAAAGTTAAATCAATTGCAGTTGAGCGGAAGTGGGGAGGCCCGAGCTTAGGATGGGCATATATCGAGACGATAGTGATACGAAGCAGCCGAGTGTTGACCGAATCCCCATCGTATCAAAGCCATGGAAACTGTCAGGATAGGTAATATTAAAAATCTCACCAGTATGCGTAATCCTTAAATATATAGCTGTTCCTCTGACATCCTTAGGGGAGACGAAATACTGAAAGGATCTGAAATAGACTGTATAACAACACTGCATAACTGTATAACAACACAAGATCCAAATAATGAAGAAGAGGAAATCTATTAGACAGGAGAGATCTTGCGTTCCACTGTAAGGCACAAAAACGTGAAGGAACCATGGGAAGCAAGAAAGCGAAATAGAATAGCAGACACACTCATCTCAAAAAGACACATCCCCATATAGGAGAGTTTGAAGAAATTATTGACAAGACTCTCCTGGTCAAAATTATAAGGCGAATCTTTTTTTGCGATAGTAAACATATGTTCAATTGTGTCGATCAAAAAATTAAATTTGTCGTTATTAAGTCTAGGGACCTCACCTACCTCAGTGGACGGAACCTCATCAGGAAGTGGGGCACGAACAGGAAAAGGAATATTGTCGATATCATCCGGTTTGAATTGAGCATAATAGTCTCTAATATTAAATGAAGGAGTAACTATGTTGGAGGTCACTGGAGGTAATGCCTTGTAACAAACAGTACATCCATCGGACCTCACTATGGTCATTCGGGAAGGTCGCATGAAACTTTGGGTAGCCAATGAATACGAAGTCGGAAAGGTCGGATTCGATGACGTGGGAGGGAGAACTGATGGTGTGGGCAGAGGTGGATTATTGAGCCAGTGAGGTGGTTGGGGACATAATTGGATGCGATTGTTGTGGTTGTTGCATCGGAAAGACCCAGAAATATGGCTGGACTTTGGTTTTGGCATCTGCATAAGGCAGGTTGTAGTATGCCATGACACATTTTACCTTGCGTTCCATTTCCCACACTTGGCATTTAGCCTTGTTATGCGCCATGTGTTGACCAGAGCAATTCATACATACTAGCGTATCTGCAGTAGAACATTCTGATATATCATGAAGTTGAGCACAATCAGGACAACGAACATTCTTTGCGCGGCAATGTTTTTGGGTCTACCCGAAATAGAAGAATCGAAAACATTGCAACACAGATTGTACCCTAGGATTGACTTTAAAAATTCCTTTATAAATTATGATTTCAGTAGATAACTGTTGCCCTTCAAAGATCAGGCTCACCAGTCGGATAGGTACTCGTTCCGATATATTTCCATTAACCACATGTTTGGATAACCTCTCAATAGATAAAATCTTGTAATCGCTTTCTAAACCTTCTCGAATATCATCTATCGACATATCGAGACTAGCAGGGATAGTTACAGACACATTCAACTTCGTCGGTAATTCTGAAGACATAAACGTAAAAGTAATTTTCAATTTTGCTGGGCCTGTTTGTTGGATATGTAAAATATCTCGGTTGGGATGAAGTTTGCGACCTAAAGAAATGTAATGTAGATTGCCAATATTCGTATCTTGCGACACAACAAAAACAACAAGTCCCAGGAGTATCCCGAGGATAGCATAACTAGGGAGGTTTAACCTGTCTCGCAGAATTTAAGAGGCTTCATCGAAGAGCCATCAATCCCTACACGATAACTCTTTGTTTGACGAGTATCATTATAGGCTTGTCCAACTAATAATTTCCTCTTATTTGCAGTTTGTTCATCTACATCCATTGCTTACCTGCAGTCAATATTTATAAATCACAAAAACTAATGCAACCACTTTACCACCACCTAATTCCTGCATATCATTCACAGCAATCCACAAGTCACTCATCACTCCACGACTACTCACTAACGAATCGAATACTAGCATAAAAATTACAATTGGTTTAAATATCAAGAATTAAACCACATATATATTCCGATACGACCTCGCTGCAGACAGATCGGCACCCACGCACCTGCAGCAGCAAGTGGTGATAAGATGGCAAAGGAAGGCAAATCTACCCCTCCTCGCTGCATAAAGTAGCCAAGTATATTGCAAGGGCTGGCATGCACAGCCTGCGGAGGAGGCAAACCTCTTCCACGCGTGCGTGCCATGGACTTTCAACACAGATGGGGTCACGACTCTGAGCCAATAGCAGCCAGTGCCACGCTGCACTCATGCGGGCCTTGCTAGTTGAGGCCACATCACTGGATCAAGCCACCGACGACCTGTTGCGCCTGACGGCGTGATGGGTTAACGGGGACTTTGGGGTCAAGCGGTCACCAAAGAAAAGGCATTTGACTGAACCCAGCATCCACGTGTGCTCTCAAAACCACTTGCACCCCCGCGAGTACGTCAGTGTTGGTTGGCGAGAACGGAACACACCCGCCTCATCGTCATGTATTACGTGAGTCAAGAGACCATCTTGCTTTATTTACCTCAACAGGTAATTCTTGGGGGAAAATAACAAGCGGTCCAACACGGTGTTCCCCAAAAGCCAAAGCCTACAGGCGCCACGACAATTGGAGGGAACGGCAGTGCAGCTCGCGTCGCGATGTTCATTATCCTTCACACCCGTGTGGCGTCGACCGTCTTGCTGGCTGGGTTATCAGTGCTACATAATCCCAAGAGCGGTTAAACAGGGGCGAATGAAATCCTGAAGCAATACAAAGTGTCACAAATGCTGTAGTCAATTAATTAAATTCATATCTTTATTAAAACCTTAAACGAGCATGACTACCCACGCCTCTTTTTAGGGATGGACTCGTCTAGTCGACCCAAGCAGGAATACTTGGACTCGCCCATCGGCGAAACAAAGTGGAAACTGAAATACACTTGAGAAACTTATAAATTTTAGAATGTTAATTAAGTTCAATGTTTAAAGCTGTAATTATGAATTTTCTTCCCAGCAGACGCCTATCAAGGCCTTGCAGTTTTTTACTTTGTGTTTCTAGAGCGGTGACATTCCATATAGTCACAGTCACGAACATAATTATCACTTAATTAATCATGGAGATGTCACCAACAATTGGTTCACCGTGAAATAATATTTTGTAGCACATTAATTAGCATTAAGAGGGTCCATGTTATTTTTCATGTAATTTTTGGTGCCGGTTTCGGCCACCATTAGCGGAAGCGAACCCCATGATTTTAGTCTGACTTCAGCACTTGGCCCAGCTGGCAGCAAGGGAGTTTCGCTCCACATGGACCCCATCAGTCCATTAATTTTAGGCTACAATCACTTTCAATTCATAAGTATTTTCAGGTAAACGGAATCATTTTGCTTAATTAGTGCGGAGGGGACGACAGTCTGTCTTCTTGTCCTCTTTAACAGGATTTAATGCGTACTCCGTAAATGCATCTAATTTGCATGGCTTAGGAACTTACTGAACAGCAATGGACAGCAGCAGACCTCAGTTCCAGGTTCGCATAAACTTAACATATAAATGCATATGTATCAAAGAAGTAAGTAAATGTCTTGATTACCCACAAGTGTTTTGTTTTATTTTCCCCTTAGGGTACATCGGGCGCTGCACCCTATTGAAGCAGTAACAAGAGTAAGTAAGGCATGCGAGGTAGCCTACACCCTCTCCAACATAAAGAGTGGAACCACTAGGTATGTGCATTATTGGCAAGTTCATCATTCACAATCAACACAAATCAATAGATGACTCCAGGGACCCTCACTAACTCATGCTCGCTGTATTATGGTGCTGGGCAATCTCACTAGTTTTGGTCTTAACCTGGCAAGCCGGGCAAGGCAGGAACCTACATTAACATCCCTGGAACTCTCTACACGTCATATGGCTTGCCCAACTTGTGAGGTTAAACAAGTTTTAATATTGCACTTACCATCTTTCAGACATCAATTGCTTGCTTAACTTGTGGTGCTAAAACAAGTTTAATATCGCACTAGACATCTTCCTGATGTCTATGGCTCGCCCAACTTGTGGGGCTAAAACAACATTTAATACCGCACTAGCCATCTTCCTAACATCTATGGCTTGCCCAACTGCTGGGGCTATTAAAAAACAATGGCAGAATTACGTGTGAGTACAAGTGCGGTGTACCAGAACAGTGCATCATGTTATAACCCCGACATCCCAGTGTACTTAGTTTTCCCACTCTCACGTCTCACGGCGATCCAGTGTATGTTGTTCCCTTTTAGCATGCCCAGGTCATTTCCTTACTTTTTTTTTCATTTTCATGCCAGTAAAATTACAATTCACATCTCGTGATGTGCAACATAACTTACCAATAAACAGTACCTACGTGTGTTTATCACATTTGAGAGTAAATTTTGTCTTAACGCAACATACAATTGTTTTTGCACATCACGCAACTTCCAATGGGTAATATGTGTATTTAGGATACATTTATGTATAAAGCGCTTTGCCAAAAAGATACATGTTCAAAAGCCTTCAGCAAGAATTATTTAAAATTCATTTCGGACCTCAATTCAGCAAATTTTACATTTCTGGCAGTCACACCATTTTGGGACAGTACCGAACAAAGGAGCATTGTGGACACAGGTCAAGTCAGACTCACATTCCAGCTCAGGCGGGCGATGTGATGGACCACCAACCGGGCATGTGCGAGCGTGGTCATCTCCACCCCAGGCAATAACTGTATCCCCTCCCTTCCTGTGGGCCATAAAGGGTGACAGGTCAAAAACAACTGCGACCAAAGCTGTCAACATGTCAGCCCGCGCGCCTGACCACATGGCAGAGCTGAACCTCGGGAGATGCCATATGAACAGGTAAACCAGTAATGGCAAAAACAGAACTTTATGCTTGAAGTGCATACATTCCTTGCTCGTGTCACACGCGTTCCGGAACATAAAGTGCCCCTGTCGCGAACCTGCAAATGTGAGGCGTCTCGAAGATAACATTTGCTGGGTCAACTGCGAACGTGTTGAGCGGGCCTGTAGCTGCACCTCTGATGGTTTGAGGATGCAATTGTGTGAAGACTGTACTAGCCCACGAGCGCTCCGGGACACTGTCGACGCTGTCACGAGCCGTGTGTACAAGTATGCATCCCTTCCACATACCAAACTTTTCTTGGACACAACCTTGCAAAATTTTCAAAATCGATGGATTACAAAACAAACCACATGTGCAGGCTTCGGAAACGGGAAAATTCTGTGTGTAAACTGCACAAAAGTTTACCACACCGGGTGTGTGACCAGAAGTGCCATATGCCTTCTTCACCTCATTGCTGACTCCCTTCAGAACCCTTTCCAACATACCCAAAGCCCTTTTTCCCATTGTAACCACCCTCTCTACCTGTTTTTTTCCATCTGAAGTCTCCCTGCAATACCATCCCTAGATTCTTATATTCTGCTGCTTTTATCTCTTGCTCCTCCCATCTGTATATGTCCCTGCTTATCACCTTCTTCCTTGTAAACCTAACTACCTTAGTTTTTCATACATTTATCTTAATTTTATTCTCCATAATCCACAACCATATCCTGTCAATGTCTGCCTGTAAGTTTTCACCCCTCCCACCACTGTATACAATACACAGTCATCTGCAATCAATCTTATTTTTCCCCCAATCACCCAAACCCATGTTGTTTACCATAATGGTAAACAACAAAGGGCCCAGAATGCTTCCCAGTGGAACCCCTGACGTAACCTCTCCTTCCTCCAATATGGCCTCCCCCACTTTCACCCTCTGTCTTCGCCCCCTGAAGAAGTCACCAATCCATTCCACTATTACTCACTTGTCAGGTTACCAAAACAACTGTGGCTTTTTAAAACTTTACGGTAATTATGCATTTTAGGGTCTTTTCTAAACGAAACGTCCTAGGCCAACAAAAGTAGCACTAATGGGTTCTGCACAGCTTACCTTGTTCATATTTAGGAGGGGGTCATGTTAAAATAAGTAGAACATATTAAAAATAATTTAACAAAATTGTGAAATGTACGAGCAGTTTGGCAGGTCTGTTTACGTTGATCGGCATTATTAATTGCCGCACAATGCTGATCCAACGCTACCTAGCGCCCATGGATGTCGGTACGGGCATTTTAACGGTCAGTTTTTATGCAGGTCAGTAGCCATTGCGCCTTTACCGGCATGATTCTTGTCTTCCTAATCCAGCTGATTTAAAATGGAGAAAGCAAGAACGAGTGTTTCTGTGCATTATATTCACCTATGAAAGAGTGTTAGTGCATAATATTCGGCTATGAACGAGTACTTCAATTCATAATATTCGCGTATGTGCAGTTTTATTGGTACTCGAAATGAGGTAAGGTTGAATTGGCCGTTGACAGAGTATACCAGCAGTCTACTTAGGTGAGTAAATAGATATTCTTTTGTTTTTTTACAGTTCCTTTAAATCCCTAAAATCCTTAATTCGTAGTGTAGTGTAAACCCTACAATCCTAGGTTAGTTTAATAATGTAAAATATTTATTCATCCATCGTGGGGTTAGGTTCTGTTAGGTTAGATGGGCACATATTACGAAATTAGTCGGACGTTAATGGCCCTAGTATATTCATGTTCTGCATCATTAGTAGAGTGGAAATAAACCATTTTCCATTAATTATTTTTATTTTTACAGAAAAGCCTTTAAACTTAATAATCGCCAAACACTACATACTCTTGATTTCACTCAGAAGTTTTCGACTACAAAACGCACCACTTCTCAAATAGCCGGAAAAGACAAACACGGCATAAGTCGTTTACCTCACTACTAGCACTTGGTGGCTGCACACAGAGCTACAACGCAGAGCAATATACTATTGAGTTCCAACCTCATGGCTGTTGTCAGTGAGTTGATCAAAAACGAATTTTTCTCGAAATCGATTTTTATTCGAATAGTTTCGTCTGAAATGTAATCAATCAATCTGATTCCTCATATTCGCTGTTCCCATTGCAATAATAAATACATTTTCTCAGGTATTGTAATGAATTAAAAGCTATTTGCAATTCACGGAAAATTTCAAAATTGAAAACAATTGCTAAAATTTAATTCCGAAGTAGAATTATTGCAGTAGCTGATATTGCATGAGTGAAGCGAATAATTCTAATTGAACAAAGCGAATGTTACGTAGAATTTTGCTTCCCTTTAGTTCAATATTCGACTAAAAAGTTTTAAAAAAAAATTAAAAAATAAAATTGTAAATCTTTGTACAAAAATGCCAATAAGAGTTAAAAATTAATTGTATATGACCTTAAAAAATTACGTAAATATTGTAGTACATATTTCTGCCATCTGTTGTCGAGAAGAAAAACGTCCTTCCTTCAAACTGAAAGATTTATTCGAATACCCCAGATAGTAATCAAAAAATCGATTATACTGTAACAATCGAATTTTTGAATTGTTTTCATTCGTATTTGTCCATCACTGGGAGCCACCTAACGTAATAACGTTAAATGTATACTTTGTGTTTAATTTCTGATTGTGATCATTTCTCAATATGGACGCACATGACATCTTAAAGAAGCTAACTCTAGGAACAAATCTGTTTATCAAGATTGTAAATAAATCAAGTAAAACAAAGGTAAGTTTTTGGACTATTGAGGT
The DNA here is from genome assembly GCA_002778355.1 of Clitarchus hookeri. Taxonomy (NCBI): domain Eukaryota; kingdom Metazoa; phylum Arthropoda; class Insecta; order Phasmatodea; family Phasmatidae; genus Clitarchus; species Clitarchus hookeri. The sequence continues at coordinate 436,177 of NQII01000931.1, read as the reverse complement.
TATGTTATCTCCAGAACAGGTGGTTTTGAAAAGGGTTATTTTTAGTTTTTATTAATTTTTTGGTAACGGTAATTTGACAGCATAGAGGCTGTTTAAAAATAAAAAAATAAAAAAATCACGGAAAGTGGTATATTTCCGCTCTACTAATTACACAGATCACGAATATACCAGCGACATTAACCTATTACCAATCCAAACCACAAATACGATAGTGGGGAGGGCTATGAAGATCGGGAAAATTGTGGGGTAAAATCACTAAAAATACACCCACAAAAAAATTAATACACCTCAATTTAATTTGGTATTTATCCAGTTTAGTGACTTTTCTGTAAAAAAAAAAAATCCATGGAAATGGTATATTTCCACCCTACTAATGACGCAGAACACGAATATACGAGGGGCATCAACGTATGACTAATTTCTTATTATGTGCCCACCTAACCCAACCTAACCTCACGATGGGTAAATCACTATTTTACATTTTTAAACTAACCTAGGATTGTAGGGTTTTACACTAACATAGGTTTTTTAGGGTTTTACACTAACCTAGGATTGTAGGGCTTTACACTAACCTAGGATAGTAGGGTTTTACACTAAACTATGAATGTAGGATTCTAGGGATTTAAAGGAACCGTAAAACACACCAAAAGAATGTAAATTGACTCACCTAGGTAGAGGACTGGTATAATTCCTCTGACGTTAATAGACGTAAACAAACATATTTCGCAAGTTTTTAAAATATGTTCTACTTATTTTAACATTACGCTCTCTTTTGAATATGAACAAGGTAAGCTGTGCAGAACCCATTATTGCAACTTTTGTTGGTCTAGGACGTTTCATTCTGAAACATAAACAAACTGGTTATACTGCTCATTTCACAATTTTGATCAATTTTTTAAAATATGTTGAACCTATTTTAAAGCTACGCTCCTAGTATATTCATGTTCTACGTGACTAGTAGAGTAGAAATATATCATAATTTCGAATTTTTTTTTGTTTTTTTCAGAAAAGCCCCTTAACTTAATAATTACCAAATTGACCGTTAAAATGCCCGTAATAATATCCGTGGGCGCTAGGTAGCGTCGGATCAGCAATGTGTGGCTATTAATAAAGGCGATTGATGTAAACAGACCAGCCAAACTGCTAGTACATTTCACAATTTTGTAAAAAAAATTTTAATATGTTCTACTTATTTTAAAATGACCCCCCTCCTAAATATGAACAAGGTAAGCTGTGCAGAACCCATTAGTGCTACTTTTGTAGGTCTAGGACGTTTCGTTCAGAAAAGCAGCTAAACTGAATAATTACCTAGGATTTTAGGGAATTAAAGGAACCGTAAAACACATGGAAGAATATCAATTAACTCACCTAGTTAGGCGGCGGTTACAATTCCTCTGTCCTCAGCCAATTCAACTTTACCTCAATCGACGAAACATCATGATCTACTAAAACGCCACATAGGCGAATATTATGCACTGAAGCACTCGTTCATAGCCGAATGTTATGCACTGAAGCTCTCATTCATAGGTGAATATAACGCACAGAAGCACTCGTTCTTGCTTTCTCAGTTTTTAAATCTGTCTAATTGGGACGTCTCAACCCACCCAAGCAAAAACTCAAAGGCTACTGAACTGCCTCAAAAATTTCCATTAAAATCACATCTGACGCGTCACGGGTATGTAACAATACCCACAAGCCAATAAGATGATGGCAGGAATCATTACGTCACCAAAAATCATGGCGTCCACGTAAACAAACCGGCGGACTGCTCGTATTTTTAACCATTTTATTTAATGCGTTCTACTTATTTTAACATGGCGCCCTCCTGAATATTAACTAGGTAAGCTGTGCAGAATCTGTTAATGCTACTTTCGTTTATCTAGGACGTTTCCTTCAGAAAAGTCACTAAACTGGATAATTACCGTCCAGTTCTTTGTAATAAGAAAGTGAAGTTTGGCAAATGCAGGAAACTGCTACGAATATTAGAATTTTGGCTAGGTTAGCCAAAAAATATGGATTTTGGTGTAGAAAAACTTGACAAGTAGGACATGGAAGAATTGAGTGCATTGCACCTGCAACAATAGGTGATGGGTCAAACCTGGGTTTTCAGGTATGAAACTGCTTATTTTCGCCACATGCTTGGGCAAGCCATTTTTGATGGGATTTGCTCCAGGTAGAGGGAGGGGGGTAATTTGGGGTATTGTTGCAGAGATTAATTATTTGTTTGCCCAGTTAGCTGTAGAGCATGAAAAAAGTGGGCAGTGGGCCGTTAACCCATGTGACCATCTCCTGGAAATCCCAGTTGATTGTTGACAGTAATGATGATGATTACAGGTGATTGTTGCAGGAATGTAACAGGTTCTACTTATGAGAGTGTTGGCCCCCTCTGTTACACCACTAGTGCATGGCTGTTTGGGCCACCTCACAATGCCCACTAATTTATGGTACTTGCGATTTATGTCAGCCATACTAACAGCACAATAACGATTAATAAGGCCAGGGCGAATAACTGGGGTATGAACACCCTTAAACAGATTGTGAAATGAAAACACGTAAAACAGTTCACATATTTTACTCACATATTACCCTTTACATAAGGCACTTAAATTGATGTGCATACTTGAGGGATGTGGCCACCCAAAGCTGTAGAATGGTGCGGAGCGCAAAATAAATTACAAGTATGTTATGCCCCTGGGTACTACTCCCGGGCAAAGAAATACAGGAAAGGTTCCAGGATTTCAAAATAACTATTGAATCTACATGATTAGTGCAAAGTGGTGAATAGCCCAGGAGCAGCGCAACGGCACTCCCTTCCTGTATGCGCTTGATCGCCTGACTGGCCATCATGGCGGCAGTCCACTCTAAGGCTTGAGCGGCCTGGCACCAAAAACTCTCTAAAAGCAAACTAGGTGTTGAAAAGTAAAACATTAACATGGAAAACCCTCAAATTACAACAAGAATACTCAGGACATTTGAAAATAAAGTTACATAACAGGTTTAACACTAAAAAAATATGCCAGTTGGTAATTGTCATGCAAAAATGTCATAGTAGTTAATTTGAAAAGTGTCTTTCCCAGTCCATCTTGACAGTAATTTGAATAAACATTTATTCATTAATAGAAAAGTAAAAAAAGAGAATAATATGAAATACAATTTTGAATGTGACACCAGGACTCTGACGTCACTGGGCAATTCCAAGTGAGAAAATCTAAGGAGACAGGGTGTAGGTATACAAGGTAACTGCACATTTATACATGGGTTTGTTACCTACCCCAATCCGAATAGGCATAATTTTGTAATTAGTGTATTGGAAAAATTAAGGGTTGCACATGGCACACACTCCTTTCACTTTGACTTCCCAAACAGGGGTGTAATCGTTCAATGAAGGGACACACGTGGGGTCACTGGCCTGCAGGTGCTGTGATACCCCCAACATAGTCTTAGTTTCCCCGATGTTTTTGCTACTTGGTAGGATTTATGGGATATTCAGCCAGCATGAACAAGCGTGCCCTTAAAAGTTACCTCTTGAGAGCATGAAGGCAGGATGGCTGCTTGATGCAGATGGTGGCATGGCGGTTAGGCTGGGAATTTTCCGAAACGCTGCTCCAGTTTACGTTTACGCCAGCCGTTCATGGTTCAGGCACGGTGAACCCAGCAGAGGGGCTGCGGAAGCTGTACAGTGGTGGTGGAACTAATAGACATTAGGAGTAGGGAACGTGGCATGTGTCATTACATTTCAAAGTTTCTATACATTGATCAGTGTAACTTAAGTTATGTGGTCATTATTGCATTTTTCATATATTCTGAAACATATAATTGGCTGTATTATGTTAATGTAGATTATGTAACTTTGGTTAATGGAAGCCTTATGTTCAAATTTACTCTCTAGAAAGTGTTTATCTGGAAACTAATGTATAGTTGCACTCATTTGGTATGCATATTGGCATGATAATGCACATTTGCAGTGAGATATGCTCAGGGTACACTCATGGTCAGCATTCAGTACGTGTGTTTCGTCCAATTAGCTTTGAGTTTTTAAAAATGCCGTAATTATGCTAGATTGTTTGTCTGCAGTCCAAAACAAAGGGCAAGTAGTGGTTAATCCCATGTAAACATTATTTTGTACGTGACTTCTTTGTTAGTGCATACAAATTAATAATGTATAAAATGTTTCTTAAGCGATTAGCAGTGAGTACTGTTACCGTACCTTTTGCTTATGAAACAACATACAGAACTTAACTAACATCATAAAGTTGTTGCAGTTTAGTTTGACTTATTGATTATGTTAATTTTGTAAGTTGTGTGATTAACATGATTTAGTGTTTTTGTCTTTTCAAATACTGTTTTCAATAATCTTTTTTATTAAATAAACTGAGACAGTACCTTAAAATAAAATTTTTGCAGCCATTAGGTGAAGTGAAACCAAACTTAGTAGACCAACTAGCCTGTGACAACACACAGAAAAATGGTGCGAAGAAGAGAGAAAAGAAAAAACTGTCAAAGGTGAAGCAAGCGGCTCTTCAACAGGAAGAGGTATTTGTTGTGGTGTTTAATTACTCTTATTATTATTTTACCTTAATGAACTGACAAATGATGATTGCAAAAATTCTGTTTTTCATTTGTAGCCCATTCTTTGGAAATTAACTGTAGAAGCAGTAAATTATTTTACAGTGATGTACCTACCTTTGAGGTGACCTTTCTAAGAAATACAAGTATAAACTAATATTAAAAAATATAAAATATTGTTGGCCTTTTGGTGTGATTCTTATTAGTTATGAATGTGCATAATTTTGTCCAACACATTTTGTTTAGCTATACACTCATTGTTATTGACATCATGTCAACAGTTACTTTAATGTTAAAGAAGTTGCATGTCTTTTTTTTTTTTTGACACATAATAATACAAGCATGGCTCACAGGCACTTTTTGGAGGTAATGCACAGAGAATTTGAAAATATTAACATACAGTAAACTCCCGATTTTCCGGGGTAGTGACTGGCTGAGGGTTCACTGGAGAGAAAAAATGTTTTCATACTATACACATAGGTTATGTAAACAAATAATGTAGTCATATAAGAATTCATTTTTTTGACAGCCGGTGTGGCAACATGTCATAATGATATTAACATCATCACATACACAAAATCCTGTATCAACTGATGCATTAATGATTGCAAGAGAATCACATGTTGGCTATTTTGACAGCCTACATTTGCACAACAGACATTGGAGAAATATGCGGGCAGGAAGGAGATAGACAAAATGTTAATGTATTTTATTTATATTGTTACAAAACAGCTGTTATTAGTGTAATGAATTAAACTTCATTTTAGAATGTGTAGGTGTTGAAACAAAATGGAACTTAAACCAAATGCTGTAGTTTAGCTTTGATTGCATCTTCTTCATAGGCTGTAGCTAGTGCTTGCTAACATCGCCACATGTATACTTCATATTAATTGAAGAGGCCGCACATCTGTCACAGAACATTTTTCAAATATTTCTACATTAATTTGATGTAATATATTTAAAACCAGAGTTGTTTTTAGCCCGCACAAGATGAAAAATTTTCTTTGAAAAGAATGTGATAGATATACTTTTCCGACACAGCATCAAAATAGGCGACCGTGTTGTCATCTGTTGGCCAGTGCACGCAGCTCGCTTTGGAAATCACACCTGGGTCATTCCACATGGAATCATCCAAAGGTAGTTGCATTACATTTTTTTTTTTTTAATTCTAAAATTTATTTCAAGTGTTTCTGTATATATATTAATTTTTTAAAAATGATAAAAAAAAAAATTTTTTTTTAATGGCAGCGTTTTTTTGAACATGGCAGAAGCAATATTTTTAGAATGTCAACATTTCCAAAAACTAAACATCTCAGAATGTATAAGAGCTGGAGACCAAACAAAAACCAATTTGTAGCTTAAATAATCAGCTTTATTGTACAACAATAAACTTAACCCTATTTCTAATCACAGCATCCAAGCATATGTACCTACAATTGAGGATATTTTGGTTCAACATCCAATTTTCAAACCAAATTTACTATAAAGAAGTAAGTCTAAGAACTCAAATTTTTCCCACAAGTACACCTCTATCCACACTGTATGTAAATACAAAATGATCCTCTAGAGATACACCATTCTCATTTGTCATGGGTGTAAAATTTTAAATTTTTTTCAAAAAGTTACAAATTTGGTATATAATAACTCTGGTGTGGGAGATGCTAAAAATATGAAACTTACAAGAACTAAAGGTCTGTATGATACCTATTCACTGTAAAAATTTTAAGTTCTAGACTTTACTGGTTTAATATTTATAAAATTTCAAAATGTGGAAGAAATATGTCAAAATTAATGGCATTGATGTAATAAGGTGTACAACTGTTAATAAAATCTTAAATTTAATTGTTAGGCAGTAAACAGTTAACAATTATATAGATTAAGTAACAGAGGTGTAAATTCTGAAGGTGGAACCCAACACTCTTCTGCTGATTTACAGAAAGATATTCTTGGACCTGGTGGCTGTAAGAAAGTAACATGAACATCTTCATTTTCTTCACTCACTTCAGTGACCTGAGCCGGGTACCACGTTTCATAGTATATGCAAACAATGCTATCATTAATTTGCACATCAATGGAAAAAGAAATTTTTTCATCTTCAGAAGCCTGTCTCTTTCCCTTGTTTGAGGAATAGCTTTAATTATTTGAAATCTTTTCTTCAGATGTAGCTTAATTGTTTCAATTTTGTCAGTGGATACGTACAAGTATGTGATACCTTTAATGTTTTCAACACAAGTCGTACAGTTCTTTAGGACTTAAAATCTGGTCTTTGTATGCCCTCTGCAAATTTGGCTTTTGCAGCTTCTCTTTTTGTAGTACATCCTATACCATCACAAGAATTCTTTCCATGGGCAGCGGTAAATAAGTTCCATTCACAATCCAGGCTGAAATCAGACTTTTGATTGCAAATGTTAGCAAAATTCTTCCTGTTCTTATACTTACTTGAAGCCCCATCAGTGATGTAAATTAATGTCTTCACCTTGGGATTGTATGCTTTTGAAAAGTATGAACTGCTACACTACTATGGTGTAATTAATCACACACAGACACCGTGCTTTCAATACATCATTTTCTTTCAAATAGAGGACAAAAGGATGAATTGTTGTTTGTAATGTACTCCAATGGAATCCCTGAACTTCATTCTTGACCACAAATTAATAGTTCTCAGCAAAATCAGCCAATAATATGCATTCACTGTTGTTCAAGTTCTTTTTCTTCTCTCTCAAAAAAAGCAGATTGGATTTTAGAGATATAATGATGCTTTTTAAGTGCAACAAGTTTCTCAATAAGTGTCTCAAAAAAATCCTCAGTAGACTGTATCACATCTCTTAGGTTCGATCTGTCTGTACCAACCCACTGTTTGTATTTAATACACTGAAGAGCTAAAAAAAAAAAAAAAACTGGTATAGGCGTGCGTATGAAAATAACAGAGGTATGGAACCAATCAGAGTAACGCGATGCGGTTGGCAGCTAGATCAGTTACTGCTGCTACAATGGCATGTTATCAAGATTTAAGTGAGTTTGAACGTGATGTTATAGTCGGCGCACGAGAGATGGGACATAGCATCTCCGAGATTGTCATAACATTTGGATGTTCGCGTACAACCATTTCACGAGTGCACCATGAATATTGGGGATCCGGTAAAACATCACATCTTCGACATCGCTGCGGCCGGAAAAATATCGTTAAAGAACGGGACAAACAACAACTGACGAGAATCATTAAACGTGACAGACGTGCAACCCTTTCTCAAATTGGCGCAGATTGGATTTGTGGACTGCTCTGCAGGATTCATGGTGTGTATTGCCTCCTGCATCCCTTCAGACATTAGTCGAGTCCATGCCACGTCGTGCTCGAGGGGGCCCTACACGATATTAGGCAGGTGTACCAGTTTTTTTGGCTCTTCAGTGTATCATCTTCTATTTCTTCCGTCAACATTTCTGAAAAGGTTTCCACATCGCTACAGTCTGAACACTGACCCATCATACACTTGTAACTATCCATATCACATGTCATACATTCAAGCAAGTCTTTGTAATCAATATTCGTACCACTTCCTTGTGACATTAACTTGACATTTTAATGATATGTTGTAACGTTGGCCGCTAAAGTTACAGCCGGTTTTACGTTGCCACTCGGCGATAACGTTCCACTCGACTAGCTCAAGACAGAGTAACACGAGACTTTTTAAAATGGACGCCAATTAATTATGAAATAAAATAAAGTTCCAGAGTATTTATTCTATATTTTTATTTAACAGTTAAGTGACACATTTCACATCTGAAGTTCAGAGTATGCAGAGTACAAACCGTTTACAAATTATTTCAGTTCTTAAAACTTGCCCGAAGAAATAACCAATGCAGCGACCTCCCACACCGGCGGAGAAATAATCTCTTAAGTTCAATTTTGCCGGTGTGGAGGTTAGCGCCACGCCCGACGCAGCCTACACGACTGACTTCACCGACTGCTCTGTATCAACTGAACTGACTTCCAACTGACCTCGCCGCCGATTGACTTCCAACTGACGGAAGGCGACAGTCACACGTGTACTTGTGCTGCCTATAACCCGTCTCTCCACAGATAAGGGCCTGGCGAGCCATGCACGCTCTCCATACGTTATTGAAACTGCGCCGTAGGAACTAAAACTGTCGACGCAGTCTGAAAAAAGCTAATCTAATGTTGACACTACTGAAACTGAAAACTACGGCATTCGAAACGAAATTGCAAATGTCCGCCTGATAAACGTACTACCACGATAAAACAAACCACCACTGCTTTAATTTGAAACCCGATAAACATATTATAAAGCTTAGCAAAGCTACAGAAAAATGAAACGCGTGTCCCGAAATTTAAGAATACTGCGTCATTACAATGTGCACACACAAACTGTGTGTTTTCCAGGAGAACCAGCTAATACACACCATTTAGGCCTTAGTGAACAAAATTTGGAAAGTCCAACCTTCAAGATTGGATAAGTATTTTTAAAATAAACATAAAGCTCTTGTAAGTTACACAAAATTAGACTTTTTTTCTATAATGCTATTTATTTTCACTGAAATACAGTCCTTGTTGCCTGGCAGTATCCTACTGATTTCATCTTGCATATAAAATTCTTCAACATGGGTAATCACTTCCTTGTTCAATTGTTTACCACTTTTTTCCTTACTCATTGTTGGAAGAATACCTGCTGTTTCACAAGTTCTTTTGTAACTCTTACCATGTACTCAGATACATTTAACTCAGTTGCTGTCATTGATTTAGACCAATTTCGAGGTATCAGGCTGATAATCCTTACGTTCTCTTCATTACTTGTAGTTTGTTTGCATCTTACCTTCAATTTTTCAAACTCTGAATATTCCTTGCTGGTTAATGAGCTTGAATTTACACTTGTAGTTGCTTCATCATCCAGTAAACTTTCAGGAAATGAATCACCTAGTTTTCTTTTCACAGCAGCGGACATTCTTCTGGTTTTGCGCAGTAATACTGCCAATTTCTTTCCTAAAGTAACTTTTTTCAATTTAGAGGCTAGTGAAATATCCAAAATGGAGCAGACGGCATGTAACTTGTTTAAACTTTTTTCTGGTGGGACAAACAAATCATCATTTCTGTCAGCTTCATTGCAGTCTTTGTTTTTAACAGAAAATATTATTTTATAATATGTTGGGCACAATTACTTTCCCGGAATAAGAGTTCCAAATTTTTTTCTTTTTCCAAGTGTGGTAATTTTATTTGAAAACCTCCTTTATTACCTTTTTTCTTAAGCTTACTGTGACAGTCCAGAGGATCACAACAAACCTTTCCAAAAAGATAATTGTAATTAGTTAGGAATTTTTTTTCATGATAATTACCTTGACGCTATTCCCCACCTGTGGAATATAGGTGGTTTATAGGGTCGTAGTTAATTCCTCCAGGCATAGACTATAAGGTGCCTAGAAGGTTAAAGGTTTTTCAATAAGGTAGTCTTTTGACGTTTCACTTAACTGGATAATTATATTGTCTCGAGTTTGAACAAAAGCAACATACAGCAACACTTCCGAGGTGTGGTACTCTAATTTGGCTACTCGTATTAACTGAGGCGACTTCGTGGTGGAGGGGGGCTTCTCTGGGCGGCGACTTGATATTTAACTACTCTGCTGTTGGTGCTGGTATGCTGTCATCTGGGGATGAGCTCCGGTGAAGTGGAAGGCCTTGGAAAAGGCCCGCATTTGGTGTCGTCTCACTGGACTGCTGTTCTGTGCTCGTGCTCACGTCCTCTCGCGATTCCTTGACGCAACTCTTCCCTCAGCGCGGTGATAATGAACTGAATCCCTCTTTTCGCGTAAATTCGCTTATATGCTCTCCAGCTTCCCTCCCTAAGTCTCGGCACGTGTGTCTCTTATTGAGGGAAGGGGGGAGGTGGTTGCCTTCAGTACAAAGCCATTCAGCCACGTGCCATGGTTCGGGAAGGTTCGGGTGTGGGAAAAGTGGTGATCTGCCCCTTGAATTTACCATCTCAGCTTATTTTTCTGCGGTTTGGCTACAAGGGTGGTAGGGGTGAGGATTATTCGTGGCCCCCCACTTTCAATTGGTCAGCCGTTTTCTCAGGCGTAAAGCTAGAGGTGCTCTTGCTTGGCTCTGCAATTTCTCTCGCTTTCCTACGTATGTGCATAGCACTTTCCGGGTGCTCCGGCGATATGCCAGCTCTTACTCGGCACAACCTTGACACGTGTAACTGCTATCCGTTCTGGCTGTCCACGTGCCTCGTGACATGTGTCAACTTGTAGGCGCTCGCGAAGGAGGTCAGCGAGGCTTCTACTCAAAAGGCGTTACACGACAACCTACAGTTCTTATATCATTTTTACCCAATTTTTGCATCAATAACTTTTGCTCATCTAAATTGAGCTGGTTTATTGTAACACTTCTTTACCACCTTTTTCATAACTTTCCTTGTGGCAGGCTGTTCTCTTGAATAAATAATCCAACACAGCAATCCATTTTTTTAATAATGGCAGTGTCACATTATTGCACGAAACACTTAGCAATGTCACAGAATACATCTACTCATCACCAAAACTACAGACAGACTGAGGAAGCAGGCAGTCAGGATGCCTGTCTAGCTGCACTTTTAAGCAGTGCTCTGTCATGATTTTTCATCACACCACTGTACCTATTGTTCAGTTATTCACATCCTACAGTCAGCTGAAGAATGCAGAGTAAACAACTCCTTATCATGAATCATTTACAAAAGTTCCAAGTGACTGCTGATATAGGAATACCTGAGATGGCTTTATTTTCCTGCTTGTTATTAAAGATAAAGATAATGAGTGAGCAAAAGGAAATTAAAGATTACAAACTGCTCACTCCACTACACCCATCCTTCTCCATCTCGCTTGCTAAGCCTGCTTGCTCATAGTACACCAACAGAAAATGAAAGTATAGCCCATTCACAGATGAGCTTCTTGTAAAAAGTAACTAGATAATTATAAATGTATTACTGCCTAACAATTAAATTTATTATTTTATTAACAGTCATGCACCTTATTACATCAATGTCATTAAATTTGACATATTTCTTTCACATTTAGAAATTTTATAAATATTAAACCAGTTAAGTTTAGATTGTAAAAATTTTACAGTCTGTAGGTATCATACAGACCTTTAGTTCTTGTAAGTTTCATGTATTTAGCATCTCCCACACCACAGTTATTAGGTACCAAATTTGCGACTTTTTGTAAAAGTGTCAATTTTTAACCTAATATCAAATGAGAATGGTGCATCTTTATATGATCGTTTTGTATTTACGTACAGTGTGGATAGAGATGTACTTGTGGAAAAAATTTGAGTTCCGAGACTTACTTCCTTTTCATAGAAAATTTGTTTTGAAAATTGGAATTTGAACCAAAATATGCTCAATTTTAGGTACATATGCTTGGATGCTGTGATTAGAATTATGTTGTTCATTACTTTACAGGAAAGCTAATTATTTAAGCTATAAATTTGTTTTTTTTTTCAAGTCTCTAGCTCTTAAACATTCTGAGATACTTCACTTTTCGTAAATGTTGACATTCTGAAAATATTGCTTCTGGCATGTTAAAAAAATAGCTGCCATCTTAAAAGGAATGCAAAAAAAAAACTATAAACTTCTTTTGTTATTAATTTCCATACAGATGCACTTAATAAAAACTTCAGAATTTAAAAAAAAAATGTCATGCAACCTGTTTAATGTTTAATTAAAATTGGATGATAATATATGGAATGACCTGCCCCATGAAATGGCTCTTTTTTCATGTGTAAAATACAAAAATGNTTAAAATTGGATGATAATATATGGAATGACCTGCCCCATGAAATGGCTCTTTTTTCATGTGTAAAATACAAAAATGTGAACAAATTCTCAGAGTTTTACATTTTCCATGAACTCTATAAATATTTTAACGTAACATATTTCCGTGTGAAGCGATTCTGCTTGCAAATAATGTGGATTCTGTCTGCAATCGTCAAGCCTTTTTAAGACCGGTTCGCCATTTTTTTTGGTCCCCGCTTCCTTCCTGCTTCAGCAACAAAGCAAAAATAAATGTTATTTATTGAAACCATATNGCCATTTTTTTTGGTCCCCGCTTCCTTCCTGCTTCAGCAACAAAGCAAAAATAAATGTTATTTATTGAAACCATATATCGTTTTGTAATGGAATTATTTTTGCGGGAAATAATATTTATGTTAATGTGATATTTTGCCATCCATTTGCACTCGGTACCACTGTTAATTTATAAATAACCTCTGCGTGTACAAACTACTCGATCTCACCTTTTTGATGGGCAGATGCCAGTTTTAATTGTGATATGCTTTATTATTATGAATAAAAATGTGTTGTCTGACAATTTTCCAGAATTTCTAATACTTCCAAGTTTCACATAATATATTCACTGTTAAAGCGTGTGTAAATATAGTACCCGAACACTTTTAATATTAAAAACAACCAGTACCACATAACTAGACTGCAGCCTGGTTAACAGCGCGTGCATGGGTTATTAACAGCAGTTGTGCGTGACTGGCGGCAGCTGTTCAGTATTTGATTTTGAACTAGTGGCTCCACGGTTAAGCCGCCCCTGGTAAAATAGAAGTTGACTGTATGTATATTGTGTTTTTTACCATGTAAACCGGCAGTTTATGTTGTACCTGTAGTACCTCAGACAAAAGAAAACTGGTTTTAAAAACTTATAAAACTATTTAACACTAGTTCCAATATGTACATGTCTTTATTTTTTGTCATTTTTATGGCTACTTACGTATGCCCACAGAACCCCTGGGAAGAGATCACCTTTAGCTTTCCCTAGAAAACCTAACTAAACAAAACTGGTGGTGAACAATTGTCACAAATTATGTCAACCCTAGAGTATGAAATTGATTGTCTTGGTGAGATAGGGCAGAGGGTTATGTCGAACAGTAATTTTCAGAACACTTTCCATATGGTGGCAAATTCACCAATGTAAAGCTTTGAATTTGAAAAGTAAAAAGGTATGAGGCCAGGCAGGAAAAGCATTTGCTAATGATTTAATATATATTTTTTTAAGCAAATAAAGAAAATTTTAAACCTTTACATTGTATTGTGTTCTCAGGAAGTTAGATTCTTTTTCATGCTAAAGATACAAGCAGTTAGTTGTGGTTTCTGTACAATATAGAGTAGAGCATAAGTTGTAAAAACTGTGCAGCCACTCAGATTCTCTGTATTTTTCTCTAGCTATATTGACACGTGGCGTGTACTAGGCATTGCACTGTTAACACACCCTGTCATATTTATCCAGGGCAAGGCAGCTAGCCAGACTGTGCAGCTGTCCAGAAAACTTTCAACACAGGAATTCCCCCCTCGGGGATGTCCCGAAATTTGAGAGAAACAGGGTAAGTCCTGACCAGATTGCTCAGGGAAGAACCCCGCGCCACGCGACAGAATTAGCTGATATGCGGCCCTCGACTAAGGAAGCAGGGGAGCCCCCGACGAGAATTAGTGCAGACCACAGCTTCACAGGAATCCCCGAGACATCCTACTTCACCCTCCCTCCACCCTGGTCGGGGCACACAAGCCGCTGACGAGACACAAAATCAAGGGGAAGTTCCCTATTCTCTCGCCAGAAAGTGCTGACAAAGGTCAGTCAAATATAGCGGGACACGAGTTAAATTCAGGAGCAGCCGAGGCAAGAAGTCGGTTGAATCCGCGCCGTCAGGAGGCGCTGGACCAGGGGGAGTTGAATCCCAGCCGCTGGACCAGTGTCAGTGAGAATCAGTCAGGCAGCCGTATCGCACACAGAGAGGCGGCAGTCGGGTGAGTCAGTCGAGGCCGGGTTCGGATCCCAGCCAAGCCAATTGTCGCCAGCCGAGACGGGAGTTGTTCGATGGCACAGCCGCGAGACGAGTTAGGTGTTCAGCTGAGACGGGAGGCGAAGGACACACGGGAGTAGGCAGTTGTGTGACTGGAACAGTGCCGAGAACTTATGAGTAAATTCCCGGAAACGAGTGGCAGCCCCATACAGAGGGGCGCCATTCCCAGAGAAGACATAGTCGTGCACCGGATGGTGACGAGGCAAGCAGCCAGTAAGTCAATTGTGACTTCACCAGGGAGAGAACCTAGGAACAACAATGGGCCTTTATGTGCAGATTTCCGAGACAAACCAAGTAGAAGTGTCTAGAACTAATGATCACATTCCCGAAATAGTAGTGGTAGGGGCCGAGGTGGGGAGGTCGGAAGCACGAACCGGATCAAGGGCAAATGTCGACGCCGGAGAGGAGACGCGAGGTCTTCGACGGGAATCGTCAGCCGAGGTCGCAGAGACACCAAAAGTCTTGGGAAACCAATTCCGGACTTCAGCGAAGGGAAGCCGAGCTGACCCAGCTACTTCAACCAAAGGCGGAGACGAGTGNCCAATTCCGGACTTCAGCGAAGGGAAGCCGAGCTGACCCAGCTACTTCAACCAAAGGCGGAGACGAGTGGTGAGCTGCAAGGAGGAGCGCCACAGGGAGCAATCCAGTGCAGCCTGTAGTTGAGAAGGACGGGTGGGGGCCCGCCAAGGGCTCCTTGCCGGAATGTGGTAGGGAGTCAGTCAAAGCCAAAGGATGAAGCCAGTTGAGTACAGCATGCCAACGAGAGCCAGTCCGAGGGCCTGTAAAAGGGCCACCCCACTCACCAGACCTCAACTACAAACGAAGACAACTCACTCACCAAAAGCCACAGTCACAGTTAAGTAAAAACACCTCCATTCAAGCAACCTTCCCCCCAACGCATAGCATTCCGCCCACCAGCCCTTCAGGCCTACGACTTGTAGGGGGGCTCAGTCTCGCCAGTTTGTGTATAAATACCTATGTTACCTTCAGGCAAATAAAAGACTTGTGTGTTAACTAACGGAGAGTACGTGTGTTGGTTTACCCCTTACTCAACAACGACAGGTTCCCTTAGTCTGCACCAAGTAAAGTAACTCAGTACCCTACTAGCCATCAACCTGTATAACTCAGGTGGCCTAGTAGCGACAATACGTTATATTGTGTTTTTTTTTGTGTTTAGAGTAATGTTGTAAAATGTGCTGTGTTGTGTTCTGGGGCCCTATTCTGTAAGTTTTCGCTGTCGTTATATAAAGACATTTACTCTTTACAAAGCTAAATGGTATTCTATAACTCAATGTGTTGCTTTGGCGGTCTTTCGAATTCCTCATGACTGTCTTTATATAAAGACAGGCCAACAAGGTGTCTTTATGAATGAAAGTGTAAGGAAAATGGCCTACGTATTGAGGTTACTTGTAGCAAACACATTCCTCAGAAAGAAAAGATATTTTTAATGCCCCAAATATAAAGAAATATTATATTCTGTTATATTTCAGATAAACGGTGTCTAGATCATACTTAAGGAGTATATTTTGTAATTAATTAGCGACACTCTCCAGCATGTCGCTTTAACATAACTATGAAATGATGAATTTGGTCATGGGTTTGTGCTGCTATCTCGTGATGCTTGAAATGATCTAGACCCATCTGAAATCTTGTATCCAAAGAGAGAAGTAAATTTCTTGTAGAAGTGTTATTCGAAAATGTATTTAGAAATAAATTTCATTTATAGTTGAACATTCATTATAACACAATGTGTGACTCAAGACATCCTTTAATAACTGTAAAAGTGTCATTCAACGAGTAGAGCGTTGATTTTAGAACACAGTCTGCTGCATTTCCCAACATACATCTTTGCACAAAGACATCAATAAAGATATGGCTTACAGAATACCACATAAAGATGTTTATGAGTAACCATCACTATGGTCCTCTTTATCATAAAGACAATCACTGTGACCGTCTTTAGGCAAGCTCAAGTTAGAGAATACGGCTTCTGGACCTCTAAAAACGGCAGTTGCACAGTATTGTCACACACTATTACACAAATATATTTTTTTTGTGCTTGTTACTGTGAGGGTTATCTCAGGATCCTCCCAGCAACTTCAGAAGGCTTCTTTCTTTCAAATTTGCACTGTCCTCCTCAACTGTTCTTAATGGCTCTTATCCTACCTCCTGGTGCACACTACTGATCCAGATCCACACACTGCGTCTCTTACTCTCCACTGCACAGTAATAGCTTGACCAGTGTTATGTCACTAACATAGAAAGCAATTATATTTTTTTCGTTTGTAATTGTAATTAATGTTAGTGGTTTTATTTTTTAAATTTTGTTAGAATAAAATATAATTTAATTTTTATAGAGGCATGCGTAATTATGTCTCCTAACAGCATTTAAAGGCAAACAACCTATAAGGACAAAAATTGTATTACGTGGAACAATAATAGAACAAGTTTAGTATTTTAAATATTTAGGACCTCATATTCCTTATGATAAAGAAATAGATCTAACAAAAGCTGAACACCTTCTGAAAGATCTGCGGAACAATTCATAGACATTTAAAAAATAAGACAAGAAAAGACACAAGAGTAAAACTTTTTAATATTATTACAGTGCCACTTCTAACTTAGGGAAATAAAAATGAGTAATAACTGAAAAAGATAAATAAAAAATTCAAACAGCAGAAATGAAATTTATTAGTTCATCATCAGGGGTCACCCTATTAGGTACGAAGCACAATACTGATTTACGGAAAGAACTTGAAGTAGAACCATTACTTGACAAGCTTAAGAAAAACAATCTAAGAAGAATGCCGGAAAGCAGACTCCCAGCTTTAGCAATGGGATACCAACCACGAGAAAAAAACAAGATGTAGGAAGACCCCAAGCGAAATGGACATCAGAGCTAACATTTCACAGTGACATAAATTTTATTCTACATAACATATATGACTTTAAAAATTGAGTATTAATTTTAATCAGTAAATGTACTATCAAAAACAAAAGACATATTCAAATATAATGCCCAGTTTAGTTCAAGGGAAATTAAAACATTACAACTTACTTAAAGAACAAACTCCATTCTACTACTTCTTGTGCTTGTAAACTATTGATGACATTTTCAACACTAATGTATACATCTCAGTGTACATGCAGCAAGGTAAACCGTATCAAATGTTCTTCAAACATTCTCAATCACATCCAAGTCTTCAGCATTCTTCAAGGTTGAGAAACTGTGCTAAGCTGGTGCATTGGAGACTGGAAGGGTGACCAAAATTTACAACAGTGGTTTCATTAGTGGATAACTGGTGGCATCACATTCTTCACAAACTTCAAGAGCTGACTGAGTATCCTTCGTGTTTGATGTGACAATGTTTTTTAAACGAAACCACTTAATTTATGAGTCTAATCCCCATGGTATCCTTTTCCAAAGCCATTAGATAAGAGTATTTTTCACATACAGTTGAAATTTTATGCCTCAAAACTGTGGATTCAATATTCTTAGGAAGCAAAGAAAGTAGTTCATAACATTGAAGTGACTGGATTGCTTATTACATATTCTAAAAGTGGAATAAACAAAAACTGTTTCCAGTAATACTGCACTTTGCTGCGTTCATACTGGCCGATTCCTGGGTAATTAGGACGGTGTTTTTGCTTGTTTGATAGTTGTGGTATCTGCACATCCAAGTATTTGTGGCTGCTTAAATTATTGCAGAGAAAAATTCATCTACATCTCCTCTCTTCTCCATTTAAACTTCCTTCACTTCTTTTATATTCTCCTGTGCCAAGCCAATGTCAATACATACTTTTACTTTGCATGACAACACTGAGTTGCCTAGTAGTACTCATTACATCACTTAAACAAAAAATTGTGATAATGGATTTACAATCACAAATAGTCTTCAGTAAGCAGTGTACCATTGAAACTGTTTTGTGTGGTCATTCTACTTGGATATTT
Organism: Clitarchus hookeri; assembly: GCA_002778355.1. NCBI lineage: Eukaryota > Metazoa > Arthropoda > Insecta > Phasmatodea > Phasmatidae > Clitarchus > Clitarchus hookeri. The sequence goes on along the minus strand of NQII01000931.1, from coordinate 417,809 downwards.
TGGTAAGAGCTTCTACAGTATGTGGCAAATCTTTCTGAAATTGTAAAGTTAAATTGTTTCTCTCTACCCACCTTGTCTCACACATGTAAAGTCACTGGTTGCTCACTCAGTTCTTAAGAACGAAATGACGTACTTGATGCATTGAAAAAAGCTAACATTTCTTGCAGTACCCCAATAGCATTCCTGAGAGCATGAACTTAACTTGATTTTGAAATTTACAAATAAAAACCGTGATTTGTACATGGGCAAAGGTAGCCATATAGAGCAATTTTCTGAATTTCCTTCACTGCACCACAAACATCAGAAATGTTTATACTACACCCATCACACCCTATTCCCATGCAGTTCTTAATGTCAAATCCCAGTCTTTCTAATAATTTGAAGACGGTTTGGCCCAAAGTGATTCCCGAGACAATTGGTTTGCAATCTTCAGTTTTTGAATAATTATACTAGTGAATATCAATAAATGCAACAAAGTTCTCCCTGAGATTATTCTCAAAGACATACCTTAATGTCAAGCTCAGCTATGAGATATGTGCCACGTCACTCGTTTTTATAAAAATTTACTCCCATTGCACACTGATGGCAGAGCACTTTGCGAGTTTGACAAATAACTGCAGCTAGGTGCGTGCTGGTCGTGGTGATGTTTTGCACTAAATTGACTAGTCCAGTTGCAGATCTAGACCCCCTATTAGGGGACTTGAGAGGTTGGGCACTGTGCATTACGTTTATGTTAAAATCACATGCTTACCAGTATGTGTTAAGTTTTAATGCTACATGTAAATGTTAATATTTAAGAAATAAGTTATCGTGATTTTTGTTTTTAATTTCAAGTTGCTATGTTAGAAGTAATTTATTAATGCTAGAGTATTAACAATGTACTTAGTTTCAAGAATAATCTCATTTTATAGNCCCCCCTACTGTCAACAACTACCCTTGGATCTGCCCTTGGACAAGTCCATTAATCTTTGAAAGGGGGTGTCCTCTACTTCTCATGATGTCACTGGGCGAAGGAGACAAGAGTCAGATTCCCTGTCTCTGCACTCCTTTTCTTTTTCACAACACAAAAATAGGTTTTTCAGGCTAATTTTTTAAAAAGTACAAGTATAGTGGGTATAAAGGGTGTCTTTTAGTAAAATTAATATTGGCATTATTTGAAATTATAATTTAAGTCTATGTTCAAAAAATTTGCCCAGTAAAACATTTTCCTTTCTTTCTTTACATGGTCACTTTATATACTGAAATAGTCACTTGACATTTAAGGCACTCTCTTTTTCTTGGCATCCTACACAGCTGCTTACTTGGCTTACATCAAGGACCAACCCTGATCATCCCTATGGCTTCTCAAAGGACTATTCTGATGACCATGTAAAATAATAGTCTTTATAATAGGAACAAGCAGTGATCTGTTTTCTAACATTTGGTTTTTCCTGGTAGTGCTCAATGATTATGACATCCGTTTTAGGATTTTCAACAACTTCAATAAATAGTTTTCTATCTTCAACTGCATATTTGTGGTAATGGGAGTAATTATTGTGCACATCTAAGTCACCAGCTTTCTTAAAAGTTTTGCATATTTATTCAGAGGCTTTGTCATTAATTTCTTAGAGGTATAGTTTCTTGACTACCTGTTAAAGTTTTGCTTTTAAACACTGCACAATACTTGCAAAGAAATCTTTTACAAGCCAAGAATATTTTTCAAAATTGTTTTTATTGACATGACTTTTCGCCTGTAGACCACATTTCATATGAGTAGAGCTAGGAAATATATACCTTTCCTTAGGTACTCGTGGATGTTTAAGGAATTTATATTTAGTGTGATCACTAATTTTATCAGTTTTACCAATATAAGAGCCAATATCACATGATGTAATAAGATTAAAACCATAACTATCATCATTACAAGAGTCGCGGGTGTCTAAGATGGTCGTGGAAGACACAGATGTAGAAGTCTAGGGTTTATCTATAGGACTCTTTGTTTTGTGGTGATTGTGTTGGCTTCAATGAAAGTGTAATGATTTATACAATGTTGCTTAATTTTCGTTTTTTCGCTACAGAACAATCCATTTTACTATGCATATGTGATTTGCACACACATACACACCCAAGTATTCTCAAAGTTCATTTTGAAGTACACTAATGACTTCTGACATAAATAACTGTTTGCAGCGCAGCTTGCACTCAAATATTGTCCAACGTGAGCAGAAAGCTGCTACATTGCAGACTGGAATTGGAATTGGGAAGAGATCTCTTGATATTGAGTGAATTCAAGAAGAATGGGAAGTGAGAATAAGTGATAAGTGATAGACTAACGGGATAGAGAAAAGGGAGTAAACTGCCCATCTGCACAAGAAATACCTTTCGCTGGTAATAAAAATATTTTTTGAAGGCAGCAAGATATTGTATACATATGGATTCCTTACAGAATACTTGTTTCTCTATAATGAATTGTTCTTACAATTGCTTCCCCTCTGTATCCTTGCCTGATATACACTTCAGAAATAAGTTTCATGAGTAAACAGCTTAAATGAAGGCAGAAATAAATTCTTGAAAAACATTAAAAAAACCAAGGCTATGACCAGCTACAGTTATCTGGACTTCTTCCATGATATATCTAGTATGAAGGGGAACAAAAAGATTAATAGAATGTTTAAAGTTGTGATTAAATTTGGTAGTATTTCAGTAAAAGGTTTAGAATTTTACCTATACAAACATTTTATCACTTCAACTTGGTTTTGTGAAGCATTGATTTGATTACTTATAGAAAGCTTGTACCTTGCCTGATAGTTATAATTCCTGTTTTGGCAATTATTTGTTTTCTATTTTTTTCTATTGGGTGCATTTCTTGCCACTTTCTACATATTTGCAAACATTTCCATTGTGAATATTTATAATTAGCTTGGTACAAATTTCAACTGCAGAAGCATGAGCAGTAATAATTTTATTGAAATATTACTATAGGAAGTAACAGTTTCATCAAGTTGTCATAGCTTCTTGTAACAGGTCGTTTGGAATGTCGCTGCTACTTGTAACAGTTTCATTTTCGAGATTTGCTTAAATTTTATTCAAGTTTGGAAAAAACTACATTTGTGTCATAGTTTCCTTTAATGTTATACAGAATGTTTTCCTCTTTCAGGATACCTCCAAAGTAGGATATAGCTACAGACAAATTAAAAAATGAAATAATTGTTCCCCTGCTGTTGGCTGAAATAGTGTATTAAATTTTGGGAAATGTTATTAGTAGCTTCCTCAAGCATTGTGAATTTGATGCATTAATTGCTAGAACAGANTTTTTTTTTTTTTTTTTTTAATGTTGTCGTACAAGCTTTATTTATGTTTTACAAGGCTGGGTATTAATATGTATAAAAAGTGTTGTCTTGCTGCCTAGGTGAACAGACTGCGGAACGAGAAACGCATTTCTGTTACTGGCCGAGATATTCCTGCTCCTCTACGAGACTTTGAGGAGCTGTCTGAGAAATACAACGTTTTGAGGATCCTAGTGAACAATCTGAAGAACTCTGGATATACTGCACCCACACCAATACAAGCCCAAGCCATTCCATTAATGCTGCATGTGAGTAATACGCATAAATTACGGTATAGTGAAATCCAAGTATTCCCCTTTGTTTTATATTGTGTACGTTTTTATATGCAAAACCTTTTGAGTGCAACAGAATAAATAAGTTGAAAATTTATTCATGTTACGCTGTAAAGTTGGGATAAGGTAATTAATATTGGTTAAACATTGTGAAAAGTTGACAGGTTTGCCTTTAAATCTCTGATATCATATGTTCTGATTAATTTTTTTAGGACAGAAATACCAGCATAAGTGTAATCTTGGTTATTTGCTTGCTGTGTTGATGCAGGGACGACAAATCCTGGCATGTGCACCAACAGGGTCGGGGAAGACAGCAGCATTCCTTATACCTGTGCTGCAGCATCTGGGGCGGCCGAGCAAAGCAGGTGTCAGGGCGGTGGTGGTCAGCCCCACGAGGGAGCTGGCCAAGCAGACACTCAGGTACATTTCCTCTTCTCTAGTGCTGTCCTATGGCATATCGAGAAAGTTAAGTTGTTGTCATTCTTATTAACACTACTTTCTGCTACTAACTTGATCGTCTCTTTTTTTTTTTTGCAGAGAATGTGTCAGGCTGGGCGAAGGCACGGGGCTGAGAGCACATGCCATTAATAAAGCAAATGTGCTGCCACCTGGATCCAATGCGAAGGCCATTCCCAGATGTGGTGTGTAAAAATCCTTTTCAGTTACGGATTGTTTGTATATTTAGTGTGCCAACAGTTTCATCTAAATGATACATTGGTAACTAAGCACTTATGAAAGAAACCTTGAAAAACAATTTTACATAAATATTAACTGCCATCTACAGGGGATGGACAAAATAATATGAACACCATCCAATATAGTACATTTTTTTGCATGTTGGCAACACTGCGTCAGTGTAAATAATGTGACTCGTATGTATTGCACAGTTTACATGCCAAGTCTTGTAGGTTATATTTCAGTGTATTATACGCTTTATTCTGCGACTGTTAAAACAAATGATTGGTGAAAAGTCTGATCTCTCAGACTTCAAAAGAGGGCAAATCGTTTGTGCTCGGTTAGCGGGAGCATCTGTAATGAAAACAGCTGAATTGCTTAACGTTTCACGAGCGACAGTATCCACGGTAATGACAGCATACACAAAACATGGTAAAACACAATCGGCGAAGAGGAATAGTGGGCGAAACCCAAAGTTAACTGACAGAGACCGATGAACATTAAAAATAATTGTGGACAGACAACATAAAGCTACCGCGGAAAAAGTGACAGCAGAACTCAACACTCACTTGAGTAATACTGTTTCGACAAAAACAGTACGGCGGGAGCTCCACAAAGCTAACATTCATGGAAGGGCTGAAATTGCGAAACTCTTTATAGCGGAAGCCAAAGCTAAGCTGTGAAAGAAATGGTGCCACGATCATAAAACCTGGACATTTGAGGATTGGAAGAATGTGGTATAGTCCGATGAATCATCGTTTACATTGTTTCCTACAAACGGCTGGGTTTATGTATGGAGAACCCCAAAAGAAGCCTACGATCCGGACTGCCTGCTTCCTACAGTCAAGCATGGGGGAGGTTCCGTTATGATTTGGGCGGCTATATCGTGGTATTCAGCTGCTCCTCTCATTCACATCACTCTCCGGATTACTGCGAATGAATATCTCGACATCCTCAATGATGAAGTTCTTACTATGACTAGCATATTGCTGCCAAACATTGCCATATTCCAAGATGATAATGCGCCCATCCACATAGCCAAAAAGGTTCAGTCTTGGTTTGAGGAGCCAGACCTCAACACAATTGAACCATTATGGGGGGTTTTAGAGCAGAGAGTGAGGAGCAGATTTCCATCTACAACATCTCTGAAGCAATTGGCGGGCGTTTTGGTACAAGAATGGGACAACATTCCATTGGAAACTATTCAGACACTCTACGAATCTATTCCGCGAAGAATTGCAGCTGTTCTAAAAGCAAATGGTGGCCCAACGCCTATTTATAAATAAATATTGTGTATATGTCATGTGTTCATATTATTTTGTCCATCCCCTGTATGTTAGAGATGATTTATTTTCATTCCGTTAGTCATGATAATTACAGATTCTGTCCACCAGGATCAAAATTAATTCTTGACCACAACAGTGGGATGAACATTAATTTTCTGAGCTTTGCAATGCAATACTGTCTAGAAATTGTGTAAAGGTATTACTTTGTTCACATAGTATGCACTGAGTATTTAGGAGGAGTAAAATCATTGACTAGACTTAATGTATGAATTGACAGCATAGTCTATTTGTGATATCTTCACACTTTTTTGAATACAACTTTCTTAAAATCACAATTTGTGTCTTATTTTTGGTCATATTTAACTTATATTTTATCTATACATCAAAATATTTCATTTGTAATTAACATGAATAAACAGAGAGAAAATAGGTGCCATTAATGCCTGTAAGAAATAGTTGTAGTAATTCAAAATATCACGTACCTTGAGTGCACATGAATGCGGGGTGTTGTCCCTCAGGTGTCATTTTCTTGACTTGGTTAAGCATGCAAACTAGCATGGGGCAGAGGAATAGCCTGAGATCTAGAACTTTAGCAGGGCTTTAGAAAAGTTGGAAGTTGATGCGTGATGCTTATTCTGACTATAATAAACATGACTTCAGGTTATCTGGACGTGTCTTCACGCCACCCCAGGCAGGGTTTGAACCCTGAAACAAATTGCTATGAGTGCCAAGAGTACGTCCCTTGTTGCGGGGACCCATCAGACATGTCAGCCAAGATTGTTCGCCCTTGTTACANGCCGAGACCACATTACAGAGCTACCTACTTCAGCCACGAGCCGAGGGATGGCGCTAGAGGGTGCAGCTCCGCCCAGAGACGTAGTTCATTTCCACCAGCACCCCCGCACCCCAGACGAGCCCACAGGCAGGTAGAAATAAGGCCTTGCACCACCGAGGAACATCAGTTGTTCTCCAGCTCCAGCAGCTCGCTCCACCACCTTGTGTGCTGGGGGGCTCTCTGCTGATACCAATGTCTTCGCGACCTTCCAGAAGCTCTACCAGATCTTCACCAGCTACCCATGAAGAAGTCTTCGAACCCCTTGAACAGCCAAACACTCTTCTGGTAAAGGCAACCACACTACCCTTCTGGCAGTGTTAAACATCCCACTACCCTTTGAGGTAGTGGCCTTGATGTCCATTCTGGAAAACTGTATTGAGATAATTAGGGAGAGTAGTGGTAATAGCTACCTAGCCGCATCTGCTTTGTTCAGGTCAGACCCTGGTCCCCTTCACCTGGTTTACGTAGTTTACTTCCAGTCAGTTCTTGGTTAGTGAGGAGGTAGTACAGGCCACTGTGTTTATTCCTCACGAAACCTCTGCATACTAGTTTCTAAGGGTGACTGATTTTATCCTGTGTAGACGTAGGTCTGCCAGGATAAAGCAGGAGACAGTGTCTTTGACAAACCCATTACCGAACTTAGTGTAGGACTGCGGACTTCCTTAACGTATGTCGTAAATAAACCCAGTCGACGGCCACCCGTACTGTGCATCTGGTGCGTATTAAGGTAGAGCCACAACCACTAGCAACACAATCCACAAGGCGGCTAGTCAACCAGCCCAGCACTGAACTGTCGTCGGAGGGAGTGCTTGACTGGTTCTGCAATCTGCCCACCTTTGGACCCACACCCAACATTGTTGTCGGACTCTCAGAGTAACCTACCTCTCCAATCACTGCGCCTCGTGTTGCCAATTGGAGTAAATGGGTACGGCTCTGGGTTCGCTCGGCTTCGGCTTTGGTTCTATACGTAGCTATGGACCATCGTCGCCTGCTTTCCCCTGATAGGCTGATACTTACTCCTACCTTTATGCCGTACACCCAGAGGAGTGGTACTAAGTGGTAAGANGCCAATTGGAGTAAATGGGTACGGCTCTGGGTTCGCTCGGCTTCGGCTTTGGTTCTATACGTAGCTATGGACCATCGTCGCCTGCTTTCCCCTGATAGGCTGATACTTACTCCTACCTTTATGCCGTACACCCAGAGGAGTGGTACTAAGTGGTAAGAAAGGAAGGCAGCTACGGCCTCCAAAGCCAACGGGAGCTGCAACCCAGTCCCAACTGCAATTTGCAGTACAGCCCCCCAGGAACGAACTCAAGCCACCCGCCAGCTGGAGAGGCCTCACCTCCTAGCTCCCTCCCACTCCCTCTTTCAGTCCCCAATCAAGACAGCTGGGCGACCGCATCCGATCGTGACCAACTTCCGCCAGACCAGCAGCCCTCCCCGAGCTCACCGCAGCACTGCCGCTCCAGGTCGGGCACAAACTCCAGTCAACTTCCGCAGCAGCAGCAGCTGGGTCAGCAGCCACCCCAGTCCACCTTCAGCAATGGTAAATCTGTGGCTGTGTGTCACCCAGTTCACCAGACTGCTAAGTCCACATTTGACTTTGTGCCGAGCCGCCAGGCCACGCACCTTGTACTGTATACTGGCCAGGGGCCGGTCAGCCAGTGATATTAACCAGTGTCTCTGACCGACACGTCAAAACTTGTCCGACCGTGACGTCGCTGTCAACCAACCGATGTTACGCGTTAAAGTAACTATGAATGGACTATACCTGAAGGGCTGAAATGTGCATAGTGCAAGTGATGAGTTTAAAAGTGGCAATACCAACAGCCATTATTTCCTCTGTCACTGCACATTTTAAAAAAAACTCCACATTAGTTGGTGTTTACCTTGCAATTGTGTACCATAAAATATTGGTAATATTTGTTATTTTCAACTTTACCACATCTTTTAACATCAACAAACATTTAGTTCAGCTTTGAAATAGGGTGTTGTAACGTGCTGCAATAATTTTAATACAGTAGAACCTTTATTATCCACAATAATGCAGGGGCCGAGCGAGTCGGATAATCAAAAATCATGGTTAGGCGAGTCCTCCTTAACCTCTCATGGTCATTAGCTGGCAGTCTGCTGATACAGTGTTTTACTGTTTACAAAAGAAAATTAACTCTCTTTATTAATGAAACGTAAATATTTAAAAAGGAAGCAGTGTTCCAATAATAGAATTCTTAAGAAATGCATATATGAATGCTGGTTAACAGCCAAATTAATATAATAACCGGGCTGTGAATCGGTCTAAAAGATGTCGCTAGACAAAATATTTATTTACTATTTGCTGTAAAAATAAGACTTTTTTACTCAAGTAACAATATTTTAAAAAGTATGCTTGTTCCAGTTAAAATTATTCACAAGAATAAATGTGAAAATTATTATAAAAATAGAGCAGCGAATTGGCCTGATATTCGCTGCCCAACAAGACAGTTTGTTTACTGTTTCTTATAAAAAATAAGATGTTATTTTGTACTTACTGACGTGTGGCGTCTGGTGGCTGACTGCGATGTCATGGACAGGCAAGGTTTTGACGTGTCGGTCAGAGACACTGGTGATTCAACTGGCTGACATTAAGGGATGACTAATCCTGGCTGGTATATAATATAGGACGCGTGGCTTGACGGCACAATACAAAGTAAAACGTGAGCTCAGCGGTCCTGCGTACTGGGTGGCACACAGCCATGAGTTTACCTGTGCTGGAGGTGGCCCGGGGTGACTGCTGACCCCGATGGTGGTGGTGCGGCTGGCAGTGCTGTGGTGAGCCCGAGGAGGGCTGCTGGTCCGGCGACACTGGAACCAGGGATTCGCAATCCCTTCCTGACGGAAGTAGTGACGATCAAGAGTAGTCGGCCGGTGGTCTTGATCGGGGGCTGAAATGAGTAGGAGGGAGCTGGGAGGTGAGGCCTCTCCAGATGGCGGGCGGCTTGAGCTCGTTCCCGGGGGGTTGTGCTACAAAGTGCAGTTGGGGCTGGGTTACAGCTCCCGTTGGCTTTGGAGGTCACAGCTGCCTTCCTTTCCTGCCATTTCGTACCACTCCTTTGGGTTTATGGAATACAGATAGGTACAAATATCGGCCTCACGAGAGGAGAGCAGGTGAAGATGTTCCCGAGCTATGTGAAGAACAAGCCGAGGCCGATCCGACCAGAGTTGTACCCGATTACTCCAACTGGTGACAATTCAGCGTGGTGGTTGGAGCGATGGGTTTACTCTGGAAGTCCGACAACGACTTTGAGTGTATATCCTATGTCAAAAGGTAGGCAGTTTTCCAGAAACAGTCTATCACTCCTTCCTGCGTCAGTGCAGTACAATGGATGGAGTGGATCAGCTGGATTAGCTGACTGACAGCCTTTGGATTGTGTTGCTAGTGGTTGTGGCTCTGCCTTAATGCGCACCAGGTTCACAGTCCGGGTGGCTGTTGACTGGGTGTGTTTGACGATGTATGTGCGCTCAATTAAGGGAGTTCGCAATCCTATTCTAGGTTCTGTAATTGATTTGTCAAAGATGTGGTCTCCTGCTTTACCCTGGTGGACTGACGTCTACAGAGGATAAAATCACAGTCACCCTAGAATTAGCACTCAAGAGGTTTGAGAGAAAATGTGTTTATTCCATGAGGAATAGGCAAGGTGGCCCGTACTACCTCCTAACTAATTAGTAACTGAACGGAAGTAAACTACGTAAACCAGGAGAAAGGGACCTGAGCAATAGCAGATGCGGCTAGGTAGCTGTAATAACAACTGTCCCCAACTATCTCAATGCCGTTGTCCAGAAGGGACTTCGAAAGACACTACCAGAAGGACGGTGTGTGTTTAATACTGTCAGAAGGGTAGTGAGGTTACCATTATCAGAAGAGTAGGCTGTTCAAGGGGTTCAATGACTTCTTCAGGGGGGGGGGATGCTGGTACTGGTCTTAAAGAGCTTCTGGTAGGTTGTGAAGAGGTTGGGGTCAGCAGACAGCCCCAGCACGCTAGGTGGTGGAGCGAGCTGCTGGAGATGAACTCAGAAACACAACAGGAGAACAACTGACAGTTTCTCAACAGTGTACTGCCATATATTCTACCTGCCCGCAGGCTCATCTGGGGTGCAGGTGGCAAGCTCCTCCTCCTGGGCGGAGCTTTGCTTTCTAGGACAATCCCTTGGCTCGTGGCCGAACGATGCGCCTCTGTAATGCTGGGTTGCCTTGGTTGTGCGAGCTTAGGCGCGTAACTTGGCTGCTTGGCTAGCCTCAATCACACGTGAGGGGATGGCGTGACGTCTGACACAAGGGCGAACAATCTTGACTGACGTGTCTGTAGATGTCCCTTCAACTAGGGGTGTACTTGTAAGCTCTCATAGCTAGTCTTTTGGGGGTTCAAACTCCGCCTAGGGTAACGTGATGATACGTACAGATGAGGCGAATTTGTGTTTATATCTATGTCAAATAAGCATTACGCATCATTACAAAAGAATTTTTTAAATGCAGTGGTGTTTAAGTTAAAATTCCTTAAAACTGCAGATATGAACACTAATATAACAGTCAAAATTAGCATAAATAAGCATGCTTCGAATCTGCCTAAAATTATAAACATTGTACATTAAAGTTGTTGCATTATTTAAAAGATATGGCTTCAAATTTGATACGAACTGTGTAGTTGAAGGCATTTTTATTTCACAGAATGGCAGTCTTGATTGCATGTAGTTTGAAATGTAAACTACGTCAAACGTAGGTTATGTTCAACAACCACTGTATATCAACTGTCTTTTTTTCCGTGGCAGTCTCCACTCTCCAACTCGCTTTTGCTTGTTCTGCCTCCTTATCGCTCGCTACCTCCTCTCTTCCAGCTGGTAGTGTGCTATGAACCAATACTTCTCCGCATGGCAACTGGAGAACAGCCAACCACGAGCAAGAGGGGAAGTGAAGAGGCAGTACCGAATAGAAGAAGGGATGAGAAACATCCTCTCCTTTCAAACAGAAAGAGAACAGAGAAGTCCGTTGACCTGCTTTTGTCCACTTTACGCCGGTGCTGATGTGTTTCCAGACAAAGAAAGGCATTTTTAACTGCTGTCATAAAAAAGGACAAGTTTAGATAATCGTGTTTAATCAGCAAATTGGATGATCAAGTGGGGTTCTACTGTAGTTGCATCACAGATATGCTGTGATTATAATCAACAGCATTTCTTTTACAAAATAATTGTAGCTAATTACATGTCCATATGCAGTGCATTACTGTAATCAATATTTATTTATTTATTCAGTTTACAAACTAGGTATACTAGCTCTGCACAAAACTGTAATCCTGATACTTTTGAGTTTTAATTCCATTTCAAAAATATGGACATAATTAATTTTCATGTAATTTCATAAACATCTTCTCAGTGTATGGCACAGTTTTTAAGGTTATTATGTGATACATATTGTATCAACAGATTTGGTTAAAAAATTGCATTAGTTTCAAATACATAAAGCATTTTTTGGTTGACAGTATGTACACAGTTATTCCAGTATAGAGCATGGGGCCCCGCAACACAAGAGTATTGTACTCTTTAAGCAAGAGGATATACTGCTGCGTTGTTAACACTGTGCTCTAAGAGCACTAAGTTATCATGAGTCTGGCATACTTAGGTGTTGTTCAGAGTACATAAAGTAGACTATAAAAAGTGTTAATTTCTGTCCTTATCAATATGTTAAGAGACCGATTCACAATTTTTTTTTTGTTATAGAAGGGAAATATGTTTTAACAGGAATGCCAAGAGAAATTTTTATAAAAATTCTAACCTCTAATTTTTTTTATTAACATTTAAGTGTTGCATAAATGTTTTATTTACTTTCTGATCTAACTTTTTTTTAATATCTGAACATAATTCCAGTCACATAATTTTTTTCTTAATAAAAGTTGGTGTTGCAATATTCTAATAGTCATGCTACTTGCCTCCCATCAAGGAGAACTGGGTTGGATTCCTGGTGGGGTCCACTGGATTTTTGAATGTAGCATTACTGAAGGCTGGCATGTTTTCGTGGGGTACTCCTTTCCCCCACCCTTGCATCGCGCCACTTCTTTATTTTCACCTCATTTCATTCTCACCAGCACCTAAGACCTCACTGTTAATAAATTTACCAAAACCTCCCAACTCTGCTCTAATAAAAGTTAATTCCAATGTGTAGAAATTATATGAACATCTACAGTGGTGGTAAGAAACAATGTGTCAGTTTCCTTTATATAAATTTTTTTAGAACTGTAAAATTTATATTCTGTATATACTGCGTTTCAGATGTATTGATCACAACTCCTAATCGTTTGGTGTATCTTGTGCGGCAAGAACCTCCATCTGTTTCACTCACCAGGTAGTGCTTTTTATTCAAATTAAAATTATTTCTTACTATTGACTTACATATCCAGTAGTCGTAAAATTACCTGAGTAATTTTGATATGTTGTAACATTTTGTGGGATACATTTTTTAATATAAGTTTTTTATCATAATTATATCTGAAAACTGGCCTACATGAAGTTTTCAGAATATTCCTATATTCATGAAATATTGTATAAGTTATTTTGTCTTTTAACAAAATGGATATATTTTGCAAAGATTCAAAAGCAGCCAAATTTTGGGCACCGCTCATGGTATGATGTTAAAATATGCTCAAGTACATTTGTATAAAAATTAAAATATTTCACTAAAATATTTTAGTGTCTCAGAATTACAGTAATCCTTAATAATTTGATCATTATATAGTAGAACTAGTGATTGCTCGATATCCAACGAAATCCTGAAAAAATAGCATTTGCGATAAAACAAGAAATAATGCGAATTTTAGCATTTTAGTTGGTTTAAAGCGATTTTTCCTGTTTTACTTCAAATAAAGCCATTTTGAATATTTACACCTACCTTTACTTGCAACTAAACCAATATTCGCGGAATGAGTGTCACAAAATGTTCTATTTTTTTTTGCTTTGCACACCGACACACAATGAATGTTTATATTACGTTTTGTGGTTGAGGTTTGGGATATTCGTCGCACTGTTTAAGAAACGTCTGCTGTCTATGTTAGAGCAACTAGTTATTTTTGCATGTTAAAAATTTCGAATGTTTAAGTGTCAATAATTCGTGGATCACAACTTGTAGCTTTCCTTGAACGACACCTGTCCCATCATTTTTTTTTTTTCATGTACACAGTTTAAAAATATAATAATCACCAAACAAAAGTGTTACTGTTAAGGTAGCGGGAATTATTACAAGGCCTTGACGACCATAGAATACACACGGTTAGAGAATATTTGTCAGCAAATCTGAACGTAAATTAGCGTACGAGTTAAGATGAAATTTTTGTCACTGCTGTAGAGACCTGAAAATTCAGTACTCTCTATAAACGCGAATTTTCGCATTAAAAAATGAAAAATTGCAATTTTTGAGCATTTTAACTGTAATTCATGAATTGCACGAAATCCTGTAGTATTTTTGCAAATTATTGTTTTATATCTTATAGTTGCTTCTTATGACATATTTTTATGTGTTTTTGCATATTTGAATACGAATGCATGCATAGTTGGTCAGTGTTTACGGCCATAAATAACATGAGCGCAAGTGATGATGCATCACTTTGAGTAAACATTCTAGTGCATGGCACTGCAAAAGTTTATTTGCTCACTAGGAAACCCCACCGTTGTAGAGTGTACGTCTACCAAGCACCATGTTATCTATGGAATTTGCGCCATCTAGCTCGCTGAGTTTGTTTACTTTCGTAGCATGCATTTACTTACGTAGAATATATTTGTAAATTAAAGTATCACATATTTTAATTGTATTCGTCCAGTTAACTGTATTTTTATCATACATATTCTCTATGAATATGTACAGTAAAAAGTGGCACGTTTTGAATAAACAAAAGTTTTGTCAGCTGCCTAAAGAAAAATCTGTTGTTGAAAGCTCAGATAGTTCAAAAACATAAAGGTGGATTTCTCTATTTTTTTTTCTGTTCGTACAAGGCACTTTTAATATTATTTTTAAACAGTGCTTTTATAATTGTGTATAAATAGTTTACATTAGTCTGTAATGACGCAAGTTATTAGTTATCGGAATACACTGTTAATTTTCTTTCGTTTTGCTAAGCTTCATAATATTTTTATCTGATTTTGAAATTAAAGCCTTGGAGGTTCGTTTACCGAGATAGTTTGTTTATCGAACATACGTTTAACGTTTATCAGGCGTCCGGTTGCAGTTTTCAAACTTTAAGTGTTTGTTACGCGTCAACATCAGATTAGCTTTTTTCAGACTGCGTCGACAGTTTTGCTCTGTTTGATTATCTTTATCTGACTGACGGCGCAGTTAAGCGGGCTACGCAGTTTCGATAGCGTAGGAAGAGCGTGCCCGGGGAGAGGGGATGATAGGCAGCACAAATGCACGTGTGCCTGTCGCCATCCGGCAGTCAGTCGATAACAGGCAGTAGACTCTCAGTGCTCGCCTAGGCCGCGTCGGGCGTGGTGCATAACCCCACACCAGCAAATTCGAACTTGCTAATTTATTTCTCCGCCGGTGTGGGAGGTTGCGGCATTTGTTCTTCTTGCGATGCAAGTTTTTGAGACATGAATACGTAATTCGTAAACAACTGTGGCGCTGTTCTGCACTTGTCTGTTTATCTGTGAACCTGTTCGTACTCTGCATACCTGAAGATTGTATGTGAACTGTTTCACTTGATTGGTAAATAAAAGTATAAAACATATAAACCGGAACTTGACGTTATTTAATATTTAATTGGTGTCCTTTTTAAAAAGTCTCGTGTTACTACCTCTGAGCTAGCAGAGTGGTAATTTCCAACTGTCAATACCTTGACGTGCCACATTACAAGTCTCTTCATGAAACTGTATGCCCTTGCTAGTGCATTGTGACCGTTGCTCCAGGTGTCAGGCAGAATACAAAATCTTACGTAAGAAAATGTGAAATGGTTTTCAATGTTTTCTGTTGATAAAGGAAACTAGGGGTATTGTCTTAAAAACGTTGTATATTTCTCTGGGAGTTAGGTATTTTTGCAAGGAAATAACAATTGTTACAAAACACCGCTTTTCAATAGGAATAACACTGCCAATTTCAGGTTTTACGAATAAAGTGGCATTTATCAAATTATGTATGTCTTTATAAAGAGGGCATGAAAAATTGGAGCAATTCTCATGCAGATACCTGCATATTTCTAGAAAGAAAATAACAGCTATTTTTAACAAAAATAACAGCTATTTTTGAAAAAATAACACTCCTTTTTCAGGTCTGTACCAATGACCAATATAGGATATCTGTATCATTGGTACATTTACTGTTACTGGTCATCTGCATTAATTATTGGCACATCAGTAATGGTTTAACTTCAACATTCAAGTCGCATCCACTGCACATTTAATGCGGTGCATATAATTTGGTTGTAGTTGTACGACTTACTTAACTTGATAAAAGGTTATGAACAATAAAATTTTGTTATTTGAAACATTGCTTATGTTGGGAACACTATAACATGTTTATTCAATGTCTTAAAATATTTATATTAGTTTTTTTGTTGTATTTTCCAGTTTTGATTTATATTAAATGTTATATGTATTTGAATGCAGTTGCATATCAAGCTACACCATATGTGGAATAGCATTAGTGATATTTAGTTTGCAGTGATTTTGAGAACTAAACATCAGATACACAAGTGCTAAAAAAAATAGCATATTATTTGAAGTAATAAATCACATTTTTGAATGATTGTTTGCTACATATGTTCTTCATGGGAACTTAGTTTTGGTCTCTACAATGTATATTGTATTGTGTTGCCAGTGTTGAATGGCTGGTTGTGGACGAGTCAGATAAGTTGTTTGAGGCTGGTGCAAGAGGTTTCCGGGACCAGCTAGCTGTTATCTACAATGCCTGCAGCTCTTCCACCCTAAAACGGGCCATGTTCTCGGCTACCAGCACACCTGATGTGGCCCGCTGGGCACGCAAGAATCTAGACAATGTGTCATTTGTGTTTGTTGGTATCAGGTGAGAGTAGTACCTATGTCTGTGCATTATTTTTCTTTCCTGCAGTGGCAGATGTAAAAGGAGAGAGTGCAAATGGAAAGAGTACAAAATGAAGAGAGAGGAATAAAAAGGGGGAAGAGGTAGAGAAAGATGGCGAGAGGAGATGGGGGAGGTAGAGAGAGCTGGAGAGAGAGAGGTATAAAAGAGGTGAATTAGAGAGAGATGGATACA
This sequence comes from Clitarchus hookeri, assembly GCA_002778355.1. Classification (NCBI taxonomy): domain Eukaryota; kingdom Metazoa; phylum Arthropoda; class Insecta; order Phasmatodea; family Phasmatidae; genus Clitarchus; species Clitarchus hookeri. The sequence continues at coordinate 401,172 of NQII01000931.1, read as the reverse complement.
AGGATTTATTAAAGGGGAGCGGGTTATAGAGAGATGGAAAAACAGGGAAGGAAGAAAAAAAGAAGAAAAAATTAGGTANAGAACTGGAACCCACTTTGTTGTGGTGAGGATGCAACTTGTCTGCCTAGTACCACCAACATTGCTGATGTCACCCTTCTGCTACACATGAGACAAGGTGGTACCAGGTGCAAGTCCAGCTCGGCCCACTTGTGAAATCGTAAGTTAGTACTATGGGAGAAGCTTCAGCGCAATCCCCATGTCCATATCCTTTCTGCCTTTTAGTTGCAGAAAAAAATGAAGGTGGCGAAGTGCTGTTAGCTGCTTTCGGTTTCGAAATATGTATTCGGGTTATAGAGAGTACACTTCAGGGAAAGAATATTGATGAATATAAGTGGACTGAGGATAGTAAAAACAGTCAAAAGATAAATGCACATGGTCATCACATGATTTTAATTTTTGTAAAATGGACTTTACCTCATAACTTGTATGGTGTTTTGTAGGCTCTTCTCTTAATGATTTAAAATTACGTAATGGTCTAAAAAGCATTTAATTAAATTCAGGTCCCATTACTGTGCAGAGTTTGAACCAGTAATTGAATGGGTGACAAATTGATAGTACAGTAAAATCTCTTTATAGCTTATATGAAGAAAGTCTCAAATTTTATACTTACTAATGAAAGTATTTTATACTGAAAGTATTATTTTTAAACCTTTACAACATGGGCTCCATGAAATTATGCCACAATTACTCATTTCTGAAAAATAACATTTAACATGTAATTTCATAGAATTATTTTTAAAAAAGCAACGATAAAACAGTGCACAAATTATATCCTGCAAAGATAAATGCATGGTTTGCAAATACACACTGCTTACTTATTAGTTATTGGGTAAGTTTCCTTTGAAAAAACTCTTACGTCCTTAAGGCTCAGCTTCACCACTTTTGCAGAAATTCTTTGTTTTCACGTCATAATTTCCTATTTATAGTAATTGCTGATAATGTACCGGGCGGGGGGGCACTTTGACACACAATTTCTAGATTTTTTAGGGGTAAAATTTTATTACTGTAGATTTTTACAAGGGTAGCGATTGTACAGCCATTCTAATAAGGGAGTTTACTGTATGTTATGATATGTAATACCAAAACACGTAAATATGGCTTTCCATTCATGTTTTTATGTACGAAAGAATTCAAGATGGTGCTGCGCCATGTCATTGTCGACATGAGAATCGACGGCGTTGTTAATCGACACTGAGAATCATTTGTGTGCAGCATACATGTAAACTATATACTGAACGTCACTTGGCAATCAGCATTATTATTTTTGTATGTTGTATTTGGTAAACAAAGCCCAATTTAGGTTGCAAATAGTTAAACAGTGAATATTTTAATGTAAAGCCCACATATGGGCATTTAATTAATCCCATTTTGGAAGACACGAGATAAAATAATCTTTGTTCTACTAAAAGTTAACGTAAATTTTGTATGTTAAAATGGAATATTTTTACACAGTTGACATAGAGTATTTGGGTGGGAATTGAAACGCTTATGTTAAAATGAAAGATACGTTAACGTGAAGTGCCTTGTAACAGAATTTTACTTGTATTTTGTGATTCTGAACTCTGAGCACATATTGTCTTATGGTCAACAGGAATTCTGCAGCAGAGGAAGTACAGCAAGAGCTGGTGTTTGTGGGTAGCGAGGCAGGCAAGCTAGTGGCATTCAGGAACCTGGTCCATGAGGTAAGGCAGTAACACTGTTTTGACTATAGTATACTCTCTCTTCACTACCCCAGTGTTTTACTCTTAATGTCATGTTGCAGGGGTTGAAGCCACCCGTGTTGGTGTTTGTCCAGAGCAAGGAGAGGGCAAAGGATCTGTTTTCCGAACTTTTGTATGAGGGAATCAATGTTGATTTCATACACGCAGATAGAACACAGCTACAGGTATGAAGCAGGTGTCCAAATTTAAGGGAAAGAAAAAGTGAAGTCTTTCATAATTCAAGGAGAGGCAGAAGAGTGTTAAGACAAGCACTTTGTGTACGAGTGTGCTGGTGTAGTTGCAGTTTTAAGGAGTGTTGATAAAAATTGTAGAAGTTCACTTTATAAAGAGGCAGACTGCATAAAATGCATTTAGATGTGGCTCAATCATATGTTGACAGGTTGATCACAACATTGGTTACAAGAATTTGTTGATGTTTACATTATTGCTATCGTTGAGAAAACTACAGATAAAGAGTAAGGGTTTTTTTTTTGCGCCTAAAACTGCTTGTTGAACAGTGTTCAAGTCGTTAATCTACAAATTTTCAAATATTTTGTAATTAATTTTCAGTCTTGCGAAACACATTTGAAGGTTATCAATAGCAGTGTCCAAGTTAGTGTTTCCTTACAACTTTTTTATTAGTTAGTAGAGATGAGAATTTCTTGCCAACAGGAAATAAATGCTGTAAAATGCTAAAACTTAGTTTTTATTTTGGAAACTGCTAAAAACTACATTTTGTTGAAATAACAGTGTTTTCCGCTACATAAACTCAATACATATGCTAGTACTGAAACTTGTTTCTACACTGCTTACTTTTTCATAGTTGTGTTCTCATTACAGAGAGACAATGTAGTACGCTGTTTCCGTGAGGGCAAGATATGGGTGCTGATATGCACAGAACTTGTGGGTCGAGGCATGGACTTCAAGGGAGTTAATTTAGTCGTCAACTATGACTTCCCTACCAGTACCATATCCTATATCCACCGTATTGGTTAGTATATTATTAATGCCAAATCTTTTGGTTGTAGTAGTGGTGTTTGTTTATTTAGTGTGTTCATATTAGAAACAATTACAGTAAAGCTTCGCTATAACAAACTCCAAGGGACCCAAATTACCACTTGTTTGTTATAATGAAGTTCTTTNTTATTATTATTATACTGCTGTATGGGAATTTTGAATATGTTTTTAATGATTTTGTATTTTAAAAATAAAATTTTGCGTAGTGTTTACAAGCAAAGTGTTGCAGCAGGGAGTAATGTATACTTGTGTAACTGCTGTGTATATTCCTCCTATGAAATAACTGCAGTTTTCTTGTGTTTAAAAAAATTACACTTGCAGCCCATACACCAGGTAAGTGGTAACTACGGTTCTCAGAGAACATACAGTATAACTTTGTGTTTGTTCTTACAAAATCTGAAACAGACTGGCTCTGATAAGACCCCGAGTTAAATTTTACAGTTATTACCTCCTTCAGAAGTCGTAATAAGTGTTTGTTGCTGTAAGACATGGAGGAGAGTATGAGTTGCCTTGTTTTACTCTCNTTGACGACCATAGAATACACACGGTTAGAGAATATTTGTCAGCAAATCTGAACGTAAATTAGCGTACGAGTTAAGAACCTGAAAATTCAGTACTCTCTATAAACGCGAATTTTCGCATTAAAAAATGAAAAATTGCAATTTTTGAGCATTTTNACCTGAAAATTCAGTACTCTCTATAAACGCGAATTTTCGCATTAAAAAATGAAAAATTGCAATTTTTGAGCATTTTAACTGTAATTCATGAATTGCACGAAATCCTGTAGTATTTTTGCAAATTATTGTTTTATATCTTATAGTTGCTTCTTATGACATATTTTTATGTGTTTTTGCATATTTGAATACGAATGCATGCATAGTTGGTCAGTGTTTACGGCCATAAATAACATGAGCGCAAGTGATGATGCATCACTTTGAGTAAACATTCTAGTGCATGGCACTGCAAAAGTTTATTTGCTCACTAGGAAACCCCACCGTTGTAGAGTGTACGTCTACCAAGCACCATGTTATCTATGGAATTTGCGCCATCTAGCTCNACTAGGAAACCCCACCGTTGTAGAGTGTACGTCTACCAAGCACCATGTTATCTATGGAATTTGCGCCATCTAGCTCACTGAGTTTGTTTACTTTCTTAGGATGCATTTACTTACGTAGAATATATTTGTAAATTAAAGTATCACATATTTTAATTGTATTCGTCCAGTTAACTGTANATGCATTTACTTACGTAGAATATATTTGTAAATTAAAGTATCACATATTTTAATTGTATTCGTCCAGTTAACTGTATTTTTATCATACATATTCTCTATGAATATGTACAGTAAAAAGTGGCACGTTTTGAATAAACAAAAGTTTTGTCAGCTGCCTAAAGAAAAATCTGTTGTTGAAAGCTCAGATAGTTCAAAAACATAAAGGTGGATTTCTCTATTTTTTTTTCTGTTCGTACAAGGCACTTTTAATATTATTTTTAAACAGTGCTTTTATAATTGTGTATAAATAGTTTACATTAGTCTGTAATGACGCAAGTTATTAGTTATCGGAATACACTGTTAATTTTCTTTCGTTTTGCTAAGCTTCATAATATTTTTATCTGATTTTGAAATTAAAGCCTTGGAGGTTCGTTNTGTTAATTTTCTTTCGTTTTGCTAAGCTTCATAATATTTTTATCTGATTTTGAAATTAAAGCCTTGGAGGTTCGTTGCGTCCGGTTGCAGTTTTCAAACTTTAAGTTTTTGTTACGCGTCAACATTAGATTAGCTTTTTTCAGACTGCGTCGACAGTTTTGCTCTGTTTGATTATCTTTATCTGACTGACGGCGCAGTTAAGCGGGCTACGCAGTTTCGATCGATAGCGTAGGAAGAGCGTGCCCGGGGAGAGGGGATGATAGGCAGCACAAATGCACGTGTGCCTGTCGCCATCCGGCAGTCAGTCGATAACAGGCAGTAGACTCTCAGTGCTCGCCTAGGCCGCGTCGGGCGTGGTGCATAACCCCACACCAGCAAACTCGAACTTGCTAATTTATTTCTCCGCCGGTGTGGGAGGTTGCGGCATTTGTTCTTCTTGCGATGCAAGTTTTTGAGACATGAATACGTAATTCGTAAACAACTGTGGCGCTGTTCTGCACTTGTCTGTTTATCTGTGAACCTGTTCGTACTCTGCATACCTGAAGATTGTATGTGAACTGTTTCACTTGATTGGTAAATAAAAGTATAAAACATATAAACCGGAACTTGACGTTATTTAATATTTAATTGGTGTCCTTTTTAAAAAGTCTCGTGTTACTACCTCTGAGCTAGCAGAGTGGTAATTTCCAACTGTCAATACCTTGACGTGCCACATTACAAGTCTCTTCATGAAACTGTATGCCCTTGCCAGTGCATTGTGACCGTTGCTCCAAGTGTCAGGCAGAATACAAAATCTTACGTAAGAAAATGTGAAATTGTTTTCAATGTTTTCTGTTGATAAAGGAAACTAGGGGTATTGTCTTAAAAACATTGTTGTATATTTCTCTGGGAGTTGGGTATTTTGCAAGGAAATAATAATTGTTACAAAACACCGCTTTTCAATAGGAATAACACTGCCAATTTCAGGTTTTACGAATAAAGTGGCATTTATCAAATTATGTATGTCTTTATAAAGAGGGCATGAAAAATTGGAGCAATTCTCATGCAGATACCTGCATATTTCTAGAAAGAAAATAACAGCTATTTTTAACAAAAATAACAGCTATTTTTAAAAAAATAACACTCCTTTTTCAGGTCTGTACCAATGACCAATATAGGATATCTGTATCATTGGTACATTTACTGTTACTGGTCATCTGCATTAATTATTGGCACATCAGTAATGGTTTAACTTCAACATTCAAGTCGCATCCACTGCACATTTAATGCGGTGCATATAATTTGGTTGTAGTTGTACGACTTACTTAACTTGATAAAAGGTTATGAACAATAAAATTTTGTTATTTGAAACATTGCTTATGTTGGGAACACTATAACATGTTTATTCAATGTCTTAAAATATTTATATTAGTTTTTTTGTTGTATTTTCCAGTTTTGATTTATATTAAATGTTATATGTATTTGAATGCAGTTGCATATCAAGCTACACCATATGTGGAATAGCATTAGTGATATTTAGTTTGCAGTGATTTTGAGAACTAAACATCAGATACACAAGTGCTAAAAAAAATTAGCATATTATTTGAAGTAATAAATCACATTTTTGAATGATTGTTTGCTACATATGTTCTTCATGGGAACTTAGTTTTGGTCTCTACAATGTATATTGTATTGTGTTGCCAGTGTTGAATGGCTGGTTGTGGACGAGTCAGATAAGTTGTTTGAGGCTGGTGCAAGAGGTTTCCGGGACCAGCTAGCTGTTATCTACAATGCCTGCAGCTCTTCCACCCTAAAACGGGCCATGTTCTCGGCTACCAGCACACCTGATGTGGCCCGCTGGGCACGCAAGAATCTAGACAATGTGTCATTTGTGTTTGTTGGTATCAGGTGAGAGTAGTACCTATGTCTGTGCATTATTTTTCTTTCCTGCAGTGGCAGATGTAAAAGGAGAGAGTGCAAAATAGAAAGAGTACAAAATGAAGAGAGAGGAATAAAAAGGGGGAAGAGGTAGAGAAATATGGCGAGAGGAGATGGGGGAGGTAGAGAGAGCTGGAGAGAGAGGTATAAAATAGGTGAATTAGAGAGAGATGGATACAAAGATTTATAAAAGGGGAGCGGGGTATAGAGAGATGGAAAAACAGGGAAGGAAGAAAAAAAGAAAAGAAAAAATAGGTANAGAACTGGAACCCACTTTGTTGTGGTGAGGATGCAACTTGTCTGCCTAGTACCACCAACATTGCTGATGTCACCCTGCTGCTACACATGAGACAAGGTGTAAGTCCAGCTCGGCCCACTTGTGAAATCGTAAGTTAGTACTATGGGAGAAGCTTCAGCACAATCCCCATGTCCATATCCTTTCTGCCTTTTAGTTGCAGAAAAAAATGAAGGTGGCGAAGTGCTGTTAGCTGCTTTCGGTTTTGAAATATGTATTCGGGTTATAGAGAGTACACTTCAGGGAAAGAATATTGATGAATATAAGTGGACTGAGGATAGTAAAAACAGTCAAAAGATAAATGCACATGGTCATCACATGATTTTAATTTTTGTAAAATGGACTTTACCTCATAACTTGTATGGTGTTTTGTAGGCTCTCATCTTAATGATTTAAAATTACGTAATGGTCTAAAAAGCATTTAATTAAATTCAGGTCCCATTACTGTGCAGAGTTTGAACCAGTAATTGAATGGGTGACAAATTGATAGTACAGTAAAATCTCTTTATAGCTTATATGAAGAAAGCCTCAAATTTTATACTTACTATTGAAAGTATTTTATACTGAATGTATTATTTTTAAACCTTTACAACATGGGCTCCATGAAATTATGCCACAATTACTCATTTCTGAAAAATAACATTTAACATGTAATTTTCATAGAATTATTTTTAAAAAAGAAACGATAAAAAAGTGCACAAATTATATCCTGCAAAGATAAATGCATGGTTTGCAAATACACACTGCTTACTTATTAGTTATTGGGTAAGCTTCCTTTGAAAAAACTCTTACGTCCTTAAGGCTCAGCTTCACAACTTTTGCAGAAATTCTTTGTTTTCACGTCATAATTTCCTATTTATAGTAATTACTGATAATGTACCGGAGGGTGGGGGGGGGCACTTTGGCACACAATTTCTAGATTTTTTAGGGGTAAAATTTTATCACTGTAGATTTTTACAAGGGTAGCGATTGTACAGCCATTCTCATAAGGGAGTTTACTGTATGTTATGATATGTAATACCAAAACACGTAAATATGGCTTTCCATTCATGTTTTTATGTACGAAAGAATTCAAGATGGTGCTGCACTGCATGTCATTGTCGACATGAGAATCGACGGCGTTGTTAATCGACAGTGAGAATCATTTGTGTGCAGCATACATGTAAACTATATACTGAACGTCACTTGGCAATCAGCATTATTATTTTTGTATGTTGTATTTGGTAAACAAAGCCTAATTTAGGTTGCAAATAGTTAAACAGTGAATATTTTAATGTAAAGCCCACATATGGGCATTTAATTAATCCCATTTTGGAAGACACGAGATAAAATAATCTTTGTTCTACTAAAAGTTAACGTAAATTTTGTATGTTAAAATGAAATATTTTTACACAGTTGACATAGGGTATTTGGGAGGGAATTGAAACACTTATGTTAAAATGAAAGATACGTTAACGTGAAGTACCTTGTAACAGAATTTTACTTGTATTTTGTGATTCTGAACTGTGAGCACATATTGTCTTATGGTCAACAGGAATTCTGCAGCAGAGGAAGTACAGCAAGAGCTGGTGTTTGTGGGTAGCGAGGCAGGCAAGCTAGTGGCATTCAGGAACCTGGTCCACGAGGTAAGGCAGTGACACTGTTTTGACTATAGTATACTCTCTCTTCACTACCCCAGTGTTTTATTTTTAATGTCATGTTGCAGGGGTTGAAGCCACCTGTGTTGGTGTTTGTCCAAAGCAAGGAGAGGGCAAAGGATCTGTTTTCCGAACTTTTGTATGAGGGAATCAATGTTGATTTCATACACGCAGATAGAACACAGCTACAGGTATGAAGCAGGTGTCCAAATTTAAGGGAAAGAAAAAGTGAAGTCTTTCATAATTCAAGGAGAGGCAGAAGAGTGTTAAGACAAGCACTTTGTGTACGAGTGTGCTGGTGTAGTTGCAGTTTTAAGGAGTGTTGATAAAAATTGTAGAAGTTCACTTTATAAAGAGGCAGACTGCATAAAATGCATTTAGATGTGGCTCAATCATATGTTGACAGGTTGATCACAACATTGGTTACAAGAATTTGTTGATGTTTACATTATTGCTATCGTTGAGAAAACTACAGATAAAGAGTAAGGGTTTTTTTTTTTTGCGCCTAAAACTGCTTGTTGAACAGTGTTCAAGTCGTTAATCTACAAATTTTCAAATATTTTGTAATTAATTTTCAGTCTTGCGAAACACATTTGAAGGTTATCAATAGCAGTGTCCAAGTTAGTGTTTCCTTACAACTTTTTTATTAGTTAGTAGAGATGAGAATTTCTTGCTAACAGGAAATAAATGCTGTAAACTGCTAAAACTTAGTTTTTATTTTGGAAACTGCTAAAAACTACATTTTGTTGAAATAACAGTGTTTTCCGCTACATAAACTCAATACATATGCTAGTACTGAAACTTGTTTCTACACTGCTTACTTTTTCATAGTTGTGTTCTCATTACAGAGAGACAATGTAGTACGCTGTTTCCGTGAGGGCAAGATATGGGTGCTGATATGCACAGAACTTGTGGGTCGAGGCATGGACTTCAAGGGAGTTAATTTAGTCGTCAACTATGACTTCCCTACCAGTACCATATCCTATATCCACCGTATTGGTCAGTATATTATTAATGCCAAATCTTTTGGTTGTAGTAGTGGTGTTTGTTTATTTAGTGTATTCATATTAGAAACAATTATTATTATTATACTGCTGTATGGGAATTTTGAATATGTTTTTAATGATTTTGTATTTTAAAAATAAAATTTTGCGTAGTGTTTACAAGCAAAGTGTTGCAGCAGGGAGTAATGTATACTTGTGTAACTGCTGTGTATATTCCTCCTATGAAATAACTGCAGTTTTCTTGTGTTTAAAAAAATTACACTTGCAGCCCATACACCAGGTAAGTGGTAACTACGGTTCTCAGAGAACATACAGTATAACTTTGTGTTTGTTCTTACAAAATCTGAAACAGACTGGCTCTGATAAGACCCCGAGTTAAATTTTACAGTTATTACCTCCTTCAGAAGTCGTAATAAGTGTTTGTTGCTGTAAGACATGGAGGAGAGTATGAGTTGCCTTGTTTTACTCTCGTGGGAATAAAACATGATATAGCAAATCACTGTGTACTTCAATTATTGTGGTGACATTTCATGTCTTACCCAACCTCTGTTCCCCCTTTTTGGACCCGGCTCCATGTAGTGTCGCCCCATGCAAAGGAGAAGCAGGNATGTCTTACCCAACCTCTGTTCCCCCTTTTTGGACCCGGCTCCATGTAGTGTCGCCCCATGCAAAGGAGAAGCAGGAAGCTTATGTTACTTACGTTAGTGTTACAACACAAATTGTCCCTGCATCAACAAACATATTAACAGATCATTCATACTGCTAGCAAGGTACAAGNATTCATACTGCTAGCAAGTTACAAGAGAATATACAAAGCATACTGTACGATAGAGCCACCTCACTAGAAACACTACAGGAGGAAGAGGTCAGATCAGTGGTCTTGATTGGGGGCTGAAATGAGGGGGAGGGAGCTGGGACTCCAACTAATGGTGGCTTGAGCTCGTTCCCAGAGGGGTGGGGGGTTATGCTGCAAAGTGCATTTGGGGCTGGTTTACCGTTCCTGTTGAGTAGTTGCCTTTCTAGCTTGNAGAGAATATACAAAGCATACTGTACGATAGAGCCACCTCACTAGAAACACTACAGGAGGAAGAGGTCAGATCAGTGGACTTCCACTTTGCACCACTTCTTTTGGTATAAGGCATACAGGTAGGTGCTAAAGTCGGCCTCTCGAAAGGAGAGCAGGTAACAATGATCCCTGGCTAGGTGTATAACCAAGTAGAGGCCAAGCTAACCAGAGTTGTGTCCGATTACTCCAACCGGCGACAGTTAGAGCGGTGGGCTTACCCTGGATGTCCGACAACGACGTTAGGTGTAGGTCCAAAGGTGGGGGGCAGACCTTGAGAACCAGTCTATCCTTCAGGTGACAGTTCACCACAGTGGATGGAGTGAGTCGACTGGACTGGTTGACTGCCCGCCTTGTGGATTGTGTCATTAGTGGTTGTGGCTTTGCCATACTTCACACCAGGTGCACAGTATGAGTGGTCGTCTAATGGGTGTGTTTGCGACGTACATGCGCCCGGTTAAGGGAGCCCGCAGTCCTACTCTAGGTTCGGCAATGGGTTGTAAAAGACGCTGTCTCCTGCTTTCCCCTGGCGGGCAGACGTCTACAAGAGGTATAAACACAGTCTTCCTAGAATCAGTAATTGGATGTTTGTTTGTAAGGAAACGTATTTATTCTGCGAGGAATAAATACGGTGTGGCTTGTACTATCTCCTAACTAACCAGGAACTGAACGGAAGTAAACTACGTTAACCAGTAGAAGGGGACCTGGGTCTGAACTTAACAAGAGTAGATGTGGCTAGGTAGCTATGATACTAACTGTCCCTAACTATCTCAATGCAGTTGTCCAGAAGGGACTTCGGGGGACACTACCAGAAGGGTAGTGCGTGTTGAGGAAGTTTGAAGACTTCTTCGGGGGTTGCTGGTGCAGGTTTTGAAGAACTTCAGGTAGGTCGCGAAGACGTTGGGGTCAGCAGAGAGCTCCAGCACACGAAGTGGTGGAGTGACCTGCTGGAGATTGAACGGCCATTTCTCTGCAGTGCACGGACATATATTCACCTGCCCGCGGGCTCATCTGAGGCACATGGGTGGCAAGGGAGAGCTCCTCGTCCCATGGGTGGAGTTGCGTTCACTAGTGAGATCCCTTGGTCCGTGATGGAATAGGCGTCTCTGTTATGCCGGGTTGCCTCTGCTGTGCGAGTTTAGGCGCTTAACTGGGCTGCTTGGCTAGCCTCTCTCACACGTGAGGGGGTTGGCATGACGTCTGACATAAGGGCGAAATGACCTAGGCTGATGTGTCCACGGGTGCCCCCGCATCTAGGNCATAAGGGCGAAATGACCTAGGCTGATGTGTCCACGGGTGCCCCCGCATCTAGGGGCGTAATGGTAGGCTCTTTTAGCAAGTCGTTTCGGGGTTCAAACCCTACGTGGGGTAACTTGATGATATGTAAATATGAGGCAAAGTCATGTTTATATTTGTCAAATAAGCATCACGTGCCAGTACTTGCCAAATGATTTTAGAGTTTGTGCAAATNTAACTTGATGATATGTAAAGATGAGGCAAAGTCATGTTTATATTTGTCAAATAAGCATCACGTGCCAGTACTTGCCAAATGAGTTTGTGCAAAGTTTTATTACCATGAGTGTACTTTTAGTATACAGTAGAATCTAGAAACTTGACACTTGGTTAGTCTACATTCTGTGAAACTTAACAGCTTTACAGACCATATGGGTCAAATGGCATGTGTGATCTACAGTCTTTTTGCTGCAAAGGTGCCAGATACCAGGCAGGTCAACTGGGAAATAATTGATCACTATATGTGCAACTGACCGGACCTGTATTACTGTTAGTCGTAATACTGTACGTACTTAATTTGTAATTTAACTTTGTGTAAGTGTTGTGAGGTGTGTGTTTTATTTTTCACTGTGTCTTGTGTGCTGAATTGTAGTCAGTGTTTTAAGGAAATGACATTGATGAACAAAAAGAAGCAGATAAGTGTGNGGTGTCTTGTGTGCTGAATTGTAGTCAGTGTTTTAAGGAAATGACATTGATGAACAAAAAGAAGCAGATAAGTGTGACAGTGGAAGTGAAACTTGATGCTTGTAAAACTGGAACTGGACAAATGAAAAAGTGTTAATAAATTTTGCATTTAGTGTTACGTTGACTTGTGACAGCAGGGATGGCACGTCACTTTGTCTACAGGTTTTTTTTTTAGCTGGTTCAGGCAGAGAACCCTTGGTGGCCTTACGGGTTGGTTACTGCCGGTTTGCCCTGGCTCTTAAGGAGCCAGTGTACAGAGTTGACCTGGTCGGCTGGCGGCAAGCGATGTAGGCGTCTGAGGCGACGGGGTTGGCAGTTGATGGCAACTCTCAGGACCCCGTCCGGGGAGGCTGGAGTGCGGCTGGAGCTGGCTGGTCCCGGGTCTGCTGGGCTCAGGGTGATGGCGGCGGGGATCGATGAATGGTGCTGGTGAGGCCCAGGCCCACGGGCAGTCCTAGCCGGAGGCGGACAATGACTGGATGAGGTGTCCAGCTTGTCTTCCTGGGTGGCTCGAATAAATGGCTAGGAGAAACTAAGGAGTGAGACCCCTGCATTTGGCAGGTGGCTTGTGCCTTTTCCCAAGCAGAGGAAAGGCTAAAGGCAGACTGGCTTGGGTTACTTGGCAATTGGTTGGCTGTAGGATCCATAGCTGCCTTCTTATCAGCCCACTTACTCTGTCCTTGTTGGGTTAATAGCATGGGGTAGGTCCTACGGGTCATCGCATCAAGCAAGGGGCAGGTGACAGAATCCCCTAGCTAGAGTACCCAGATGCAATGTCACGCCGCTTCAGTTCTAGTGCTCTAACTGGCGAATCTCATGCGTTGGATAGAGCAGGTTAGTTGACTTGGGGTGGCGCTAAAGCTTCATCATGAGCCGCTCAGAGGTTACCGGGTTATACCTTGTCAGGTCTGGCACTCCAACTGGCGAATCTCAGGTAGTGGATGGAGTGGGTTAGTTGACTTGGGTGGTCCAGTTCTTCCTTGTGGAATGTACCTAGTAGGAGAGACTACGGTACATGTGTGTCACNAGAGACTACCGTACATGTGTGTCAAGTGCCTTTGCACACTGGGCCACAATATGGTTGGCCAGCAAATCATGTGGTGTTTTGCAATGTACGTACTGCCCAGTTAAGGGAGCCAGCAGTCCTACTCTATTGCTGGAAACTGTTTAGCAAGACGCTGTCACTTGCCTCTCACTTGGGGGACAGCATTTACAGGGGGGTTGAGAGGTGCAAGTCACCCTTGGAATTAGAATGGAGTGTGTAGACTTTATTCTGAGTAGAATAAGCACAGTGACCCGTACTAACTCCTAAGCTATCGGGATTACCAAGCAACCGGCGGAAGTTACGTTAACAGGTGAAGGGGGCCTGTTAGGCAAAGAGCATGTCTAGAGCAACTAGTAAAGCAGTTGTGAGAATGATTCTAACCCTACTGTTGTCTAGTGTGCTCCTGAAGGGACAGGGTAAACACTCCCAAGTGGGATGTTTGTATTGGATGTTGAAGCAAGCTTCGCTGGTAGAATATCTGGTTAACGCAGAGAGCCCTAGCATTGCAGTCGTAGGACGAGCTGCTGGGTTGCCAAGGCATAGGAAGCCAATGCAATGACAACTCAATGTCAACTCGGTTATGGGTGCTCGTCCGGCCCTAAATACTGAGTGGAGCCTTCCTTCAAACTGTTTGGGCATATTTGGCCGGCTGACTCCTCCGTGTGTGGGCGGCGTCATCCCTTGCTACGCTTTCTTGGCGAGGGTTGGAAGCGAGTGTAGTTTGGTGATTGCAGGTGGTATTTGACGCTCGCTTAGAGACAGGCCGGCTTTGTTCGACTGGCTAGGTAGAGGTGCACGATTGACACGCATATTTAGTGTCACTGACAACAGCGTGTAATAATCGTCTTCTGGGTGCAGCTGTCTCGGATTCGATCCCTGGTTTGGATACCGTGGCTTCCCACAGACTGAGTTGAAGTTATAGACTCGTAAAAGATATATTGTCAGCTACGCGTCATGTGTGAACGTAATATACTTTCTATTTTATTTTATGTTAACATCCAATAACAAACTTTGTTTATTTATGCTTTGCTTCATGTGATGAATTCGTAGTTACATATTTCGCACATAATTCCATACAACTCAATATTCTACTGAATTGGTACCTTCTTAGTCCCCATTAGTTGAGTTTCTTAGGTTCTACTGTAAGTGTATATTGGTCTCAACGTATTATTTTCTGTAAATTTGTCTGTCATTAGCAAATATATAACAATTTTTGTTTGTCATTTACAGATAAACCACTTTAAAGTGCAATTTTTTTATTAAAATACTTTTTAATTAAGAGATGGTTAATTAAATTGCAGACTGCAAGGTAATACAGTTCATACAGTTGTACTTTACGCAAACCTTTCTTGTATAATAACTAGAAAATTGCATTGCTTTGTTCCATTTGAACTTACCTTTACCGCATCAGTGAATTTCTATCTCTAGTACAAGAGGAAAAGGAGGCATTATTCATTAAATTTCTATTGCTTGTTTTTATTGAATGTGTAAGGATAGATTCCATACGCCAGGCTTTCTTGACTTTGGAGTTGGCGTTATAGATAGGAGGGAAATAATTTATTTTGTGGCTGTGTATTGTGGTTCAGATTATGTTGTGTGTATGTGGAAAAGAATGGGCTTCATAAAACTCTAGTTCATTGTAATTGGCTACTTTATAATGTCAGACACTCATTGATACATTAAAGTACCCCACACTTCTTTGCCTGCCAAGATTTGTTACAGTCAGTCATTTCATTGGCGTTTTCTCTTTGTAGTATGTAAAAAGTTCCTGTTTGGTTGCTTATTTTCACATTTGTTTGATTATTTCCAATTACTAGAATGAAATTTGTCATTTAACCCAATTTCTGCAATAAAAAACAATGTCATGAGGTTTCAGAATTTCAGCAGCTACCATACAAAATGATTAGAAATACAAGTATGAACTTAAGATGTGTTTCTTANGGTTACTTGGCAATTGGTTGGCTGTAGGATCCATAGCTGCCTTCTTATCAGCCCACTTACTCTGTCCTTGTTGGGTGAATAGCATGGGGTAGGTCCTACGGGTCATCGCATCAAGCAAGGGGCAGGTGACAGAATCCCCTAACTAGAGTACCCAGATGCAATGTCACGCCGCTTCAGTTCTAGCGCTCTAACTGGCGAATCTCATGCGTTGGATAGAGCAGATTAGTTGACTTGGGGTGGCGCTAAAGCTTCATCGCGAGCCGCTCAGAGGTTACCGGGTTATACCTTGTCAGGTCTGGCACTCCAACTGGCGAATCTCAGGCAGTGGATGGAGTGGGTTAGTTGACTTGGGTGGTCCAGTTCTTCCTTGTGGAATGTACCTAGTAGGAGAGACTACCGTACATGTGTGTCAAGTGCCTTTGCACACTGGGCCACAATATGGTTGGCCAGCAAATCATGTGGTGTTTTGCAATGTACGTACTGCCCAGNAGTGCCTTTGCACACTGGGCCACAATATGGTTGGCCAGCAAATCATGTGGTGTTTTGCAATGTACGTACTGCCCAGTTAAGGGAGCCAGCAGTCCTACTCTATTGCTGGAAACTGTTTAGCAAGACGCTGTCACTTGCCTCTCACTTGGGGGACAGCNGGAGCCAGCAGTCCTACTCTATTGCTGGAAACTGTTTAGCAAGACGCTGTCACTTGCCTCTCACTTGGGGGACAGCGTTTACAGGGGGGTTGAGAGGTGCAAGTCACCCTTGGAATTAGAATGGAGTTTGTAGACTTTATTCTGAGTAGAATAAGCACAGTGACCCGTACTAACTCCTAAGCTATCGAGATTACCAAGCAACCGGCGGAAGTTACGTTAACAGGTGAAGGGGGCCTGTTAGGCAAAGAGCATGTCTAGAGCAACTAGTAAAGCAGTTGTGAGAATGACTCTAACCCTACTGTTGTCTAGTGTGCTCCTGAAGGGACAGGGTAAACACTCCCAAGTGGGATGTTTGTATTGGATGTTGAAGCAAGCTTCGCTGGTAGAATATCTGGTTAACGCAGAGAGCCCTAGCATTGCAGTCGTAGGACGAGCTGCTGGGTTGCCAAGGCATAGGAAGCCAATGCAATGACAACTCAATGTCAACTCGGTTATGGGGGCTCGTCCGGCCCTAAATACTGAGTGGAGCCTTCCTTCAAACTGTTTGGGCATATTTGGCCGGCTGACTCCTCCGTGTGTGGGCGGCGTCATCCCTTGCTACGCTTTCTTGGCGAGGGTTGGAAGCGAGTGTAGTTTGGTGATTGCAGGTGGTATTTGACGCTCGGTTAGAGACAGGCCGGCTTTGTTCGACTGGCTAGGTAGAGGTGCATGATTGACACGCGTATTTAGTGTCACTGACAACAGCGTGTAATAATCGTCTTCTGGGTGCATCTGTCTCGGATTCGATCCCTGGTTTGGATACCGTGGCTTCCCACAGACTGAGTTGAAGTTATAGACTCGTAAAAGATATATTGTCAGCTACGCGTCATGTGTGAATGTAATATACTTTCTATTTTATTTTGTGTTAACATCCAATAACAAACTTTGTTTATTTATGCTTTGCTCCATGTAATGAATTTGTAGTTACATATTTCGCACATAATTCCATACAACTCAATATTCTACTGAATCGGTACCTTCTTAGTCCCCATTAGTTGAGTTTCTTAGGTTCTACTGTAAGTTTATATTGGTCTCAACGTATTATTTTCTGTAAATTTGTCTGTCATTAGTAAATATATAACAATTTTTGTTTTTGTCATTTACAGATAAACCACTTTAAAGTGCAATTTTTTTATTAAAATACTTTTCAATTAAGAGACGGTTAATTAAATTGCAGACTGCAAGGTAATACAGTTCATGCAGTTGTACTTTACGCAAACCTTTCTTGTATAATAACTTGAAAATTGCATTGCTTTGTTCCATTTGAACTTACCTTTACCGCATCAGTGAATTTCTATCTCTAGTACAAGAGGAAAAGGAGGCATTATTCATTAAATTTCTATTGCTTGTTTTTATTGAATGTGTAAGGATAGATTCCATACGCCAGACTTTCTTGACTTTGGAGTTGGCGTTATAGATAGGAGGGAAATAATTTATTTTGTGGCTGTGTATTGTGGTTCAGATTATGTTGTGTGTATGTGGAAAAGAATGGGCTTCATAAAACTCTAGTTCATTGTAATTGGCTACTTTATAATGTCAGACACTCATTGATACATTAAAGTACCCCACACTTCTTTGCCTGCCAAGATTTGTTACAGTCAGTCATTTCATTGGCGTTTTCTCTTTGTAGTATGTAAAAAGTCCCTGTTTTGTTGCTTATTTTCACATTTGTTTGATTATTTCCAATTACTAGAATGAAATTTGTCATTTAAGCCAATTTCTGCAATAAAAAACAATGTCGTGAGGTTTCAGAATTTCAGCAGCTACCATACAAAATGATTAGAAATACAAGTATGAACTTAAGATGTGTTTCTTANGTGAGGTTTCAGAATTTCAGCAGCTACCATACAAAATGATTAGAAATACAAGTATGAACTTAAGATGTGTTTCTTAATCACATGACATTGTGTTAATAAATTTTGGAATTAAGAATTTAAGAGCTTAATATTTTCCACTGCAAGTTTTCCAGTGATCACATCCTTGTTGCTAATGCCATTTTTAACTTAGTTCTTAGGAATTGGTGTAATTGTTTTTTGGAAGAAAAAAATTTTAAGTGGCAGCAGTTTGGCTGCAGAGTTTGAAATGTGCTATGTGGATTTGTCACAGGTCGCACTGGAAGAGCTGGCCATCCTGGCAGGGCTATCACATTCTTCACCCAGGATGATTCACCAAATCTTCGCAGGTTTGTTGTCAGTTGCTTAAGTGTTTTTACATATTTTGTCAGTCTTTCTGTTCACAGATTACATGGTGTGAAAGTGTGTGTAGTCAGATAACTTTGTATTGTATTGTTTGCTGTGGGAGCCAGTTTTGCATAGGCTGTAACAACAACAGGTTACCATACCAACTGGTTTTCATCTGCTTACAAATATTATTTATTTCGCCACCGTGTAGTGCTGTAATAAGCAGAAAACCATGCATTGTTCTACCTTGATTCTGAAAGACCTGCCCATGTTTTTCCCTGCATTGTTTTTCTCTGTACAGCAATTAGCCAACGTGTTGTCCCTAATGCTTGGTATGCCAAGTGTTAGATGTTGGTCTGAATGGGAAATTACGCATAAACAAAGTTATAATGTGAAAACTTAATCCAGTCAGTTGGAAAGTGATTGTTTAAGTATTTGTACTATCTGTTAAATATTTTTATAAATCTATAACATAAAATTCCATTCCCTCTAAAATTTAGGCAAATCTATATTTTCCCCTTCTTGATGTTGAGCCAGATTGATGCCCCTTAAAAAGTTTGGCACTGGTCAGTTATAACCAAGATTGGGTCTGATGTAAATAGAGCAACACAGACACAACTCAACTGAAGTAAATGGCACTATTTTATATTTGTCATGGTGACAGCCGTTTAGTTGTGCTGAGTACCATCACTTACAGAAATAGCTTAAACTTAATTCTGAATTGTGTAGTTATTTTAATGTTACACGATCAACAGTAGTAATTAATAGGGACAAGATTTTGTGATGTTAATATGGAGAATTTAGTTTTTAAGAATACCTGATTTCTGTGCTATCAGTTTTCTTGTGAAAGACTTATGAATTTAAACTTTATAACTAAAATTGTGCATTATTACGGCCAAAATTGTATTGCGTTATTTTAATGCAGATTTTATTATTAAAAATTGATGATCAGTTAACAATAATTTATCCCTATATGCATATTTGCATTAAAATTTAATAATGTTTATGCAAATGCATGATCAAGAGAAAGCATTTTATTTTACCTAAGATAACACAGGGTATTACCATAGGTGAAAAAAATCACTCTTCAGTGTTTTAATTTTTTTACTGTCAGGTTGGGTGGTTTTTAAAAAAAGCGTTCCTGCTTGATAGTAACTTGAGCGGCGTGCATGTATGCTAGTGTAACCGACAGGTTCCTAGAGAGAGTGGATTTTATGGTTGCAATTTTACAGGAATGTCTTCAATACGGTTTTATAGAGAAGAAAATACTCGAACCTGGAAATTAAACAATTTTTATATTGGGTTTTACAATTTTGCTATCATCATTTCAATTTTATCCACACAGTACTATATGATATTTACTGCTGCTATTCACTTATGCTAAAATTAAAACCTAATATAAATTTTTTTTTCTTCCCATTGTCTGAAAACATAAATAATTCTTATTACTTGGTTTCTACATACCATATTCACACGAATATAAGACTATATTTTGTTCCAAATTTCACTTTCAGAAATATAGGGGTTGTCTTATTTTCACATCACAAAAAAATTGAGGTTAATATTTATGCATAGGTAGGAGTAATAGTACTTAGTTCATAGTTTCCAGAGAAATATTCTAATTTTTTGAAAAACACAAGTTTGGTTAATATTATCGAAAGAAATAAAACACAATCACAACAAAAAGCGAGGTTAACTTCAATTTCAGTCACGTTTTGCTTCCAATAGTCTCCGTTACTAGTCTTTAATCCAGGCGCGCAGGTATTTATAATTATCGCAAAACCATCGCTAAAATATTGGTGCAATTATTAATTATGCATAAATGGGTCAGTGCATTACATTACACTACGGGCGGTTTATGTTAGGTTAGATTGCATTTACCAAAGATACAATTGTAATATAGTGGTAAAGTAAACATTGTGTGATCTAGAATAGCTACGTGATCACCAAAATGGTATCATGTCTGTGAACGCGAGTGATTAAAGTGTTGTTTGATGACCAACTTTAGCGCTGATGTTCAACATTCCCAGAGTGAATACGTCTGGGGTTGTGAGTATGAGATAGTAGCTGTATCTACGACTTCTAATTTATTTTTCCATACTTTGTTTACTCCTGGTCGAAGCAGTTTTCTGGTTTTGTATAGAACGTATTGTAAATGAGTATGTGTTAATTAATTATGAGTGACCACATTGAAAAAAAATGTTCATTGTGTCGCAACTAAGAAAATTTGAACGTCGTAGTTATGATGCCAATTTTAAACTAATGGTGGTTCGCATGTAAAAATGCATAACAATTGTGCTGCAGCCAGTCATTTTTCCATTACCGAAGCAAATGTTTGTGAGGATCATTCTACTAGGGAGTCTGATTCAAGTGATGAATAATTGACACAGAACAGCTTTTTTTAATACTGCATTCTTTTCTCTATCTTGTACATTAGGTTTGGTGACTAGTAAACTTTTACCTATTTTACTTATATTAAAAATAATATTCATGGGATATTTGACGAGTTTTTTNACCTTATTTCCGGGAATGTTTGTTATTGTTCTTATGGAGAAACATTCGGGACTAGAAAAATCGTGCATTATAGGCCCGAAAACCTTTTAAACGGGAACCTTATAAGCGGGTTCTACTGNCCTTTTAAACGGGAACCTTATAAGCGGGTTCTACTGTACAGGATTTTCTAAATGGCACTTTGTTTGTTTCGTATTAGTCAATTGCCACTCACTGACTGTCAGAAAGTGGCCTTCTTATACGGTATGGACCATAACACAGGGTATTACCATAGGTGAAAAAATCACTCTTCAGTGTTTTAATTTTTTTACTGTCAGGTTGGGTGGTTTTTAAAAAAAGCGTTCCTGCTTGATAGTAACTTGAGCGGCGTGCATGTATGCTAGTATAACCGACAGGTTCCTAGAGAGAGTGGATTTTATGGTTGCAATTTTACAGGAATGTCTTCAATACGGTTTTATAGAGAAGAAAATACTCGAACCTGGAAATTAAACAATTTTTATATTGGGTTTTACAATTTTGCTATCATCATTTCAATTTTATCCACACAGTACTATATGATATTTACTGCTGCTATTCACTTACGCTAAAATTAAAACCTAATATAAATTTTTTTTTCTTCCCATTGTCTGAAAACATAAATAATTCTTATTACTTGGTTTCTACATACCATATTCACACGAATATAAGACTATATTTTGTTCCAAATTTCACTTTCAGAAATATAGGGGTTGTCTTATTTTCACATCACAAAAAAATTGAGGTTAATATTTATGCATAGGTAGGAGTAATAGTACTTAGTTCATAGTTTCCAGAGAAATATTCTAATTTTTTGAAAAACACAAGTTTGGTTAATATTATCGAAAGAAATAAAACACAATCACAACAAAAAGCGAGGTTAACTTCAATTTCAGTCACGTTTTGCTTCCAATAGTCTCCGTTACTAGTCTTTAATCCAGGCGCGCAGGTATTTATAATTATCGCAAAACCATCGCTAAAATATTGGTGCAATTATTAAATATGCATAAATGGGTCAGTGCATTACATTACACTACGGGCGGTTTATGTTAGGTTAGGTTGCATTTACCAAAGATACAATTGTAATATAGTGGTAAAGTAAACATTGTGTGATCTAGAATAGCTACGTGATCACCAAAATGGTATCATGTCTGTGAACGCGAGTGATTAAAGTGTTGTTTGATGACCAACTTTAGCGCTGATGTTCATCATTCCCAGAGTGAATACGTCTGGGGTTGTGAGTATGAGATAGTAGCTGTATCTACGACTTCTAATTTATTTTTCCATACTTTGTTTACTCCTGGTCGAAGCAGTTTTTGGGTTTTGTATAGAACGTATTGTAAATGAGTATGTGTTAATTAATTATGAGTGACCACATTGAAAAAAATGTTCATTGTGTCGCAACTAAGAAAATTTGAACGTCATAGTTATGATGCGAATTTTAAACTAATGGTGGTTCGCATGTAAAAATGCATAACAATTGTGCTGCAGCCAGTCCTTTTTCCATTACTGAAGCAAATGTTTGTGAGGATCATTCTACTAGGGAGTCTGATTCAAGTGGTGATTAATTGACACAGAACAGCTTTTTTTAATACTGCATTCTTTTCTCTGTCTTGTACATTAGATTTGGTGACTAGTAAACTTTTACCTATTTTACTTATATTAAAAATAATATTCATGGGATATTTGACGAGTTTTTTNTAGTAAACTTTTACCTATTTTACTTATATTAAAAATAATATTCATGGGATATTTGACGAGTTTTTTTTATACATCATGACCTGTCGATAAGTATTTGTGGAAAAATTGAGTTTTTCTCATTAGCAAAGGGCAAATGTAGGGGGTCGTCTTANATGACCTGTCGATAAGTATTTGTGGAAAAATTGAGTTTTTCTCATTAGCAAAGGGCAAATGTAGGGGGTCGTCTTATATTCGAGGTTGTCTTGAATTCGCGTGAATACAGTATTTTGGTACAAATTGTTCGTCATGGTTTCACAGATTAAATATTATATTTTGGCTGAATTTAATTTAATTCAGTGTTTAAACTGAATTTTCGGTGTTAGGTGGTGTATTAACATGCATTTGGGTGTTATCGCTATTTACCTTACAATCTTGTCTCTAGTAATTAATTAAATAAAGGTACACATACAACCATTATAGTGTTATGGAAGAGAAAACAGCTGTAAATGTACTCTTACTGCAATAGATGTTTACAGTATATACAGGAGTATTAACGGACCTAAACAGTCCCGGGATGTAAAAGCCATTCAGTTGCAAATGAAGGGGAGTGTGGTACTGCCCAACTGGAAGACGAGGCAATTTTCCTGCTTAGAAGTGAGGTGTGGGAGATACTTTTTTGACAGGATGGTACCCTGTGAACTGCTGGCCTATGCCTTCCTGAAAAGCAAGGAGGGTTCTGCAACCATAGCCATTTTGATGCATCAAGTCCAATATATTTGTTGTAACAATATAGTGTACAACGGCGCACATACATACTGTCAAAGAGTAAATTATTTGTTGCAGACTGCAGACATAAAGACAAGTACAGTTACTTTATTACACTTTGACAAACAGGTTCATTCGATCATGTTGTGTGTGTTCGTGAATACAGATACAGTAAATACAGAACATANTTACACTTTGACAAACAGGTTCATTCGATCATGTTGTGTGTGTTCGTGAATACAGATACAGTAAATACAGAACATAGCAAAAACTGATGTATCATTTTTTAATTTTCCCCATAATAAATTGATGAGCTATC
The DNA here is from genome assembly GCA_002778355.1 of Clitarchus hookeri. Lineage (NCBI taxonomy): Eukaryota > Metazoa > Arthropoda > Insecta > Phasmatodea > Phasmatidae > Clitarchus > Clitarchus hookeri. The sequence continues at coordinate 377,712 of NQII01000931.1, read as the reverse complement.
TGTGGCCTATTCAGTCAATAGCTTAAACATTTTTAGAGTTAACTAACTCTGTCATCATTTCCGAGGTGGGAACTACGGACCATCACTGGCAGAGGCCATCACAAATTTTGTTACTACCATACATATTATTCAACTGAATGTGTACAGCTTTTATCATTTACAATGTGTAATTTTAATGGGCAGAACTGATAGTTGCAGTTATCCAGCAAAATACAGTATTTACTCGCTTCTAATATGTATTTTTTGTGACTTTTTGAGGTCTAAAAATGAGCTGCATCTTATAATCAATGGCATCTTACATTCGCCATCATATTCAACAAATGTAATGAAAATATTAAAGGGTTTTAATCCCTCTGGCTTGAAATACATGTAATTTTATACTGTTAATACAAAATTTACCAGCAGAAACAACATACTCGTGTCATTCCATGTCAAGTGATCCAATCAAAAAACCTGACCTTTTTTTTTTATTATTAGTATTATTATTATTTTTTTTTTTTTTTTATAACTTACATAATGTACTGCTCGAAATAGTAAAACACATTAATTTTTAGATTTTTTGGTAATGTAGTTTTTAAGTTACAGCCCTCTGAATTCTAAACAATTTCACATTTTTCCATTGTCTTCTGATTACAAAATTAATGTTGCTTGGGCTAGAAATGTGATTGAAGACTGAACTAAAAACCATTTTGTAGCTTATTTTTCAGGTTTTCTTATTTATTTATTTCGACTTAATTTATAACAATATGTAGGGTCACTAGTTTTAGAAATAAATTATTGTCAAGGTCTCCAAATTCAAAATTTTACCTTTAATATATCAAACAGTGTCTCTTGACGTGTGACGCTTACTCACATAATTACTAAATACGACTCCTTATCTTCACATAACGTCACGTCACTCCGAGCGGAGTTTGAACCCAGGACGACTTGCTTCCAGAGCTCACCAGCATGGCCCTAGGCAAGAGGCACCCAAGGACATGGCAGTCAAAACCATCTATGCCACTATTTCAGACGTCATGTATCCATTAATCACCCTCGCGTGCGACAGAAGCCAGCCACGCAGTCCAGTGCTGCCTCTAAGCTCGCGGGAACAATGCAACCCGCATACAAGGAAAACCACAATTCCAGCCTTCCTCAAGAGGATGCAGCCTGCACCGCTAAGGGAGGAGCTCTACCCGACCGGCCGTCTATATATGCGAACGCACAGCTCCAAAATGCCATTTGATACTCCGCAGCTCGCTCCACCACTTCGTATGCTGGAGTCTGCCTACCGCCTTCCTCACGAAGGACCACCGCTACCTTGCATAAGTCTTCTAGACCTTCGCCCAGTGACCCCCGAAGAAGTNTTGCGCTCAGCAGCCCCTCCCCAAAGAGAACTGAACTCACGCCACCTGACAACTGGAAAGGCCTCATCTCTGTTCCCCGTAGCTCCCTCTACCCCGTAAGATCGCTGGCGAGCTGCACCCGCTTGCAGTACGCATACGACTGGGGCTTCCAGTACCACTGGGCATCGCCAGCCCGTACTTCAGCCCTACGAGGACCAGCAGCCCACCATGGGAATCAACCAGCCCCACCAGCCNCTGGGCATCGCCAGCCCGTACTTCAGCCCTACGAGGACCAGCAGCCCACCATGGGAATCAACCAGCCCCACCAGCCGCAGCACCACTGCAGCCCCAGAACAGGGCACCAGTTCCAGCCCATAGCAGCAGCAGTCAGGATCTACACCGGGCTACACCTACTGCAGGTAATAATGCCATTGTCCGCACTACCAGTCCGTAGAGCCGTCCTCACCACACCTGACTTTGTGCCGAGCCAGTGCCTCTGTCTGGTACTATAGAACCCTTGTGTGACAGTGACGTCGCCGCCATTTTAATAAACGTCACGCGTCAAGAGTTTTCGTGGCACCCAACATGGGGCCACAGCGCTTTATTAGTCAAGTGATAAGGCAGAGCCAGGCCAGCATGACCCCGAGAGCCCAGATAATCTAGCAGGGAGTCAAACCAATAACCAGCCAGACTTCAGGGAGTCTGTAAACACCCCATGACGCTCAATTTTACTAGCAGACATATGTCTGAATTGAACCTAAGCATTGCCGGCCAAGGCGAAGCCGCCACCACAATGGACGAGGCCATTGAAACCCGAATGGAAAGGTTCCACAATACCCACATGCTATGGAACCAGGATATATTTCATTAGTTGCGCTCACTGCCAAATTAGATTTCACTACTTGTGCTTAGGGTGGAATGATGAACCCGATTATACTGATGGACTAGAGTACCGTTGTGATGAATGTCGAACCTGCCAGACTGTCAACTGTAGCTGGCTTACTTGCGCAGGACAGGGTGTAAACACAGTTAGTTGCATTATTTCCGCGCAGACATTTCAACATGTGTGCATTGACTGGCCGGATGAGAGGATCACCAGACCTGGCTTAGTGTATAGGTGTGAGGTGTGTAAACGAGCTGCAGAATACAGACAGAATAATCCAGGCACTCGCCACAACATGACATCCATCCGATGTAGCAACAGGGCCCCAACTACTGGAATTCGCGGGAAGACACCAAGAGGACCCGGTAGCGTTTACGCAGGAGTGCGAGAGAGAATTTAGTGAGAAAACTGGAATGGGTTGTCAAAACCCAAAAGCAGTTTAAAGGAAAAGTGTTAGACTGGTAGAACAAATATAGAGAGTTTATTACTGAATGGCGGCAACTTTTTTTGCACCTTGTCACCCAGTTCTCAGGTGAGAAAGTGTTGGCGCACCTTACAACAGAATTCCACAGTAGTGATAGAATGTATTGTTGCAACCCATTTAACAGAGACAAGCACAAAGCATTTAAACAAATCTTAGGCCAGTAACAGAATGGATGTGTTCTGTTTCTGATAAGATTGAGAAAGGAATGGAAATTTGTGATAGTCGTAGAAAAAATATTAATAGAGAAATAAATGAAGTAATGGAGATTGAAGATAAATCATTAGCTGTTGGAGATAGCACGTCTGGTCCTAGTCATGAAGATGAGTTTGTAGTTAGATGTTAGTTTGGAGTATTTGAACAAGTCTCTCAGCACTCTTGGAGAATCACCTATTGTAAAGAAACAAATTGCATGCACAGTCAGTTAAACAAAAAGTAGAAAAAAAATTTTACAGAGAAAGTACTGATGCAAGTAAATAAAGAAATAGATCATGAAAAATAAAAAAACATTTCTGAGAGTCAAATAAAGTAGAACCTCAATTTAACAAAATTTCATGGTTCCTGAAAATCCTTACTCTATTTTGCTGGATTCGTTAAATCCAAATTTACCTATTTTAACTCCCCAACGCCAAGAAGTTATGAAAAACATGGTTTTTCGTTTTAAGACAGTGTTTCGTCATCTATGATGCAAAATAACACACTATTTAAATTAAATATTAAATGTAATTTCAGTAGGCAGATTTTCTGCAAATGACATGGTATCCTACAAGACTATGAACAATAGGGTTACCAGAACAATGGCGCTCTAAAAGAGGACACATGAAAATCACAGGCATAAAAAAAGAGGACACTTGCATGTAAATGACATGAGCAGAGTTTTAACTTAACATATGTGTGTGGTGTGTGTGTTGTGTGTATGCATGTGAGTGTGTGAGAGAGTGTGTACATGCATGTGTGTGTGTGTGTGCATGCGTGCGCGTGCACGCATGCATGCGTGCGTCACTTAAAAGAGTTGTTCCCAGATTTTTCCTTTAATTCTTCACTAAAAACACATTTTCTTTTGGCATTAAAAAATTTTTAACTCCAGCATTAATAAAACACTCTTTCTTAACTCTGATAATTTCATTTCACGTCTTCACCCCACGTCACGTTGACTGGCACCCTATTGGGTCTTGCTTCTAGTGGGTGACACGTCAAGGCTCCCCCCCCCCCCTCACGACTGAGAAGTGTGAGTCGCCGTTCTAACGGGGTCTGCAGTTGTGGGTTTAGTTACCTTGATCACACTGTGCTGGGTCTTGGAAGGTGCACTGGCTAACATGAAACGAGATGATACTCTTGTCGGGGTGTGCCTGGTGTGAGGTAAAGGCGTTTGACCACCTTGTCATAACAAGCAGGCCAAGTGAAAGTAGTTGACTTCTTGGGCGGAGTCGGTGGCAGCGGCAACATGGCACATGCCAAAGTGCCAGATTAGACTCTGCGGTGCCCTGGATGTGCTGGGGGCTGACCCCCTCTGGCGAGCAGCTTCTTCCTTCTTCCAGGAGTACACCCAGTTCACACCCAGATCCGTGCTCTCCAGAACTCCAACCAGGACTAGCCCCTGCTTGGCTGCTTTCCCCACCCAGGCCTATGATGAGGCATAAGGGGGGTGACAGTACAGAGAGGTGGACAGTAGGTGTTCCAAGAGGTAGGCACAGCCTGAAGGAAATAAGGAGAAGCTGTCGGATGGGGTAGGTAGCCTGGTCTACAGGCCTTCAGTCAAGTGGCTTGGCGAGCGGGACGTCGCTGGCTAACCCAAGTACCAGACAGAAGGTATCAGTAGCAGGATTGAGACGTCCGTTCTAGTGTTTACTTGGCGAGCAGGACGTCACTGGCAGACCCAAGCATACAGGAAGAACCAGGGCTTCTTGTCGGGGGTTGGTCTATCGTTCTCCAGCAAGTAACCTGGCGAGTGGGATGTCGCTGGCGGACCCAGGTACGTACTGGAGGGGGGCAATATTCCAAGGAAGCGACTGCTCTTGTGTTACTCAGGAAGGCGGGCTTCCCAAGCTCCACGATGAGAGAGTTCTTCATAGGTCTGAGGTCAGGAATGAAGTTTCTGGCTCGTGACTACTTTTGCAAGAATGTAAAAGAGTATGGTGACGAAGCAGGACATAACTGGAGCAAGGTAGAGAAACACGAGAGTGCTGGAAGTGACAACGCAACCAAGTTTGGATTATGTCTGTTTATTGACTGGTCAGTAAATACACACAAACCTACCTGTACCCTGACTAGGGCCTGAAGGGCCGATCCTAGGATGTCAACCGGTATGTTCCCTTCCCTAGTCTTGGAAGACACTGCAGTGCGGGGGGTGAGGGCGNGCGGGGGATGAGGGCCACCCCAAGTCAGCGATACTCAGACTCGTGTCAGCTATGACTGAGCCACAAGGTAGCTAGAAGCGCGGCAGTCTTTGATGCACTGGCGAGCAGCGTGGCAGTGTCGTGCAGAGTAAAACTCAGGACAAGGCTGTGTATAGCAGTGACGGCTTGATGAAGTCTGTAGACTCTCCGGCAGAGTGACGTTCTGTGAAGGATGATGGGAAGTCGGTAGGTGCTCGGGCAGAGTAATGTTCTTATCCAGACTAACACTGCAACTGGACTGATACAAGACAGCCTTGAACTGCGGGCTGCGAGCTCTATTTATATATGGCGCACAGGGTTGGTGCGGGGGTAGCAGAGAGGGCGGCGGAGAACCGGCAGAGATGGCCCGATGGCTGCCAAAGCTGGCTGCGAGTCCCCCTCTCGTGGCCAAAGGCCAGAGAAGTAGACAGTGGCGTTGTCGTACAAAGCGGGTTGTGTTACAGCAAGATGCATCAGCTGGGCCGAGCCAACCCTGGGCTTCTAGGCGAGCTGTGACGTGTGTGGCATAACGTCTCTTCTTAGGAGGTGGCTGCGGCTGTTGCGAGGCTGCATTGGGTGAAGGATGATTCCCGTGGCACATCAATGTTGATAAATTGCTGCAAAAAAAATTTATTTCTGTTGTGAATGAAATAAAGACATAAGAATCAAGGAATTGTCTCCAAAGATATTGCACTTTAGCAGTAGGTTGATTGGCATGTTTCCTAGATAGGCCTGTTTGGTGACACCAAATATTAAAATTCAATTTGGCAGCTATTTATTGAAAAAGAGGACATATGATGTTTTTTTTTATAAAACCAGGCTGGACAGTTTATGAGGTGACAAAATAGGAAATGTCCNAAAAAGAGGACATATGATGTTTTTTTTTATAAAACCAGGCTGGACAGTTTATGAGGTGACAAAATAGGAAATGTCCTGGTAAAAGAGGGCGTCTGATAACCCTAATAAACAATATGTAGTTGACCAGAAAAAAGTTTATCGTGCACTGTTTATCATGCACTGCTTGACTTTTAATGAGTGCAAAATTAATTTCCCAGAAGATGNAAAAAAGTTTATCGTGCACTGTTTATCATGCACTGCTTGACTTTTAATGAGTGCAAAATTAATTTCCCAGAAGATGTTTTGTACAAAAATTGGTTTCTTTATTAACAAAATTTTAATTTATTTCATTATAAAGGAGTATTCTGGATAAAAATATATTAACACAAGACCATAAACGACCTCACGTTGATGAGAAAAAAGTTTACATTGAGTTCCGCTTAACTTCTCAACAGGTGCAAAATCCATTATCAATGATATTTTGTGCAAAATCGGAAGATTTATTAATAAAAGTCAAATATATTATAAAATGCAGAAGACTTTCAGACAGTAATATACATCACATAAGGCTGTGCACCTCCAATTAGTGTCACAAAATCGAAAGCATTGTTGACAGCGCCAATATTTTATCAGCGTACATTTTTAGCGAGCACGAAGAACATTCTTACTAAAATTAATTGATGCATGACGACCTAGGGAATGGGACATCACGTCAAAGTGGAGTGCTTTTGTTTCTGTGCTAGTAAGTTGCGCAGGTAGGGGGCGGACTCTACTGTGTTTGAGTCTGAATGAAGGCCCATCAGGCACCTACTTGGTACGAAGTCTGTGAGGGTGAGGTGATGCTTCAGAGTGATGGGCACATGTGGTTGAGCTGGCTTACCACTGGCGTTTCCATTCAGTGATCGCTGGCTGGGCCCTGCTGTCTTTGGCTCCAGCTGGAGTGAGTGACTGGGCAGGCTGACTCGGATGTCACCTGTCGGTGGTTGAGGTACCGGCTGGCTGGCTGGAACAGGGTTGGCTTGTGCTGGAGTCCTACTGGTGGTCTGCTGGTCGAATAGAANCTCTCCTGGGTGATATAAAGCTGAGGGTTGTTTTAGGTCGTTTACTTAGGTGGCGGTGAGATGCAAAGATAGCAACTGTCCTTCATGTGTTCCTCCTATCTCATCGGTGGGCAAACATAGACAGGAAAGGTGCTACGGTTCATTCTGTAGAGTATGGTAGGCAACTAACCCCTAGCTAGAGAGTACTTCAGAAGTTCCTCGGTCAGGCCTGGTACCCGCTCTGGCGGGTTTATACGTTCTGGAGGAAATAGGTTAGCCGACTTATTTTGCCTAGATGCTTCATCGTGTCTTTCTAGTGGTTTGGACTCTACCATACTTCACCTTTACGTACCTGGCCCACAGTTTATGTCGCAGTCTACNCTCTCCTGGGTGATATAAAGCTGAGGGTTGTTTTAGGTCGTTTACTTAGGTGGCGGTGAGATGCAAAGATAGCAACGGTCCTTCATGTGTTCCTCCTATCTCATCGATGGGCAAACATAGACAGGAAAGGTGCTACGGTTCATTCTGTAGAGTATGGTAGGCAACTAACCCCTAGCTAGAGAGTACTTCAGAAGTTCCTCGGTCAAGCCTCGTCAGGCCTGGTACCCGCTCTGGCGGGTTTATACGTTCTGGAGGGAATAGGTTAGCCGACTTATTTTGCCTAGATGCTTCATTGTGTCTTTCTAGTGGTTTGGACTCTACCATACTTCACCTTTACGTACCTGGCCCACAGTTTATGTCGCAGTCTACNTGTGTCTTTCTAGTGGTTTGGACTCTACCATACTTCACCTTTACGTACCTGGCCCACAGTTTATGTCGCAGTCTACTTTGTGGTGTGTGCAACGTACGTGCAGTACTGGTTAGGGGCTGCCCGCATTCCTACCCTATGTCGGAAACTTTTGCCAATTCACGGTCCTCTACTGTTCCCTGTTAGGATGTCTACTAGGTTAGGGAAAAGGCACATGTTCACTTCAGAGCAAGGAAAGACAGAAGTTAGCTAGAAAACGTGTTTTATTCTCTTGAGAATAGAATATGATGACCCGTACTACCTCCCACCTCTAAACACACTTATAATGTTCAAAGGACTTGGCATTAGAGCAAGCAGGGGCCTGTCGGGTTGAGGAACCTGGCTTGAGCAGATGAAATTGAATAATTAAGTAGCCATAAAAACAACTGAACCCTAATTGTGACTTGTAGTACTGAAGGGACCCAGGGCACCATGTGTGGTGTACGTGTCGGGTGTGGTGATTCTTGACAGCAAGTGTCAGGGGTAGTGATGACTGTTTGGCTGCACTGGTAGAGAAGGTATTGTCGGCTGAAGAACTGGCAGAAGACTGGAAGTTCTCTGGAGAGTCCTCATGTCTACTGTTGCTGTGTTTTAGAGACCCTTAGCACAACTGATGCTAAGGCGAGCTATGTGAACAACTGGCGGTTCCTTCGTGCCTTGAGCGCTTCAGTAATCTTCGGCCGCCACCCCCTCGGGTTTGGGCTAAGCAGGGACTCTGCTGCCATCTCTTGGTAGGGTGGTTTGGGCAGCTGTGCAGGCGGTATTTGCAGCTTGCGTAGGGGCAAACTCTTGCATGCCGGTTGCAGCTTCTTAACGGGTTTACAACTGGCAGGGGCGATGATGTGACTTCCCTTCACTACCATGGCTCTGGTCTTGGAGGCGGCCAGTTGGAATTTGACTCCCATGGAGGCGCATAACCTGCACATGATGAGGCAAAGTCGAAAAAAAATGTTTTCTTGGAAGCGTCACGCGTCAATTCGCCACCCGTCTGTTGCGACTGAGAATCATATTGGCGATTCTGGACGAAGGGGTGTAGTCAGGCGACCCCCTTAAGGTGATGGGTTGGCTTCTGGTGTGGTCGCACTTCTGTGCCTCTTGACTAGGCTGGGCAGCAGTGCAGCACTCATTTTTCTGAGTTGCACTGTCTCTTTCTCTCTTGCGGGCTCTGGGCTGGCAGCTCGTTATCGCTACCCCCCTATTGTGAGTGTTTCTGTCGCACAGTGGGGGAGTTGGGTGAATGAACCGCCCATTCAAGGTCGAGAAAGAAAGTGTGTCACTCACAAGGAACAGCTGAGGGCTGTGGGTATTTACATAGGACTTTTTACAGTCTAGTTTCTGCAGTAAAAATTCAGGTTTGCATGCAACATGTATTGTTTAACATTCAGGGAAATAAAGGGAGCTAGCCCAAACTCACATGGGTGTGTTATAACTCTCTCCTGCCATGGTGCTGAGGGCAAATTTTTAAGCCGGCTGCTCTCTAGTCATTCCTATCTGTCTCAAGGCAGGGACAAGTTACATGTGGCACTGGGTTCTAACTTGAACGGGGTATTTCCCCTTCCACTATATATACTAATCTGTTTATAAGGTGAGTTACATTTCAACAAAAAATTAAACTNAACGGGGTATTTCCCCTTCCACTATATATACTAATCTGTTTATAAGGTGAGTTACATTTCAACAAAAAATTAAACTTCATAAAATCATGTTTCTGCTGATTGTTTAATGGTATCTGCTAAGAAATACGGACATATTATTATAGTGGCCTAGTGAATGTATTTTTAATAGGTTTTAATTGCAATTTATTACATTTTAGCAAGATCATTTTATGTATTCTTCTCATTAATTTTTCTAATTTTTTGGTGATATTTTGACAGTTCCTAAAAACCTTTACTTTAGATTGCTGTTTTTATTATTTACATGTGTGTTATATCAGTGTTCAACTGTAGTAACTCAGTTGAAAGAAAAACTTAAAGAAGAAAACCTAAGTATTAGTAGAAAAAAAAATTCAGATTCTTACAGTACTACCCAAAACCTGGACCTTTAAAAAATAGAAAAGGAGTTTGATGGTAGCAACAGAATGGCAAGGAAAGTGAAAGTTCTAGTAAAAGAAAATGGAATTTTGCCAACACCTAATTCGAATCCTGGCAAGGTTTCAAATGACAATGTCATCCAACAAGTTATCAATTTTTATAACAGTGATAATGTCAGTCGTTTAATGCCTGGGAAAAACGACTTTGTTACAGTAAAGACAAATGACATTGCTTGATTTTATGTATAAAAAAAGGCTAGTTTTAGGAAATTTATGGGAGTTAAATTTTTTATTCAAGAATAAATCTCCAATTGAAAAAAATTGTTTTCAAAATTTGGTGATTTGCACCCCAAGCATTGTGTCTTAGCTAGTGGAACTGGCACTCGTTTCATCTGTGTTTGTACAATACATCAGAATGCCAAACTGATGATACACTATCCTATATTAAAAAACTATTACGGGCTCTTCACAGTAAAGTGAGCACTTTTGAAAGCCCTCTCATTTGGAATAATAGTCAATAAATGTATTTTATTGTAGTCTTAGATGTTAACTTCCGATTGCAGTGGAATATACACACTGTGTTTATTACTTACATGGCAATATTTATTTTAAAAAGTTGTTAAAGGAAAAAAAATTTTTGCTGAAAGGAAAAAGTAACTAGGGCGTCAAAAGTGCTTACTTTATTGTGAATGGCCTGTACACTGAATGATGGTACAGCTTTGAATTATTAAAAGACCTATTTAGCCAAGATAATGTGTGGTGAACCAGATACAGCATGCCACCTTAGTGAGTGCCCTTCTTGTCCAGGTGTGGAAAATTTTAAAGAAGAGTTAAGCTAAAGTTGGAAGAAGAAATGGTTGACCATATCACTTACAAGCAATGGGTAACCATAGACATGTGCACATATAAAACGTTGACTAAGACCACAGACAGTTTTTTAGAATCATAGAATTCTTTCATAGCAAAAAACAGTCTGATTTCTACAACTATTTAAAAGAAAATCTTTTAAAAAAACGAAGCTTTAGATTTGCTTAATTTTGTAGAAAATTATGCCTTTGTTTTGCAAGATGAGGCTCAATCATTTCACTCTAACAAAGACCAGGCAACCATATTGTCTTTATTTCGAAAGGGTTAAGCATGACACAGTTGCCTTCCATTTATTTCGGAATAAATTAATCTTACATTTCTCGTTCAGGACTAATAACAAATTTGGAAAAATACAATATTTTCCAGATGGTTCTGTGGCTCAGTTCAAAAACAGAAAAAACTTTTCAAACTTGTCATCATGAAAGTGAGTTTGGAATCAAGGTTGAGTGGTATTTCTGTACAACAGCACATGGGAAAGAGGTGTATGATGACTTAGAGAGGCTTGAGAAAAGACTAGCAGCAATGGCAAGCCTTCAATGACCATGTGGAAATCAAATAATGACACCATTACAGTTATTCATTAAGTCCACAGAGTTAGTTTTTTTTATCCAGTCATGACCACCAAAAAGAAGCAAAATGGCTTGAAGAGTGAATTCTTACTAACAAACCTATACCACACACCCAGAAATTCCTCAGCTTTCTTCCTGAATCAGGTAATGAAATAGTAACGAAAGTATTTTCGTTCAGTAATGAGTCGTATAAGTTTTCTTTGTCAGGAGAAGATATAAAACAAACAATAACATTAGAAAAAATAAGGGGATATGTAACATGCAGCTATGAAGACCAGTGGTGGCTTGCTTTAGTTTTGTCGAAGGACTCTGCCACAGAGGCAGTGAAATTGAAATTCCTCCATCCTGCTGGACCTACTTTTCTTACTTGCAAGATGTAGAAGACGTACTTGATGTATCAATCAGCAAGATTTTGACCCTTGTGGATCCAAAATGTCCTATTGGCAGGACATACTACATCCGTAAAGAAGAGATGGATTCTGCAACATCACTTCGTCTGGCAAAGAATTCTTGAAACTGACTGTATAATCCCATGATAAAACTTTGTACAAACAATGCTGACACATGTAAGTTTGTGTGAATATTTTGAAAATTGACACTTTTTTTTTAAGCATTCAAGGTTAAATTTTGAATTGGTTAATCTTGAAAAACAAAATTACTCCCAAAACCGGTCATCATATTTATTATACGAAAACCTGAAAAATAAGATACAAAATGCTGTTTAGTTCAGCCTTCTATCACATTGCTAGCCCAAGTAACAGCCAATTTTCTAATCAGAAGACTATGGAAAAATGTGAAATTTTTAAGATTTCAGAGGGCTATAACTTAAAACTAAATTCCAAAAAAAAAAATTTAAAAATTAGTGTTTTTTGCCATCTCTGATAGTACATTATGCTAGCCAAATTTGAAAAAAAAAAAAATTTAAGAGGGTCATGTTTAAAAGTGCCAAATTTTTGGATCACTTGACATGGAATGACCCACTCATGAAAAATATTTATCATTAAAATGTAAACAAATCATTCAACTACAGATGAATAAATTTTATATCACAACATTATAAAAAAGACATGGAAGAACTCTAGCAGTCACACCCACATCTATAATCGATTGGGACACTGTTTTACTACACCACACTGTAGGAAGGAGTATCTGATAATGTTACCAGTTAATCCGTGAAATTGATGTTTACAGAGGTTATGTAAAAGAATTACAAATGTAGCAACTATGCATCTATGAAAATAAGAAAAATGCAATAAAATTACATTAAACAAGAATTAGTACTTCACATACGATTAAGTTACAAGAAATGGGATGTGAAATAAATTGATGTTGCAGAATAATTCAGAAGTGAAATAAAATTAATTATGCAAGATAACTTTGTCAACAGAAAAATTTGAGTTAAAATTCACTGTTGCTGTCAGAAAACTTTAGGTGGGTGTACAATATAAAAATTGATTAAGTGTTAAATAATCCATTATTATGCGTATAGATGAACTGAAAATGTGTTCTCTTATGTGTTGGTTTGCAATTGAACTTAGCAAATTGTGTGCTGTGTTGGGATTTCCTTAAGTGTTAAAAAGAAATAGGTATATTTTATATCTTAAGTTAAACTTTTCTGGCAGCAACCAATCAGAACAGAGCAGTTGGTGTTATTGGTGAAAAACTGTTATTTACAGTAATGTAATCATGTATGTGTATTAACATGTTTATGATTATATGTGTTCACAAAAATAGGTAAGCTTCTCTACTAGAAAATGTTTGCTTTGAAGTATGATATGCTTAAATATGGTTGTTGTAAAAAGTTAGGTTAGGAACAAAAGTAAATGGGACAGGCTTGTCGCAAGTTTTCATTGGCTGGAATTAAGAATTATCAGGCGACTTGTTAATCTTAAATTCAGAAGACATAGTTCTATGTGCTAGAACCGCAGTTACTGCATAATTTGTAACGCATAATCTTTTAATTGTATACCCAGTTTTATCAGTTGGTTCATTGGTGGCAGTCTTTTACAAGGCCAAGGCTGGGCAAGCTTACTTGTGAGAAGTGACCTTACATGTTGGTAGTTGTATTAAATGTCTTAAATTTGCATGTAAACTTTTTTTTAGACATTTTAAGCACAAACTATTGTGTGCCTTAGAATTGATCACATTTAGATTTGATTAAATACTGTATCATGACATTTTGCACCTATAGTTATTAGTATATTGAGTCACACTCACTAATCCAGGATGTGGTAGTGTTTGTTAATTTAAAAAAAATTCATTATGATAAACAGGTAAGTGTTCTACATTGGCAAAAACCAGTTTAACATTTACCCTTGTCATTCATTGTATCAGTATCAGTCATCACATTAATGATATAAAGGAAGTGATGAAACAGCAGTAAGTGTTTCTGTTGCAGTATTGCCTGCATTGTGAAGGACTCTGGGGGAAACATCCCTGATTACATGCTGAATATGAAGAAGCCAAGTAAACGTGTCAGAAGAAAATTGGAAAAGATTGCACCAGAACGGGAGAGCATCTCAACAACACCAGCATACGTAACTGAGAAAAAACAGCGCATGAAGTAAGCTTTCTTGAACTTGGTGTTCTTCACTTTTTAAATACTAATAGCTCAGTTTACTTGCTTTGTAATGCTTTTGAACTGTCTTCCACAGTTTATGTGAACCCTACTTTTTTTCACGTTTTGCTATGTTTTTTGTTTGTTTGTTTGTTTGTCTGATTGTTCTGTATAGTTGAATTCATTAACATAGTGGAACCTATCTTAATGAGAACAGGCCATTGCAAAATATTACAGTAATCAATTTTTGAATGCTCCATCATATTAACAAGTAAATTTTTATTGCTCCCTCGCTGTAATGATGGTGAGTGATATAGTACATTGGTATAGTGACAGATTAACTATAGCTATAATTTTTTATTGCACTATCATGTTCCATATTAAATACAAGATAATTTACTTGTTTAAAATGATTGCACTTTTTTTTATTCTTGTTGTAACAATAGTATCTTTTTCCACAAGCTGAAACACATGTAAATGTTATCTTTTTTTAATTCGCAAACATGTCACAAGGAAGTCGAAAGAATGTCATCAACTCGTCCCTCCATTGTATGCACAAAAGGAAGGGATAAGAAATGTGTTAACATCCCTTTCAACCCCGTTAAATACGGTACCCTCTCTCTCATCTGTTCTCTTTCTTAGCTGCTATCCTGTTGCTCAGCAGAGCTGCATTTCTGGTAAGGAGGGGTGGATAAAAGTATTAATTGGATGGGCAGCTGAAAGAAGGGAGGTAGCACATAATTACGGATGATGCCTCCAATAAAAAAGAGATGGAGATACAACCATGGACAGATCAAGAAAATTTTGTAGAATTTTATGTGTAGCAGTCATTTAAATCTTGTTATGTTATTGTCATTGAGTACAAGTGAATGAAAGCAACTTACACTATGCCTGACATTTCAGATGTACACTGGAGAGCCAAAAAAAACTGGTATAGGTGTGCTTATGCAGATAACAGAGGTATGGAACCAATCAGAGTAATGCAATGCGGTCGGCAGCATTGATATAAGACAACAAGCGTCTGGCAAAGTTGCTAGATCGGTTACTGCTGCTACAATGGCAGGTTATCAAGATTTAAGTGAGTTTGAACGTGGTGTTATAGTCGGCGCACGAGAGATGGGACATAGCATCTCTGAGGTAGCAATAAAATTTGGATGTTAGCGTACGACCATTTCACCTGTATACCGTGAATATCGGGAAGCCAGCAAAACATCAAATCTTCGACATCACTGTACCTGGAAAAAGATTGTGAACGAACGGGACAAACGACGACTGACGAGAATCATTAAATGTGACAGACGTGCAACCCTTTTTCAAATTGGCGCAGATTTCAATGCTGGGGCATCAACAAGTGCCAGCGTGCAAACTATTCAATGGACCATCATTGATATGGGTTTTCGGAGCCAAAGGCCCACTCGAGTACCGTTGTTGACTGTACGACACAAAGCTTTACACCTCGCCTGGGCCCGCCAACACCGCCATTGGACTCTTGATGACTGGAAACACATGGCCTGGTCTGACGAGTCTCGTTTCCAATTGTATCGGGCGGATGGGTGTGTACGGTTATGGAGACATCGTCATGAATCCATGGACACTACATGTCAACAGGGGACTGTTCAAGCTGATGGAGGCTCCGTCATGGTATGGGGCGTGTGCAGTTGGCGTGAAATGGGACCCCTGATACATCTAGATACAACTCTGACAGGTGACAGATACCTAAGCATCCTGTCCGATCACCTGCATCCATTCATGTCCATTGTGCAATCCGACGGATGTGGACAATTCCAGCAGGACAATGCGACACCCCACACGTCGAGAGTTGCTACCGAGTGGCTCCAGTAGCACTCTTCCGACTTTAAACACTTCCATTGGCCACCTAAATCACCAGACATGAACATTATTGATCATATCTGGGATGCCTTGCAATGTGCTGTTCAAAAGAAATCTCCACCGCCTCCCACTCCTATGGATTTGTGGACTGCCCTGCAGGATTCATGGTCTGAATTGCTTCCTGCAGACCTTCAGACATTAGTCGAGTCCATGCATGCGGTCGTCTTGCGGCACTTCTGCATGCTCGCGGGGGCCCTACATGATATTTGGCAGGTGTACCAATTTTTTTGGCTCTTCAGTGTATTTGTTATTGCGGATGTTGAGTGGGTTAGATTATAGTTTGCAGACTATAGTTTTCAGCCTTCAACATTGTTTGCATTCCAGACAAGACAAATAAAGACTACTGTTCTAGCAGGAGAAAAGTTCTTACAACTATGAGGTGCAGTTTTGATTAGATTTTGTGGCTGTATCTTAGAAGTGGTTCAAACGGCTGGGATGTTTAATGTGTGTGCTTAAGAAGTGTGTGTGTGTGTGTAAAAGAAAAGGTTTTCCTCAATTTTCAGTAAATGTTACTTATTATAATTTTAATAATCATTATTTGAATGATGGCTACGTGTGCAAGTGCTGTTTTCAAATTATTATTTTGCAGTAGACTGTTTTGCAGAATCTAACAGCATTCAGAAAATGCAGTGTGCCCCTGAAAGGAGTGTATTGTGTACAACACTAAATGAAATTATGCTGCACAGTAAATTTTGGCTATAACAATTGTTTGCTAAAGCAGTTCTGTATTTAATTGATTCCAAGTCGCCATTAATTCTAAGCTACACTTAATTTTTTGGCGAAAATCTTGGGGAAAAAATTATTTGTATACTTTTGGATCTCATATAACAAACCTGAGGGGCCTTGAAATTCTGCACTTTGTAATAACTAGGTTTGTATTAACGATATATGAGAAAAATGCAGAAATAAAATAATGGCAAAAAAAAATAACAATATTAAGCATCAAATAAGAGATGATTTGGCAACATTATATTAACAGGCACCAAAAGAAATTGTAGGATATATATTACAAAATTAATTAAATTAATGGATTATTTCATAAAATAAACATATTTGACCTTGAGAAAATACCACTGTAGATTTTAAAAAGTTGTCAGTTTTCATCTGCACAGTTCTTTATGTATAATACAGGTGGGATGAACCCAGATTTTGGCACCGAATCGAATTAGAACTCGACCTAGAATATTTTTAATAAACTGAACTTGAACCAAACATTTAAAACTGTCCACGAACCAAACTCAAACCAAATCATGCTGTAATTCATTGAACTCGAACTGAACTTTAAAAAATGCTCTACCCACACATTATGCCTTCACAGTTCAGACCTTAATCGTTCAAGGATATAACAAAAAACAAACGTGTAGAACCAACTTAACATTTCCGTCTCTAATAGACAGAGCTAATATTTTATGGTGTTATTTATTGTAAATTTCATAATTAAAAATTGTATATTTTGATTTTTACTGCCATAAAATATTAACATACTTGCCAAATTCAGTTGCAATGATTTTGGTCTACTATATTAAGTGATTATTAGAAAAAAGTTTTAGTTCAACTTGATTTTTAAAATTTAATATTTTTGTGTCATTGCTTTTATTTTTATGTATTCTGAGTATACTGTATTCACCCAATTATAAGACAATTAAACTGTATTTAAAAAATTGGGGGTCCTCTTACAATCGACAGCAAACTGTTTCAACCTGGCTATAACACGCAGTGTTTACATACCCATTCGACTGCCAATCACATCATGTGTAAATGCATATATTTTTCTTATAAATATAGACACACAGTTGATGATAACGCTAAATCGCTAAATATAATTCTGTTACATCTATACTTCCCTATTTACATTGCGGTTATAGCATTAACCTACTGCTACTATGTAAATAAAGGTGGCCATTTGGAATTCAAAACATACTCATAGATAACATGGTATGAAGGGGTGTGCACTTTTTACACTTTCATACCACGGCCGTGTTCCAAACTACTGATGACCTGACGTAAGTGATGCATGGTTTTGGTTCCATAAGGGTGGCACTTTATGTACAGATAGTGTTTAGTATCTTACACTTATCTTTCAAGTGTTTGGTATGTTAGTATCTACGTTCATATTGCTATTTTAGTGTATGGTCATGTTTTTGTCTACAGTGCTAGTATGATACAAATATCATTTCACATTCTCAACCCCAGGTCGGAGACAAATCCCTTGCGCTAGTATATGAACGAGTGCAGAATGCAAAATAGTACACATATCACGACATGTCGGTAACATGCCTGACAAGATAAGTATATCTCTTGCACGTGCTACAGTATACTGCTGGAAAAAAGTACATACACAGGACATACTGGTAACATGCCTGAATACCTCTTGCACAGCGTGCTACCAGCCAGCATACCTGGCAAGAAGGATATGACTCTTGCATATGCTATAGTATGCTGGAAAAGAAACAGAACAGCAGTAGCATACCTGATAAGATGAATATGGCTCCTGCATGTGTTACAGTATACTACTGGAAAAAAAGTACACACAGCAGAACATACTGGTAACATGCCTGACAAGATAAGAATATCTCTTGCACGAGCTACAGTATGCTGGAACAGAACGAGCGCAGAATCAGTATACCTGACAATATGAATATGGCTCTTGCACATGCTCTAGTATACTGCTGGAAAAAACACACACATATCAATCGTTGTGATCCCGACCCCATTCACTCTCCTGGGGACAGACACATATATGATGATACATGCCTGGCCCAGAGGTGCTTTATTTCGGTATGATAGCCATAGGGGGTGGTATGTATGACATCGTCCAGGATTTTACGCTTGTCAAGCATTCACGAAAGAGCTATCTTGTTGGTACATTCTGTATGTACATTGTGATGGTGCGACCTAATACTATTGACCTGTACTCACATTACTTTCTGGGACATTAGGATGCGTTTATAATCTTCAATGGTGATGGTATTCCATACAAACTCTTCTGTATCCCTTTTGCACGCTTCACTACCTTATCTTGACATCAATATGCATACAGCTTTGCCCTCAGCCCGACAAACTCGATCATATCATTACCTCTGCACTCATCCTTGAATTTACCAATCACCTTTGCGTTGACGGTTGAGTAGCAGGTATGAGTGGGAGGGTAGGCACTGGTGTCGAACTCTGCCATAAGTGCTGGGTATGAGGTGAGGTCGCTGTAGAAGTCGGGACAAGCAATCTCCATGACAAAGGAGTACTACCATACCTTGCCTTCATCACATCATAGTGGAAGTGATACACGAGAGTCTTTGACAGGTCAAGTACGGCAAAGCCAGCATAGATAGGCTTTACAGATAAGATATGTTCATGTTGTAATTTTACCAGTGATAGCGTTTCATCATATATTGTTCTGCATCTGAAAGCTGGTTTGGCGATAAGTTTCTTCACACGATGTTCTCTGCATAAAAGTTCCATACGCTGGTGTTTACGTTTATTTTCCATGTGCTTGCAGTACGTAGCATTGTTCATCAGCTTGTAAAAGTCCTTCTCAAAAGCGTTCGTAGCTGCCTGGCATTTCTACGTGTTGAGTTCAATATATGGCCTCAGCCATGCCTTCTTGTTGAATTTTAGCACACGATATATAGCCTTCAGCCTCAACCCATGATCCAATGCCTGCTTGAGGTTGACATAATGAATGATGTAGTTTCTCTTTGTCTCAAGGGTGGTCATGAGTTTAGTTTGTTTGGACTCTGCGGGACACTCGTTCACTGGCAGGAACGGAAGATCTTTATGCTCCTCGTGGAGTGTGGTAGGGTACTCTACATCTACCTCCAATATGTAGCCAACATCTCCATGGTCCGGCACGGTCATGACATCAATATCCGTGCCGGTCCATTTGAAACCACCGAATGGCAGTGGCAGTGACATTGTCCATCCATACAAATTATCGGCATCTACATACTGAAGGTGGTAGACGGCCTGCTAGAACGTTCTTGTTGTTTGCCACCACGTGACGTTTGATGCACTGGGCCACCCCTCCCCAGATACCAGCCACGATAAACAGGTGGACGTCGTAGTCGACGAGTAGGTCCAACTCCACCTGTGTCTTGCGCAACATTGCGTCGAACGAGAATCCGGGGGCACTCGCATATCGGACGCAATCAAGTCCGTATGCGGTCAGACATAGCCCCCGGAAATTCTCAAATACATCGCATAGCAGTAGCACATCTGTCTCGAGGTACAGCTCGGAGTATTCTTACAGCGTACGGCATCCGAATGTTGTCCAGACTGTTTGAGCATGATGGTAATTCTCTTCGCTAATGTTTTATCCGGTGAGACGGTTGTAAAAAGCAGCAATGGACGGCAGCTGTAGCTCTGCGAGTTTCCCCACGAGTCGACATAGTCGTAGGGAAACACTCCTTTCCAGGTCACCAACTCGAGCTGTTCATCATTGAAGAAGGTTGCAATAGTCTTGAAGCCGCTTGATGGCAGGTTCTGCGCAAGTGTTGCAAGGCTGGCAAACATGAATCTAAATGTGTCGATAAATTTAATCGTGAATTTGTCGGCCAAACTTTTGCTGAAGGTGATTAGTTTTTCTTCTGTGTGCGGGATAATGAATATGTTCTGAGTATCATAGCCAAGCTGCTTGATAATGAAATTCGTATCGTACGTCAAGTTGTGGAAGAGGATTGGCATTCTCTGGGGGTGGCGGCGAAGCATGTTGAAGTTATTGCACGCCGCCCCGATACAGTTGCCGGTGAAATGCTCGTGATTGTCCACCTTACAGTTATTGCTGGTGAATGGGCCGGAACAGTGGCAGCAGGTGGTAGCCAGAGAGTAGCCAGTCCGTTCGCCAGAAGTCAGTGGCCACATAGGCTCAGACTGGCTATATATTTCCTTCACCAAATTGCCAATCATTACGACTTCTTCCATGAATTTCTTCAAGGCATCATCTCCGGTGTACCATTTCACGTCTGCGTCAAGGCTGGTCGTCTTGGAGGCCGGTATTATGTTGTTATCTACCTTGACGTAGATACCATAACTGTAGGGCTCGTGCTTCTGGTACCTATAGGTGTAGGACGCCTCTGGGTTTGGCTGATGTTACTGGACCGGCACCAGCATGGCTTCAAAGTCTGCGTACACGACTATAGGTACCTTATCGCTGTTGTGGTAATTCTGAAACTTGAGCACAGGATGCTTGTTTTTCTTCTCTAGCTGCGGCATGTTGGCACGGACTGGTGCATGTTCATTTCAGTATCTCCTGTGTTCAACCAGCGTCTCAGCACCTATCAGCTCCGTCACTCGTTGTTGATCATCATATCCCTTGAGACATTGTTTGCAGATATATACATTTCCACAACGCGAAGGTCACCTGGAAGCGTACCAGGCGGGAGAAATCAGCTATGTAGCAGTAATGTGAGTTCTTGCTCGCAGTCATCAAAAGTAGTAGGTAGATGTGCTCAGCCAGTTCTTCCTTCGTCACTCGTATAGGTACCACCATCTTACTTTCATCGAGTGCGTATACATTGACGCTGACTCCAGGATTGGTCCTCTCGAATGTTGAAGTATGGCGTTGAGGGGTGGGGAACTCTATCCCACCAAAGTTTAAGTGCGTCTCCAGGTCAATGTATTGCTGGTTGATGCGCTCAGGATACTCACCCTCTACATATTGTGCCAGGATCGCCCATTTGAAGCACTGCTGATCCTGTTTGCGTGGGTTAGTAACAGACTTCTTAGCTTCGACTTGTGCAGGCAAGGCGATATAGGAGGAAGCTTTCAGCGGGTCCAGCCACTTTTCCCTTCCCCATGTACTCGTCCTCCTCCTGGCATATCTTGACAATGGCAGCCGACACAGCATCTTCAATGTCGTCAGCATTGAAGAGAGGCACGTTCTTCGTCTTGAAGGCGCAATGATCTGTCTCGTCGTCGTGCGGGTCCGGCTTGCCATATGTGCACTCAAAGAAAATATTGAATTTAACCGACCCCTGGTCCTTGATCTCCTGCTCCAGCAGGCCGATGATATTCTCCTTCATTCGCTCAAGGTAGTCAGAAATATCAACAGCCTGACTCGAGTTATTCTCAGCAACATATGTCTTCATGATACCTCAAAATGTGCTCTCTGCCTCTACAAATCCATAGGCGTTACACTCGCCGGCACTGCTGACGACTGTCCTACGGTGAGATCAGCCCTCTGCAGCAATAATGCATGCCAGTATGGACTGTGATCATCCTGGCTCAGAGGCAGTCAAACGAGCCCTTTTCGCCGGCGGTGGGGCGGTGGTTCCATCACATTTAGCGCTGTGTACACACATTTTGTAAGCTCGGGTAAATTACCTGCCACAGTTCCTGCATTCCAGTTTCTCGGCATCGGGATTTGCCCAGCATCCACGTTCATGGCGACGTGCATCCCTAGTGTGGTTGAAGCTGTCGTTGCAGAATGTGCAGTGGGTCGATGCATCCTGCCTGATCAGTTCTGTGCCTGTTGCATGATGGTCGGCGAGATTGTCAGTGCGGGCAAATGTCTTCTCGCACATTTCACATATGTACTGTGATGTCTGCCTGAATGAATTGAGGGAGCAGGTGCATTCATGACGCAAGCCATTTGAGCAATCAGCAAACATCCGATTGCAGAAACCGCACTGTAGTGCAGGTCGTCGCATCATAGGTGCGAAAGAAGAGGAAGGACTAGCAGAATCCATCTTGATCTCGGACACGAAGTAATGCTGACGGACGTCTCAACTGGTTGGTCTGGCGGAACGCACATAAGACTGCTCAACACTGGCGACCAGGAGGGAACCTACGGGGGAAAATGTTTAATCCTAAGCTAGTCTGAAAAAATCATGTCTTGCAACTAGCCTAAACTAACGTGTTCCTGATTGAGTACCCACACATAGTATAGACAATGTACATGATTGTACTTCAAAGGTGGGGAGGTGGGGAAGGTGTTACCTAGTGCATTGAGCGGGAGCCTCCCTCCCAACCTCCCGCTCTCCAGCGGGCTTGTCACTCACCGAATGAACACACAGACTGTGCGAGCCAACAAGTATTGTCTGTCTCATATAAGTTGGCTATATTATGGCAGTCAGTGAGTGGCAATTTGATGTATACGAAACAAACAACATGACATTTACAAAATCCTGTATCAGCTGATTTATGAACGAACAAAAATTAATATTACGTTGGTTTTCTAAGTGCACTGCCGACGTACATCGGACAAGCAGAAAATATGCGGATAAGAAAGAGTTCTTAGATTAATTAATACATTTTATTTTACGTGATCATAAAATAGCAGTTTTTAATGTTACAAACTAAACTTTGTGCTAAAGTAATGTATAGATGTTCAAAATAAAATACACATTAAATTGATTCGTATTATGTCAATATCACTTCAAACCTTGAGAGTTGTACATTATACGTCATGCTTTCCCGCCCACTTTGCAAAGTTGTTGGTGAGTTGACGAATGAAAGTGTGTTGTCAAACAAGCTCCCAAAATTATTTTTGTTTCAATTCTTAACATATTAGCTGTAACGTCCAAACTATGACAAGAACTACAATTAGCATCTCGCAAATGTTAACCCAAATCCACTGTCTCGGAAAAATTTAAGAAAGAATTAGTAAATATTAAATTTTTTGCAAGGTTTTATATTTTTACTTTTTTAACCAACAAATTTTTTAGACATGTCTGTCTATAATTCCCTTAAAATTTGTTTAGTATTACAATGACAAGTGGATTAGCTGACAGCATGTTAGTAAAAAATACAGCCGCCACTTGACGCACCAGTTGATGGCGAAAGGATACATAAACAAAAATTAAACATTCGGCGCTACTTTCGTCGAACTTTCAAAATCTTGCCAAGTCACATGAGACAGACAATACACTGTCCAACTTGTCTCGAGGAACACTTACCACAAGCGTTGAATGTGAAGTACAGCTGACGTTAACGTTGAGGCGAGTACTTGAAGACAGAGTACGTGACAGTAAACGAACGGTGTCCACTCGAACGAGCTGTCAGATCACAACTAACTAGCTACAGGCCGGCGGGGGGTTTGTATACACGCTCGGGATGGAGGGAGGGGGGGTCCCTACAAAACACATCGACCGCACGCACATTGGAATAAAAATGTTTAATGAGTCTGTATGACTCGCCTCTCACAACCTACATACCTGGCGACTGTGACCTCCAGCATACCTGGTACTTGTGCTTGTGTATGACCTACCTCTCACACACATACCCAGCGGCTGCAACCTCCAGTGGACATGGTACTTGTAGCTTGTTTATGATTCGTCTCTCACCCTACATACTCAGCGGCTGCAGACTCTAGCGTACATAGTACTTGTTACCATTCAAACAATGTCTCTCCCTACATACCCAGTGGTTGCGGCCTCCAACATACTTGTGTTTCGTATATACAGAGAATTATGTTACCTTTTTTTAATAAACTGACACTATAGTTAATTTATATTAATGTCACCTTTAATATAATGGTGACAAATCAAAAAGTACATATGTGTTGTATGTTTGTGATACCTTCACTAATCAGGTACATCAGTTTCAAGTATGTTTTTTAACACCTCACCTCCCCCAACAACTATGTTTCCTTTTTAATATACTGACACTACAGTTCATTAATATAATGGTGACAATGAATCAAAAAGTATATATGTGTTGTATGTTTGTGATACCTTTACTATACAGGTACGTGAGTTTCAAGTATATGTTTGTAACACACACACCCCCCCCCCCNTCCAAAACAGATAAAGAAAACACATCGGATATAGTTGAGAAATATATATATTGATACACACATACAATTAAAATATATAAAAAATATACTTTTTTTTCTTCTCTCTCTACATGGCGTCTAGAAGAGTAGTGAAGAGTTGACAAAGTACATTCTTCCTCTCCACTGTGGACAGAGTGTTCACATCGAGCAGGCTGGACGCTACCCCCGATGACGGCGATGCGGCCCCACCAACGTCTGCACCGCAGTGCTGACAGACGGCAGGCTGCTGACGTCTGCGGGCGGCACGCGGTGCTTGGTCGCTGTGGTACCTCCGACTGGTTGGCAGTAGGTACAGTCTTCGCAGCTCGCTTGCCTCTTGGAGCTGGTTGTGATGATGTGTTCACTGGCGAGGCGGTGAAGGCTGGCAGCGGGGTGTCGTCGTCAATGACTGACGGTTTTGCAGGCTTCTAGTCAGGGGGAGGGGGGGCGTCATGCAGAATGGCATGAGTCATCACCTCGTCCTCACTGCACGGTAGAGGTGTGCCTGTACGCATGTGGTGTACTGCACACTTCCTAATCGTTGTACAGATGGCTATTTGCTGACAGTGCTCATATGCTGCTGGATTATGGGCCAGCACCCAATGAGCTATGCCGTCACAGTCCTCGCTGTATGACAGCCGCTCTGCTTCATCTCCGATGTTGTACGTGACAGTGCTGTGACCTGGTGTCACACTGATGTAGGCAGTGTCTGGGCAGAATGGTGCGCTCATCGTTGCTAGATCACTCGTAACTGGCTGGATACGTGAGTCTTATATAGCTATCTCTCGCGTATGACATCAAATCCAGCACTGCTTCAGAACTTCGGCCAATAGCATCAGAATGTGTGCAACAAGGTCACAAATAGCTTCCAAACACTTACACTTGCTCGACCGTAGTGCTGTCTGCGGCTTCAGAGTCCATGATTTACATGTAAGTTACTTATATAAACAACAGACCTTGGCCGAGCAGGGTAGAATCCATTTGCTTCCGCAGTCTTCCAGCGTAATGGTATGTATGTGATCTGTACACACTTTGATCCACCGACAGGTTGTACCATTGTCCACGCTACGTAGGACAAAGTCCACTTTCCTGTTCTCGTGATGCAGTCCGGTAATATCTTCAAATTCTGCGTGCACTGCGAGGATCTGTCCATTTGCAGGTAGCTGGTTGTTTGGTCTGAGATTAGCGACAGCACACTGATTGTATGTGTAGCAGGGTAGAATTTTGCTGTAGAAATTATCCCACACGTCGTGATATCCCCACATATGATTTTCACCATCACCAACTTGCACTTGCTCATGTACAAGCTCTGGTTTAAACACCTCCCACCTATACCCGATAAAGTAACTCTCGTACAAGTCCACATTTTCGGGCAGAATCTTACACAGTCACGTATGTCAAACAGATTGCATATGATGGTTGTTTACTGAATGCTGCACTGCTGATGACTGCTGACTAGATGTAACAATCACCTCTTCCTATATTGTCACCAAGTAAACTTTGCACGTTAGCGGTGATCATATCATCTTCCACGCTTCATGATGGACGTGTGCTGTACAGGTCTCTGTCCAACGGTTAATTACACCACCACCATTTTTTTAAAAATCATAGGAAAAATTATAAGACCTTTGCTTTGTATCATTGATGTAGAGTATAGGACTAGACATTCCTCTTTGCTTTGACTCACCTATGTTTTGCAAATTTGAGAATGTGCATCGTCTTGCTGTTGGCGATAGGCTTGATGCCAGCATAGACTATATGTACCGTAGTACCGTTAAGCTTTACCATAATGCTCTCTGTAATCAGTTTTACGTAGCGTGAAGGTAAACGTACTCGAAACTCTGCATTTAACAAACATGATATACACTTGCCATAGGTTGTCTCAGCCCTCCGGAAATCTGATGCCACGTACCGCTTCCCAACCATCAGGTCCGTCAGTGCCCTATACTGAGCGTAATCGTTCAGCTTCGCTATAAGCCCGTCCATGATGGTAACGAGTAGTAAAGTGGATGCCCTCCTCGCAGGTCCACTATTTATACCGTCTACTAAAACATAATTACAATTAACTCCCCACCACCATAACGTTTTGTACCGCACTTCATAGCCCATATCCTTAGCAGCAGTACGTTCAAGCATGTACATTACCGGTCTATCCTGCATGCGTCACACTCATGTTCGATTTTTTTCACACACCAAACCTTCAATGTTCTTAACGAAGGACAGTCATACTCTGTCTGCAGATCGTACAGTTTTACATTTGCGTCACAATAGATGCTTAACCATCTCTTCTGCTCCGGGCCGGCCACAAAGACCACGTTATCGCCGGTTAACATTTAGGTAAGTATGTCACGCACTTATATTCTACATCGCTCTCGTTCCTATTGAGACAGTGATAGTGTTTTTCCAGCCATATATTTATCACCTTACTTTTCCTGTCGAGCGACGGCCATGGAAACAGAGGTAGAAATGTACTTGTCGCTATGCTGCTGTCTACATACGCTATGCAGATATGTTTAATAATAAAACCATGCTGTGACACGCACCCTTCAACGTTCACGAACATTGTGACGGTTGGATGATGAATGGAATATAGATGTGAATTTCGTTAGTATTTTAACTACTCTGTCGCGCACATTTTACGTGTCCAGTCTGTCTTGAATTATTAAAGCATAGGTCTGAGTGAAGGCCGGAAAATTCTCTGAGGCGCTCATTTCAATCCTACAGTCGACTGCACCCGACTTTATTATATCCACCTGTTTACTAACGTCAAACACGAGCCGGAGAGCGGTGTTTGTGAACTCCTTCGGTTACAGCGCCGGTGACTGCGTTTGTCCATAGTAGGATCTCTGAAAGTCAGCATGCATTTGATACGGTGCCATATACATACCGTTTGCAAAATCAATGTTTAAAACTCCATATGGATATCACTCAGAGTTGAGGAAAACTTAAACGTTCTTAATTTTTGCAAGATCTAATTTCAAACAGTCCACATTGACAACATTCTGTTTGCCTGCCTGAAACGCAACTATTATATAGTGTGGTTTCTCGCTCGTGAAACTAGTTTTAACATTCCAATTTACGCTCACGGAACGTGGTACGCTCGGGTATGTCTCTAAGCTCCATGTACAAAACACAATATTGACGTTCTTACCTTTCTCAATATATTTTTAAAAAATTGACACGTTCTGACATTTTTACCTGCACGTGGGAAAGCAGCCACTCGATAGATTGTATCACCAGCGCCGTGGCTTCCGGTGCGGCAGCAGTATCCAGGAAGGCATTCGCTTGTATGTTGGTCATGAGAATAACTAAATCCTGCTTGGAATTAATAATTACATGCTTGTAGTCTTTAGTGAACCCTAACAGTATGGTTAGTGGAATACATACTTCGAATTTGCCATTAGCATAGAAGGCAACCTTAAAGTCTTCTTCGAACCCCCAGCCTGCCATTTTAGCCGCTGGCAGTTGGTTACGCATCACTGAGAGATAGTTCTCCAACATCTCTCGTGGTATCCACTTCACATCCGTTCAGCTCGCACGTGATTCCACTTATCATGTGTAGTATACAGTTTCTAATGATTTTCGTTGTCATGGGTAGGGCGTTACCCGTCTTTGTTAACGTTCCTCGGAACCTCAAATATGAATTACACGGCACTGTGTATATATCTTGGTTTTGTACCGGGATTCGAACCTCGGACGAGGGTACGTACGGACCTGGCAGATAGGGAGAGTATGTGTGGATTTCCGCCTTGGTGATCGCGTCTTCGAAGCCTGCCGGCTTGGCCACGTTTAATATTTCCACATCCATACTTGCTGTTGATCGGTAGACCTAATCTTCTAAGGAAACAAACATTTTCAGATGTTAGCGCTCTGGGCGCTTGCCTCGTACTGGCTTCTGGTTTGGTACGGTAAGCTACTTTTATTACCTTTGTACATGTTTGCTTAAATTTCAGACCCATCTTTCCATAAATGTAACCGTATTGTTATTTCCTCGTCACAGAAATTAATCAAACGACTGTCTTGGTCTACTATATAGACAACCACTTCCTGTACGCCCTCCGTCAAGACTGGAACGTAAATGGGCGTCTTTGGTATGTCCACCAGCTTAAAGCCTGGTGGTACCATCGCTGAAAATTTGTGGTGTTTGGCTAGGCTTGCCTTTGAGGCATGATCCGGTAACCAAATTACAATTTATTCTTATAACGTTAACAGGGAAGATGTTTACCGGCAGGGTAGATCCGTGCATTTTATTCACTTAGTACTTTACGTTCTCAAATCCCAGCATTGCAGCGAGTGTATAGCTTCACGTGAAGTCTATCTGTGCAGTATAATACATCTCGCTGTGTAGCATATTTGCGTTACCTCGCAGCACCAACGTTACATCTGGCCCCAGTGCACGCTTAAGGTACTCGCCTATGTCTTCAATCTCATACGAACCTGTGGGTACACATACCTCTCCTCTCTTACCGTTCTTGACGTAGTGAAACATGCAATTTCATTCATCTATGTTCGGTACGGAGAAGTAAGTTTGAAAATCTATCACCGCGACGGACCATGCGCCGGCCAGGTTGAGCGGGGGAAAGTGCTTGGAACGCAATTCCGAGCTATTGCCCGACACGATCAGGGTTATGTACATAACTGATGCTTACACATAGTGCGTGCCCGTTAAGTATATATCTACCTTGAAAGGAAGCACAGACATAGGTGTCCACATTTCCATTCTCGTGGCAGTTGCTCGGCCTCATAGTTTTAGTGAAATCTCGCTCCTCTCAAAGACATTTTCAGTTCAGGTGGAGCTCTTAAGTTACCATAACTATCAAGGTATTGTACCGTATCGCTGCACTATTTATATGTGGTCCAATGGGTTCCCGACCTGAGGCTGGTATCTAGGTTTATTATACCGCATCCGACTTGCTTCGCGTGGTGCAGTAGGGGGCCACGCTTTGGAAATTGTCTATTTTTAATTTGCGAGCAAACTTTTGTATGTCTATGTTGGTGAGTGGATGGTTCGGCAGGGACCTTAAGATCGTTTCCTTTGTCCGACTCTCTGTTTTTGCTTTTTCCCACCCCCTCCTACGCAGTAGAGTCAAAGATACAGTCGGCTGCCATTTTTTTACCTCTAGCAAGCGCCTCTATACTCCTATTGTGTCGCATCGCTTTGGCCAATTGCTTGTTTTCCTCCTTCGCCGTGTTCACTGCTCTTGCAATGCCACTTGCGCCTCTGATAACACTGCCGAGAACGCCTAGCGCTGGCAAGATGAAGGGCAAGATGCCTCCTCACTTCCTCCCTACTTTGCATGGTTTCCTCCCAATATCTTTCTTCCTTCCAAACCTCAAACCCATTCCCCTCTTGACTTTAGTTTTCATAATCTTGGACACGCCCCACGCAGCTAAACGTTTGCCAAATTTGAACTTGGACAAACCAACTATCGACTTGTTTTTATCTGCAAGAATGGTGTCGGCCACGTGCCTATCTTCCAACTCGCTACTGTTCACGTAGGCAATATCGTGTTCCTTGCAAGCTTTGTCCAACGAACTGACAGGGACGTTGCCTCGCTTCAATATCCGGACTAGTCGCGTACCGGGTCTGCAATATTTATAGCCTGGAATGTGCGCTTCGGAAAGGAGGTTGTTGATCAGCGTATTCACCAGACCATGACCCCTCTTGATCTAACTCTCACGACGCATTACGACATACTAACACACATCTTTATCGCTGCATCTACTTTATACGTTTTGTGGCCGACCTCAAACTTGACCGTTCATGGGGGATGACTGCCATAAGTATCATGGTTTAGTCATTCACATATCAGTTCAATGGAGATTGTGCCATAGTCCATTACACTTCCCGTTCGCATCACCATCCCGATGATGAAACTAATGCCTGTGGATCACGTAATGGGGAACTACTACCTACCACCGTGCGGGGTATCATAGCGGGACCGAGCAACTGTGGTATGACGTGTGCGCTTCTCAGCCTTTTGGAAAAACCCAAAGGTCTTCGGTTCAAGGGCGTTTACCTATACTCAAAATCTCTACAACAGCCAAAGTAGCTACGTCTATCATAGAGGGAGAAGGAGGTAGGGAGAGAGAGGGGGGAGAGAAACAGAGACACGCCGTTCCAGATGCCTTCAAGAGGATGTTCGTCTGCGCCTGTGACTCCTGCTAACGTAAGGAGGGTATAACGTTCGGCGTGCAGTTACACTGCCGATGTTACATTGCCACTGCTAACTCAAAGGTGGAACACAAGACTCAGTAAAATGGATGCCGATTAATTAAGAAATAAGTTCATGTTCCAGAGTAGTTGTTATATATTTTTATTTACTATTGAATTTTCACAGTTCACAGCCGAAGTTCAGAATATGCAGAGTACGAACGTTCACAGATAACCAAACAAGTGCAGAACAGCGCCACCGTCGTTTACAGATTATTCATGTCTCAAAACGTGCATCGCAGGAAATATGAAATGCGGCTACCTCCCACACCGGCAGAGAAATAAAATAACAAAGTCTAGTTGCCGATGTGGGTGTTATCGTCCCGTCCGACGCGGCCTAGGCTAGCATTCTTGAGTGGAGACTGACCTGAAGTACTGCTCGACCTGAAGTGACTGCTCTGAAGGGCGACAGACACACGCATCTTTTGTGCTGCCTATCACCCCCCTCTCCTGAGATAAGGGCCTAGCCACGCACGCTCTCAACACGTTATCGTAACTAAGACTGCGCCGTCAACATAAACAAACTTCTCGTACAACCAAACTTGTTGAGACGCATTCTGAAAAAAGCTAAATAATGCTGGCGCTTAACAAAAACTGAAAACTTCGATGTTCGAAACATAACAGGAAACGTCCGCCTGATAAAAGTCAAACAGCACACGTCTGCTGGATAAACAAACTATCACGGGAAACGAGCCACCACGGCTTTAAACTTCAAACCCTATAAAAATATTACAAAGCTTAGCAAAACTTAAGAAAAACGAACGAAATTGAAACACGTGTCCCGAAAATTAAGAATACTGCGTCATTACAAGGGGAAAGGGGTTGATGCGCCACGGGAGTCGTCACTCACCCGATCTAGCCTTGCCACAGCCGCGGCCCCCTCCTAAGAAGAACCGTTACGCTGCACATACCACAGCATGCCTTGAAGCACAGGGTTGGCTTGCCCAGTTGATGCCTCCTGCGGCACTGCAACCCACTTCACATCACGCTGCTGCTTCTGCCAGGTTTGGCCGCCTTCGGTTGTCTCGAACGGTTCACTGCCGCCCTCCCTCTCTTCTATCTTTCTCTACCGCTACATCCACACCCCCAGCACTGGCCTTGTGCGCCGCATATAAATAGAGCTTGCAGTCCTCAGTTCGAGGCTGTCTCGCGTCAGTCTAGTTGCAGAACGTCATGCTGCTCGAACACCTACTGACATCATGACATCCGTCGCAGAATGTCACTGCCTGAGTGTCAACCGACTTCAAGTTGTCACTGTAATTCGCAGCTCTGTCGAGTGTCTTACTCTGCATGACACCGCCTCACTGCCCGCCAGCACACCGAAGCCTACCGTCCTTTCAGCAACCTCGTAGCAGACCCGCAGTTGACTCGAGTCTCTCTCTCACACACACACACACGCATACATATATATATTATATATTATATATATATATATATATATATATATATATATATANTTGTAAATCCGCACCAAATGCAAGTCGACATAAAACTTTTAAACCCTCTGAAAATGAAAATGATAGGGCACCGAATGCAAGACAAATTTTGAATATCCCGCACACACTCGATCATCAGATAGCCCGTGGAGTGATTATCGCTCAGGCAGGATGTTCACGGCAGGTGTCACCATGTTGGTGACACCTTGGGCGCATGGTAAATGTCTGTCTTTTAAAGAAATTAGTTATATTTCACTGCAAAAAAACTGTAATTTTGAGACAGAAATTAATAAATAAGGTGATTGAAATTAATTTCTTCACTGTCTGTAATAATTAATCATTCAAAACCACGTCCTACGATATTCCCTGTTGCGAGTTATGCAGCACTCAGGCTCTGTGCATACGCAATATTAGACTGCAAAAGATGTCTAACAGGCCCTTACAGGATATCAGTTTATTCAAAAGATGTGTGTCTAATTAAATAAATTAATATAAATCCTCCGATTTTCCTTGCAGGAAAATTAATGAAAATGAACTTTACGCTTGGTAATAAAAGTCGCTCAATGTTCAAACAATTTTTGGTAACAGGGGGAGGTCAAGTATATGCTTCTAGGCATATCATTTTATTCGTGAAGATACTGTCCATTGAGTTAAATTCATTTTTGTTTTAAAATCATGTTAATTATATGCCAGTACAATTAAACACCAAACTTTATGGAAAAAACAATTTTTAATCACAAAAGAAAACATTTTTGCAAATAATAATTTCTTGTTAAAATGTATGGTGCAACATGTTCAGGTGAAACAATTCGCTTTGAAATAATATTGAATGATAGATGCAACTATTTACAAAATTTCTACGATTGCGAGGCGCACTTTACTTACACTCTGGCCAGGCGTGTAAGGGTTGAGACAGAGAGAGAGAGGACACATTTTTTCTTTTGCTAGACATTTTCCCCTTTCGAAGGCATGTAAGGGGAGTAAGAAAGATGTGCAGCTGAAAGAGACAGAAAGAAGGGGGAAAGAGGATGCTAGGTCACCACGCTGGTTGCTAAGAAACCACTTCCCCTCTCGTCAGGCGTGTAAGGGGAGGTAGCAAGCCAGGGCCAGACTCAGACCACCTTCCCAAACTTCGTTGTTGGGAAGACTGCGCGCTGTAGAGCAGTGATAAACGGCAGTGCGCATGACGTATTTCACATCCATATACTAGGCGTTTGCATAAACAACCAGCTTAGAAACAATCGTTGCTGGAAATCTTAGGTGCCGGAAACACTGAAAATTAACTGTGGATACGGTTTATTGGTACATGCGTTTTCGGTATGAGAGTCCACTGTAAACATAATTTCTCAGTATTTGGTATAATTTTGCAGTCTGCAAAATTTTTAAGGCCTACCTATTGAGTGTCACCCCTGGTTGAGATAAAAGAAGTTGAGTATTTTTTCTTTTGTAATAAAATATTGCTACTGGCTGAAGGGGAAGATAACCAGCGAGAGATGTAAAAGGGAGAGATAGTAGTACCAGGCCACCATTTCACGCTGTTTATTTTTATATCTGCCACTCTAGGGGAATGGAATGCTGGAGATGCAGCAAGCAAGGTTCCTTGACAGTTATTACTAGGGCCTAGAAATTTTTACGAACTGTGCAATAATGGAAAATATGGAGAAATTGTGTTTAGTCACGAAATTCTGTAATACTGTATTCCCTTATTCATAAAACATCAACAAAATTACTAATTTTAGTGTATCTTAAAACCACAATGCAAACTTCATTTGTTGTGAAAACATTTCAACATTTAGTTTTACAATTTATTTAATTTTAGAATTTGCCATTTCTTACTCAGCATTTTCTCTCATTTATTCCACATGCGTGCTGACAACAATTTATGTGCATTGTGATCACATTTTTGGTTTCACAAATGTAGACAAAGTTTTACGTAACTCCTGAACAAGAACGATTCATAAATTACAACAAAGTCAGAAAAATTGTTATGTGTACAATTTGATACATCGATCCGAATCGCTAAAGCTCTCGTTAACTGGAAGAAACTCGCCTAACCTATCTTTTTTATTTTATAAATAGACAATTGTAGCCAACAATGTACATAAATATAATACAGATGAATATTTTTTTGCCAAATGTAATATCACCCATTAAACATTAGCATTCTATTTGTTAACACTGCCAAACTTATTCGTCTTCTGTATTTCGTAGTTAGATTTTTGACAATGATTGAGCACAGGTTGTGATTGTAGTCTACTGCTTTGTTACAAAATTGGTTGAGAATGCCAAAAATAGTAACTGTTTTTGACCATGCCCTGGAATTTGAAAATGAAAAGTTCTCTGTGTTTGATAAACTGAACTGCGATGTTAAGATTTAGTGGGCGCGAAAAGATAGGCGCATAAACACTGCCATGCCGTATGCATAGAGTGATTGTGGGGTACATAAAAAATATAAAGACAGATGCATTGGAAGTAAATTTGTGTAATTTTCAGATTGCCAAGAAAACAAAAACCAAATAGATTTCTGTCACTTCCCCTTATAAAAACTCAATAGCTGTACGATTAGATATTTTGGAGAAACATTTTTACTGTGTAAGGAGTATTTTTATTTATTCTATAATAAAATCTTACTCGTATTTTGTAGTTAGGTTGTGGATTTGTATAGGAGAAATATTTAACAGTGAACTAGCATTTTGCCAGTGTTTGCTGTTATTTCAATTTTGCTTCAGTTTTATTATTTTACTTTCTCTTACTTATCAATAAACAATGGTACTACACTTTATAGGAGGAGGACAACTGTCTTGTGCAAAAACACTGAGGGAGTCAGTCACCCAAAATACATTGAGTGTATGAACAAAAGTTTAAATAATCTGTTGAATGCTAAGATGTGGCGATTCTGTGGGATGTAACAACTGATTAAAAGGGACTGTGTGTTTTAGTTGATGCGTGGCAGCCAGATAATGGGATGTCATGTCAAGTAGGTTTATTTATTTCTGCGCAAGTCAGTGGCGTAGGTAGTGGGCAGACTCTACTGTGGAAACATCTGGATTATTGAGCGTTGGCCTCGCATGTTGGGCGCATTGGTCACCTATTAGGCACAAAGTCTGTAACGGTGAGGTGACACCTGCGGGCGTCGGGAATGTGTGGGATGCCTGGCTTACCACTTGCGTCGCTTGTTGATGCATCTGTGGGCTGGTTGGAATAGGGTTGGCTGGTGCTGGTGCCCTGGCAGGCAGTTGACATCTCGTGGGTTGGCTCATTGAATGGAATCACACCCAGTGGGAGTAGGATCCCCATCATAGAAACTCTACTGTTGGGTGAGCAGCTCCAGGAATACTAATCTGGAGGCCAAAGAGGTTGGGGGGATGGTTAGTGAAGTGAGGCCCCACTAGGTGTCGGGTGGCCTGTGCTCTATTCCAGGGGGTTAAGCAGCTGTCCTCCGTGCATTTCTCCTGCTCCCTCATTGGTGGGCGAACGTCATGAGCAGGAAGAGTGCCATGGTTCATTCTGTAGAGGGCGACAGGCAACAATTCCCTTGCTAGAGTGTAAGCCAGAAGTTCCTGGGTCAAGCCTCATCAGCTTGGCACCCCCTCCGGCAAGATTATATGCTCTGGAGGGAGTGGGTTAATTGACTTGGTTGGCCCAGATGCTTCATCGTGTCTTTCTAGTGGTTGAGGCTCTACCGTGCGTGCGCACCTGGTACCTTAATGTACCTATCCTCCATAAGGGTGGCCGTCGACTGCGTGGTGTATGTGATGTACGTGCAGTCCTTGTTAGGGGCTGCCCACAGTCCTACTCTATGTTAGTAAACAGTTGCCAATCCACGGTCCCCTGCCACTCCCTTCTAGGGTGACGCTTACCATGTTGGGGAAAAGGGCACACATTTACTTCAGAGCAAGGAAAACAGAAGTTAGCTGGAACACGTGTTTTACTCTCACGAGAATAGAACACGGTGACCCGTACTCTCTCCTACCGCTACACACACTAGTTGTTCAACAGACTTTGTATAAGGGCAAGACAAGTAAGTGAAGGGGTCTGTCAGCTTGAAGAGGCTGGTTAGAAGATTGGATGATGCAACAATTAAGTAGTAGTGGAAACAACTACAGTGGAAACTCTATTCATCGAATTTCAGGGGACTGACATAAAAATTCTATAGATGCAGGCATTCTGTAGATGTGGACTAAACATTAGTCAGCCAAAAAAGAAAAAAAACCAGCCTCATTAAACTTTATGTTAAACACATTGATAGGCCTATGTTAGATATTTGTCAAGTTTAACTAAAATAAAACAATGCAAATGGGAATATTAAAGAAAACATCAAAAAATATTTAAGTGAAAAACGTGCGAGTGTTGTTGGCAACATTGCATCGCGAATCAATATCTCAAAAATATTTGTGGTTACTCTGCTGGTCGTTACCAACATGGCTGCTCCCCTTAAACATTGCAATTGCTTGCTGAACGTCTAATAAAACTTCTACAATACATATTTCAAACCCGTATTTCCACACTTTTTTTTTTTTTTTTTTTTTTTTAAAGCTGTATTTTGTGCTCTCTAAATACATGATGTGTAGTCTGAGATGCCAATTGTTATTATTTATCATTTTTCGTTACAATGTATGAGTTAAGTGCGACATTGTGATGAAATCAACAACAGGTTATTTCGGAAGTGGTAAATTACATAAATGCAGGGCAATGAGACGTAAGTGAAAACAATGTGTTGAAAATTAATTTTATTTGTGTTATCTATTAGTGTTACTTGAGTATGTGTACATTATGCACTGTATACCGACTTCGTATGCCATGGTGAGTACAGTTGGTACTTATACTTTTTTGTTAATACTTCGTTGTTAATACTTTGTTGTTAAATGATCGGAGCATGTAATTTTCGGCGATGGGCTGAAATTAAATTTTGAAGTTCAACAAAGCGGAACTTTTTTTTAGCATTATTTACATAGGAATTTTGTTGAGCCCACAGAAAATTTTCTGTGGACACGGACTTTCGATCCATCCGTGTTCGATGGATAGATTGAGTTTACTCTGTAAACCCTAATTGTGCGCCGACGGTCCTGAAGGGACCCGGGAACCATGTGTGGTGTACGTGTCAGGTGTGGTGAACTTGATGGCAAGTGTCAGTGGTAGCGACGACTCTTTAGCTGCAGTGGTAGAGAAGACGTCAAGTAAAGAATGCTGATAGAACTCTGGAGAGTCCTCAGGAGGACTGTGGCTATTAGTAGAGAGTCTTAGCATGACTAATGCTAAGACAAGCTACGGGAACAACTGGTGCTGTTGGCTCCTCAGGGAGGAGGGGTCGGCAGAGTCCTAGCACGGGATAGTGCTAAGGCGAGCTGCCTCACCACAACTGACATTTCCGCCAGGCACACAGCGTTATATTCTGCTGACCGGCACATCTTTTGGATCCCTTCGGTTATCTTCGGCCACCACCCTTCAGGCTTGGGTCAGGCAGTGACTCTGCTGCCATCTCTCGGCGGGGTGGCGACAGGGTGGTTTGGGCAGCTGTGCAGGCGGTATCCGCCGCTGGCTTAGGGGCAAACTCTTGCATGCTGACTGCTGCTTCTCTGCGGATTACAAATATAATAGGGGTGACAGGGTGACTTCCTTGTACTATTTTGGCGCTGGTCTTGGAGGTGGCCAGTCTGGTTTTAACTCCCTCGGTGCATGTGATGATGCAAAGTCGAAAATAATAGTTGATAGGAAGCGTCGTAGTGCTCTGATAAAATGTTATTATCTACAAATGAACAGAAGCTGTATGTGGGCGATACGTATAAAAATCTGGAAAAACTTAAATACTAGCGAGTTTTCTTGGACAATGTGCGTAACATGACAAGTGTGCCACATCTTAAGGTTGTTGTTTAATCTTTTTTGTTAAATATTATTGAATTTTTTCATTGAAATAAGTACTGGTTTAAATTAAATAATAAAATCCATTTAATTTGATAGAAATTGTTACAGAAACAATAGATTCATTTTCTAGTGCATGCATTTTTTTCTATAAAATTTATTAGAGGATTTGAAACAGTTACATGTTAAGTATGATCTGTGACAAAATTTTAATTACAGTGGATTGACTGAGCATTATTTCAAGGAACCTCCGTACAACATACAGTTCCTCCTTACAACAAACACACAATATTTCAACCCCTTCATTTTGTCATATGTATACGTATAAGTTTTACTAGCACAATTGCACAGAATTTATTTTCCTGCCAAAAAATTAATGGTACTTGATTTTAAGTAGCACCCTTGTTTATCAAAACTATTTTAGAAAAAAATGTGCTGCTTAGATTTAAGTTAATACTTTAATTTATCTTGTTAACTGTAGTGTGGTTTCTGTGTTTTTATAAGTTGTACGTATAGAGTTTTGTAAATCAAACTAATGAACAAGAAATATTCATTTTTTAAAATAATCTTTTTTTTAATTTGTTGTAGGGAACGTGTGGCAGCAAAAAAGAAAAGAAATATTGAAAATTCTGAAGCAAGTCCACCAAAAAAATTAAAGAAAATTGACACCAGTTCGTGAGACTTCCTGTTGTGAAATTATGTTTGTAAATTGTTTGATAAATTATTCTCTGAAATGGTTGCTGTAGTACTATTTTCCAGGTAAACAAATACAACTTTTGTTACCGGTATGTAGTGTGAAGAAGTAAAAGATTTGTGGTAAGTAATATTCTCACAGCCAGT
Source organism: Clitarchus hookeri (assembly GCA_002778355.1). Classification (NCBI taxonomy): domain Eukaryota; kingdom Metazoa; phylum Arthropoda; class Insecta; order Phasmatodea; family Phasmatidae; genus Clitarchus; species Clitarchus hookeri. Next base: position 338,974 of record NQII01000931.1, on the reverse strand, counting down.
TATAATTAGCGATTTATCTTTCTAGTCAAACAACAATGGGGTTAGTGACCTAGAGTACATTTGTCTGTACCAGTGGGAGAGGATGATGCTGCACCATTTTAACAAAGGTAGATTACTGGCATTACATAATGTAAACATTCTGCCATAGCGTGACACGCAGCAACTTGGGAAAATAAACATTACAATGAATCACCAATTTGTTTACAAACTCCTGTAGCGAAGTGGAGTGAAGTGTTTTGCGCTGCTCTTAAAATCGGGGTCTTGAGAGCTGAAGAGCAAAGAGGGTGAAATGAGGTGAGGATGGAGCAATGCCAGAATATAAGGATGAGGGAATGGGAGATCCCCAAGAAAACTGGTTGACCAGCAGTATTGTCCTGCATAATTCCTGCATGTCAAAATTCATGAGAGACCAAGCCCGAAATCGGACCCAGCTTGCCATGGTGGTGGAGATGGGTAATATTTCTTGTCACTGTTTCAGAGTGGTCACTGTCACGTGCCATGACAAAAGATTCCAAGTCACAGTGACAGCGACTGCGTCGCACCGACCGGTTATCACTAGTCGGCGACCAGGGCCAAAGATTGTCTGTATTGCTGTTACGGTTGCTGTACAGTTCCTGCCGTGTCAGGTCACTGGCATTGGCAATGTATATATGATATACGGAGTCGGCCAGGCCTAGCTAGCTACAGGGAGGCAGTTCAGTAAAGATGGCACTACTGGCTTACTACATCTTGTTGCGTCCAACTGTTTTATTAGTAGTGACAAGTTTTTTATTACATTGTTTTGTTTTATTAAAATTGTAGTGGTGCTTGAGTATTGGAGATTATTTATAAAGTAGTGCCCTTTAGTTTTCCAAATTTTGAATGCCATTGCTTCACTAAAGACTCTGAAATATTACCTTAAATAAAGAAGACATCATGTAAAGGTGAAACACAACCAAAACTTTCAAAAATATTATAAAATAACTGATGTTGAAACAAACTTTTAATACATTTCAAACCAAATAAATGAAATTTAATACATTGCAACATTGCAGATTTTCGGGGTTATGTTTACCATTAGTCATAGACATTTTCGTTATATATAATTACAGAGTACTTGCTTATGTTGTCACTTCATTTAATATTATTCTATATTAAGTTTTATGATATGAGTTAACAGTATAATCTTTGATTATTTTAATAGTTTATTGACATGATAATGTGTAATTATTTTTCATTTGTTGCTAGACAGTATTCAGTATTAATATTTTGTTTGTTATTTTTCATTTATTTTCTAGAGGGTAGTCAGCATGAAATGTTTATTAAACAAAAGTACTAAATAAAACTATCCTGGTTGTCTCTCGTCTCTCCATTGCTGACTGGCGGAGAGATGTGTCATGGTCAGACAGCCAATCGTAGGACAGGAGACAACTCAAGCAATGAAATGTAAAATAGAACTAATTTTTCTTTTGAACAATTCTCACCATCTCCAAGGATGGACGTGTGGACATTAAAATGATATAAGAAATAATATATAAAAAAGGTTTTTTGTTTTAAGAATTTCTGCGAGATGTTTGGAATTATGAATAATTAGTAGTTGAAGAATAATAATACTAAGTTATTATGTTTGAGAAGTTCATGTAAGTAATTTTAGATTTTGTTTAAGAAGATGTTTTAATTTTTACCCCGATAGCAAGAGTCAAGGGATAATTGTTTAATTTTAGTTAATGTATTGAAGAAGATGCACAATGTAAATATAAAATTGAGAAGCTAAGAATTTGAACTACTGATTGTAATGAAATTTTATAAACAGCTCCCAACATGTTAATGGTAATTTGTTAAATGTCTGAAATGTAACAACATTATCTACGTGTCTCTAATATCAGAAATATTAACGTCTGGAATATTTATAGTTACATAGAAAAAATATTATATAGAAAAATCACTTAAAATTCAAATTATTAAATTTTAGGACAACTTTACATATTTTTAATTATTTATCCAAATCATTTATTATCGTGGTTTACGAATAAAAGGTTCCACAGAGCAGGTATAAGGAATAAAATAAGGTAAGATGAAGAAGTGAGAAAGTCACCGCTATTTATTTTGTCACTTTGGCTTTGTCACTGTCACTGGTGGTCACCGTTCTGGGAATTTTGTTACTTCTCCCATCTCTAGTGACTTGTGGCCATTAACAAATAATAGAACAAGAAGTGGAATGGAGTTTGTGAGTAACCATGGGTGGAATATATTTGCTACATATTCATATAAAACTGACCTGTCATCCGACCAGATTCTGATTTTCCTGCTCTCCATGTGTCTGTAATTCCTTTAACTACTGCATATGGTATGTGCTCGTAGAGGTAAATTATCATAGGAGGCAAAAATTAATCTCCACCACTAGCTGCAATCAGAAAGGCATTCTTTGTTATTTCTAGACACATGGCTTTTGAACCTTTCTGGACAACTAGTTTTTCTTTAGGTGCAAAATAGAAGTTTCATCTGCATTAAAAATTCTATGAGAATTTAAAAGTATTTCTACCAGATTCTGTTTGACTAGGTAATCTTTTACTTCTTCAAACCATCTGCACAGTAGTTCTGTCACTGCAGCTCTTGTGGAACTCAAATGTTGAGTTGTTCTTAATGACAAATCTGGGTGCCTTTTCACAAAGAGAACATACCATTTGCACCCTGGATTTCATGTATCTTCTGGTTTGTTAAGTGTCTCTGTTAATGACGATACACTTTCCAAGAGCTGTGATTTTGTCACTGTGAATCCTGCTGCAGCCACATGATAAAACCGCTTCACTAACATGTCCTCTTCCTCTTTGTTCAGTGGTGTATCTCGACCCATTTTGCATTCCTTGGGGTATTTTCCTATGACTTTGTACATAAGCGTTATCCTCGGAACACCAAGCACCTTTGCAGCAGTTACAATTGGAGAACCACGCTCAACTGCAACAATGGCATCGTGCATCTGCTAAGGTGTGTATTTTAGTATTTTCTTAATTTTTTCTTTTGACGTAATTTTTTCTGAAATTAAAAAGAAATTATACCACTTTTAATTTACACTGCGATTTTTGTTTAAACTAACAAAATGCAGTTGCAAAATTTGCATATTTAATCATCTCTTCTCTGCACAATGTATTTTCCTAAACCTAACACATACAACTTCTAAGCCTGACACCCATGTCAGTCTTAGGGTCTTGAGCAGCTGTAAGCATGCTGCAAGAAAATTCACAAAAAAATTATATTCAAACTCTTAAATCTGCAATTTAGATGTTACTTTGAAATACTGTCTCATGTACCTAAAGCTGACACTGAATGTCAGTCTTGGAAAAGCAGTGCTATAATGTACCCAACCCTGACACTAAATAAATACTTTTTTTGATGTTAGACTTCATTATAACCCTTTGAAAATTATAATTTTAACATTTATAAACACAGTAAACATTCAGAACACGTACAATTATTATTTAAAAAAAAAGCCACATAACCTTATTTCAAATGGTGACATCCTTACCTGTTTTCACAAGGATTTTTGCTTCAACATGATGCACTAGACGACTAGTGAGTGACCACTAACACACTGACTGTCAGCCGTGAAAACAGATCACTGTAAGCTGTACAGTATAAACTAGTATGTCATGGGAAAATCAGTGGAGGTGTACCAATATTCATAATATCAATCTATAAGTTTTAGGATTTCGTTCAATTACATTTTAAATATGCATAACTGAAATAACAAAACTAAGTATACACTGCTTGTAGCTCGCACTATCTCATATGAAATTGGGCACATTTGAATATAAATTGTGAATACTTATGAATTTGTTTTTTTGATTCAAAGAAAATTTACAGAAAGTTTTCTTATGTGCTTCCTAGCAAATATGTCCAGAAATTCCTTGGGCTTCACTGCAGACGCAATGGCCTAAAGGATGTGCAGCAAAGCCAACCCATTTTGGTGATCTGTAATTGTACTGCGTAGATAATTTTTCAGGTGATGCAGTGTCGAAAAAAGGTGCTCCTCTCTTTTCCCATTGTGGAGAGTAATGTACATTAGTATTGACGCGTGACGTATTAGGAGTATTAGCGCGGCGCTG
>NQII01000931.1:271884-334590 GCA_002778355.1 Clitarchus hookeri | reverse complement strand
TGTTTCCTACCGCTGCCCCCTCGCCCCAACAAGGCGACACGTGCCAACAATTAGGGGGAGAGGCTAGTGAGCATATAAGCCTCTTTGCGAGGAGGGTGGGAAGCAGTAATCGGTAGACCTTCGAGCAGAAGAGTTGCATATCGCCGCGCAGAGAGAGCAGCCGCCCCGCGTGCGGCTGGGTGGACATCGGACTCCCGGCGACAACAGTACCTCAGTACATGAGTACGTCAGTAGAACAGCAGTCCAGGGGAGATGGCAACAAACACGGGCCTTTGCCAAGGCCGCCCACATCGCCGGAGCTCACCCATAGCAGACAACCTACCAGCACCAACAGCAGAGTAGTTAAGTATCAAGTCGCCGCCCAGAGAAGCCCCCCCTCCTCCACGAAGTTGCCCACAGTTAACTCGAGTTAGCCAAAATAGAGTACTACACCTCGGAAGTGTTTCTGTATGTTGTTTTTGTTTAAACTCGAGACAATATATTTATCCAGTTAAGTGAAACGTCAAAAGACTACCTTATTGAAATACCCTCAATTCCACGTACCTTATAGTCTGTGCCTGGAGGAATTAACTCCGACCCTATAAACCACCCTGTATTCCACAGGTGGGGAATAGCGTCAAGTTAAATTGGCGCCCTGACGTGGGGTGTAGTGTCAGTATATTACAGTTAAAACAGAATTCTAAAGTATGGAAAGGCAGAAGCCATTTTGTAGCCTTCTGCAGAAGACTTGGAAAAGCTTTCTGGCTTAATATCCATATCTGCATCACCAAACTCTGGTGAGAGCAACTTTTGAATCTGTTCAACTTGTGCGAAGGAGGCAATTTTCATGGTATTCTGTATTTTGGTGTGTGTTAAATTCTTCAGTAGCATCTTTCCAGTTTTTCAATTTCTTCTTAGCGTGTTTACTAATGGTTGATGCCCTATTTCACCACCATGTGCACTAAATAAAACCAAATTTCCAAAAAGCCCTGTCTTCTATTTTAGAATTTTGTAACGTATGATAATCTGGTATTTCTGCCCACTTATTATTGTTATTTTATTTCCATTGCAAATTTATTGTTTATATTTACTCTCTGCGTTACAGTTCTATTGGTAAAATTCTTTTTTATTTAGTTACTCTATGTGCTTGTAATGTTTTCCAAATGTTTGTTTATTTTATTGTTTACATCTTTAAATGCAGTATTAGAGTTGAGTGAGACCTCAGATTGAAATATTTTCAGAAATTGTTAAATGAACTTGAAACAGCAATTTAAGATGATTTATGTTAAACAGGTTGTTGAAAGAAATATATTTAAATGTAAACATTAGTCAATAGTTGGCAGCATAGTACAATATGTAATATTGTGCAAGGGAATTTTTGGAAGTGTTTCACCTATTGTACTATGGCAAATTCAAACTGGACTGTGGTGAAAAATTATCTGTGTTTTTGGAACATTTAAGTCGACATCTTGGATCCTGAAGCTCATCGAAAATATATTGAAAAATTGTTATTTATTGTAGATCCTAGAGTCAAGATTTATTCAGGACATTATATTAGGCTGCCGGTGTGCACGTGGCGCAATAGAAGAATGCCCTGATGATCAATTAGCAGAAAAGGGCTCTCCGAATTGCGGCATGTCCTGTCTGATAGCTATTAAATTGCTATCATGAGCTGCTAGAACTTCTTGCTCCAGAAGAATTACAGTTACAGATAAGTAAAGACTGAAATAAGTTGCAGATGGCACAGTTCGATGTAATATAATTTTTCTAATTTATTCTTCAAGAATTCTGCATAACCCTTTCTCTATAGCTTTCCTTGTAAAGTTTGCCCACACTTCCTTCGAAAGTAGAGATCTAATGCATCTACCTAAATATTTTATAAATCGGAGAAGCAGAGGCAAGGAAATGTATTTGCTGATTAGTGGAGTACAACCAAGTGAAAAATTATGTTTTATTGGACATGGAATAATATTTTTCCAAGTGTGAAAAGACTGTATTAAGCTGCCAAATGTTAACTGTATTTATAATTATATTCGGAGTCGAGCGTTTGGATTTGAGCTGCATGTATTCTTATATCTAAACATTGATTTCTTATGTTTCTTCACAAAAATTTCAATTGTAATCAGTAAATGCTCCTCAATAATTGAACTGCATTATTGGTTGGTAGTTTGCTCAGTAGTATAAATATTTTATTATAATTATAGTGTTACTTATTATTGATCTCTTGTTAATGTGGTCATCACTACAATGTATTCTACTGTTACTTATATAACAACTTGGTTCATTAACAACTACAGTACTCCCTAGCAATCTCACCTACCCTATCACACACCTAAAAACTTTTCAATATTATAGCCTCTTTAATCTATTTAGCCAGCTGCAGTAAGAGAGTATTCTACAAATGACTTCTAATTAAAGTTGGATCTGCTTTCTGCAGCATGTTTTTTTAGTGTTATTGATTTGTGCCCCATTCACACTGACAACTCTTCTGATTTTTTGAACAACTATTTGAATGAGTACATACTTTTGCCACGTTGCTCACCGAGACTTGCTACTGTTTCTTCCAAGGCAGTGCTTCGAGTAGACCCAATTACTCTGCCTGTAACTTCAGAACTTAGTCCCAAAAGTTAGCCAGAACAATCACATTGACAAATATGATGCTTGCTGTATTATAAATTGAATTGAATTTTTACTTTTTAACAAGTCATGTTAAGGTATAATAATATTAATAACAAAGTGTTTGAATGGAAAGAACTTGCACATCCTCACATAAATTCGTTGGTTTCTCTTGCATGCCACAAATTACTTTTTAGCCATGTACTTTGGAAAAATTAGGCTCAACTATTTTACGTAGCCGATTTTAGTTTTATGTGAGTAATTGTTACAACCAAGCAACAGACGGAAAATGTTTCACTTCAAAACAAACATGTCTCATTACTGGGACGTCCTTCATTCTTTCCCTATACTGACGTCGCAGAGGGAGGGCAAAGAATGGTAACTAGGGTCAAGGTCACGGCTATCCGACCTCAACATGACATTTGAAGTCAATAATGTAGTTTTACATGATTTATTACACTTGCAAGTTTTTATTGATTTTTCAAGTTTATTTTCACTGGGGTCAGGGTCATCTATATGGCTTATACAGAGAGGAGCTTCGAATCCGCTTTGTCACTTTGAGGACTTTTTGTCTTATGCATCAATTAGCCTTGAATCCACTTTACTCACCAGAGGAATTGAGCGGAAAATAATAAAAGGAAATATAATTCAATAATTAATCTGCGGCAGGGGGACGGGGGTGATTTTCTAATAAAATCGCCTATTTATGAAGTGACTTTGGGAGTAAAATGAGACATTTTGTTGGTAACTTGGTCGCCTCAGGTCGCCAAGCTCGCCCCAGGTCGCCAAGCTCGCCCCAGGTCGCCAAGCTCGCCCCAGGTTGCCCTGGCTATAATGTCATCCAAGATGGCAGACAAATCCTGAATCCTATACAAATGCCTGGTGTTCCAATGTACTTACTGAATGGATATGCTTGACATGGCACTGGCCTTACTAGTCACCATTAGACAAAAAGAAAAAAAATACACTGCAGATCTTGAGTAGTGAACTCTCCTTTCCTGGGACTGATGGTCATNATCATGTTGAAGCCAGGCTGTGTGCTTCCTTTATTCCCAGATTTCTTTGCTCAGAAAGAGGGCACGGGTCCCGATTGTAGCAGTGTTGTCAATGTATAACTTTGGTGAGGTAGGATCCCTGTATTAAATTTACTGAAACATTTTCTGGCTGGAGGACGAACACTTCAGCACAGCACCACAAAGCCTTGCATGCACTAACTGCCAGATGAATCCAATAAAAAATTGTGTTATATCTGGGAACCTCTTAATGAGGGTAAGCCAACCAAATGATTTTGTTCTACCCCAGTGCGGGTTACATCAGCCCAAAACTAAATGGTGACAAGGCTCTTTAAGGAACCAGTGGCTGTAATGATCCTGAGTGAGTTATGTGCACCTAGTTAAGAACCTATACTTCCCCCGCAACACAAGATGCACAGTATGAAGTCGATTCACAATGGCCATGGTGATGGCGACCAGTGTCATCTCCTGCACTTTAAACACCTACCAAATGACGACACCTGGTTCCTACTTTCTTCCTGTTGCTGGGAAATTCTACTTCTCCCTCACTTACTGGCACTGCCTATGCCAAATAGTAGAAGTGGGAGAGCTAGCTGCGGGCTGGTCGAATGCTGGAATTACCCATGCAGTTAAGTATTTGATGTGCTGGTGTGGACAGGTTTAAATCCCCTTCAAATGCCAGTCACCGATATTGCACACCTGACGTAGCTAAAGAGAGTGCTGGGGAGTGGGTGTTCACAACACATGCATTTTGTAGTTGAGGTCACTACAGAATAATTAATACTGCCATATAGACGTAAAACTATCAGTAATGTTCTGGGGAAAGTACAGTTGGTGCACAAATCAAGGCACAACTCCCCTTTTATCAGTTGTTACCTGTACACCGATGAGCTAATATGTTGTATGGCTATCTTTAGTCCGCAGACCATATGGAAAGGCATCCATTCAACGAGGTAGGGTATCTGATACCACAAGAGCAACATTAGGTCCTCCAGTTGACATACAGTGCATGGGCGCTGGTGATGTAGCACGAACCTGTTTCTCCAAGACGAACCATGAATGTTTTACAAGGTTCATATCTGGGCTATTTGGGGCCAGATCATTAATGCAAATTCACTGTCATGTTTCTCAAACTCGTCCTTCACAATACTGGCAGTGTGGCATCGCACATTGTCCTGTTGGAAACCCTAGACCATCACACATCTTCCTCCAGCCCGTCTCAATCCAACAGTGCACCCATGTACCATATCCTCCCATGGTAATAAGCGTACATGTGCTCGGCCATCGATGTGATGTACTAGGAAACGGGATTCATTGGACAGGTCATCAGTTTACAATCATCCACAGTCCAGGTCAATAATTTTGTGCCCACTTTATGCGCCACTGTCGCTGATGTGCAGTCTGCATGAGGGTACGGGTGTGGGTTTTTGACTCCGCAGTCCCATCTGCAGCAGTGTTCGTTGAACTGTGTGCTATGGAACATTGTCCTTTGTCACTATGTGCAATTTCTCAAACTGTGGCCCTCCCTAACAACACAGGATGTCCCTAAGATATCCAGTGTATTTACCGAATTACATAAATATATCCTGACCATGATGTGGATGTTTCGTGGATATCCCAAAAGTACTTCCACTTTCTCCCNGTCAATAATTTTGTGCCCACTTTATGCGCCACTGTCGCTGATGTGCAGTCTGCATGAGGGTACGGGTGTGGGTTTTCGACTCCGCAGTCCCATCTGCAGCAGTGTTCGTTGAACTGTGTGCTATGGAACATTGTCCTTTGTCACTATGTGCAATTTCTCAAACTGTGGCCCTCCCTAACAACACAGGATGTCCCTAAGATATCCAGTGTATTTCCGAATTACATAAATATATCCTGACCATGATGTGGATGTTTCGTGGATATCCCAAAAGTACTTCCACTTTCTCCCTNCCGAATTACATAAATATATCCTGACCATGATGTGGATGTTTCGTGGATATCCCAAAAGTACTTCCACTTTCTCCCTCTGTTTATAATGCATAATAACATTTTCTTACTAGAAACAAAGTTTCTTTATTTCGTGGTATCTTTAACTTGATTTTTTACTTAAATAGCTATTCGATTTTTAATGTGGGATATTGAGAACATCCAATGTATGTCCTACAGTTATCCACGACACAATCATTGGGGCGAATCTGGGATATCCGTAGTACGCCCCAGGGATATTAAGGATATCCTACATTTCTGAAAAGGTTATCTCGTGGCCGTACATGGGATAGCTATGTGCTGTTAGGGCTGTGGTAGCTTCGAACGAGTGACAGCTTCCGCTGCCCTCTAGCACTAATGCAATGTGATTGACACAAGGTTGCACAACTTTTTGTTACCCCACATTGCACCACTTTTGATTGGTTATCACAACATCAGCACGAGAGCAAAAAAAAAGAAGAGCTGTTTTGGAGATGTTGGTACCAAGGCGCCATGCTGTCACAATCTGATCTCTGTCAAAATCGTATAGATTAACCGCTTTTCCCATTCTGATGCCACAGACACTACTAACAGTGAGCCTGTAGATCTGCCTTGTATATACATACTGTATATACTTGTATATACATGCTGCCGCTGTCTCACATGTAACTCTCTGTGCAAAAATGTTTCACAGTTCCGTTTCCATGTGGTTATAATGTTATGACTCAAAGGTGTATGATCGCAGTTGTTAAAGTTTATTACTTGCACGATTTTATGCATGAAAGTGGAATACAGGCACGTTGAATTCCATCTGCAATTTGTTTATTTTATTGTAAATTAAGGCAACACCTGTACACATGATTTGAGATAGGGAACTACCATTCTGCTGTGCTGCCCATGGACATTTAAGACGGAATGCAAGGGCCAGACATTTCACATGTCTGCCAAAGTGTGTGTTAATTGGAGGTCATGACAAACTTGCTGCGATGGGCATGCCAGATTCCCTTTGCCAGAAACCACTAATTGCACAGACCACAGCATCTGTAATGGTGCCTGATGTAATCTGTGATTGGTAGAGTGGCCAAATAATATCCCCTCCACCCCCAACCCCCTTCCGCAATATCGCCCGAACATTCAGCAAATCCACAAGTGTCTGAAATGTGAAGGGGTGGCGAGAAGGAAGAAATCCCAAAGTCATGCATTTCATTCCAACCCGATTAATCTCGTGAATATCACAATCCCATACACATTTCATGGATTTCAAATTTCTTTTTTTATGTATTACTTTTTTCTATTCCTTTACACTTGCTTTTCGCTGATAAATTACACGCATACCTTCTTAACCCAACAAATTCTCATATTAGTATAAATAAATATTTATATTTTAAAAATCCTGATACTTTATTTCCTTGGGGCATGTCATCAATTTTGAAATCTGATGTACCTAAACTCTGTATATTATTTTATGTGCCTTCATTGACTTCTGTTTTTATGTATACAACTAATGCATCTGTATGAGTTCCTAGTAGTTTTTATCGTCATATTTTTCATTGTAACATAGGAAGCGCGCAAACCACCTAGTTTTAGCGCACAGAGGTACAAACACAAGACTATCCGATAAACTGGGGTCATTTCCCTGCCCGTTATTATTAGCGATCAGCTGCCAGTAGAATTATCTGCTTGCAGTTTTACACGAGAGTTCCTAGGAGGAAGTCTCCCTGCTGAAGCCTATTGCTCACATGTTGGCGTTTACTGTGACTTCTGGCTGGTGGCAAATAGAATAATGAATATTTGTGAATTCCATTGCTTCAGCATCGCACTTACGGTTTAGTGCAGGGATAGGAGTCAGTCGACTTGGGTGGCTAGGACCAGTACTTTAAAAAAGATGCTTGGTAATTTCTTGAAAGTTAGATATCTTTGCAGAGGAAGCGGTGTTGCTGAGTATTCTGGACTACCAAAAACCATACAACACTGCACGTGGGCAGCACTGCATGTGAATCTGTATAACTATCCTTCCGTGAGTAGTCCCAGTATGCATTCCACGACAGTATACCCTGCAATAAATGATTATTAATGTTGAACCTGCTTCTCCGAGGGAGAGAAAGAGTGGTCCGGTACTAACTTGTGGTACAGAAGCACCAGTTCAAGGAGGTCTTGGGTATGGATCGCGGAAGAGTGTAAGTAGTAAGCATCTCACAACGAGGTAATCTGGCACCACATTCCTGGAGAGTTTGTACACCAAAGCCATGAGCCACACGGCAGGAGCATGAGTCACACTGCAATTTAAGGTGCTTGGTTATAAAGGAATAACTCCATGGTAGGATGCTCCTTACAGTACAAGGATCGGATCTGTGCTTCGGCGCATTCCGTCCCAGACTGTGGTGTAAGGAGTACAAGGGTTAAATCTTTGCTATAGAGCATAATGTAGGACCGAAATATGGAGAACACAATACGGATAGGTACATGATGTGGTGTAAATCTGAAGGCAGCAGCGACGCTCAGTCGGATCACGCCCTATCCATGTACCAGTAAGAGGAGGCCGCATGGTCGGAGCACACGTCGGCATCGTCAGACTGTGAGATCACTGTGAGTGCCAAAGCACTTAGCAGCTGCTCTAGAGATCATGCCCAGCTTCCTCAAGAAGACACATAAGGACGTGAGTGAGGTGTTCTCATCCACTTTATCTCTCAGTCCTGAAACTGTTCATCCACCCACCTGAGCTGGGCCGCCAGTTCCTTCGCTTCACGACAGGCGGCACAGTTCCTGGCGCAGCGAAAACGATAGCTACTTCATTTAAGAGTCCAAGCTTGATTCTCTTCCCGAGAAAGGTGGGAGTAGATTCTTAGGGAACAGGGGGCTTAACACCAAGTTAAGTTGAGGAATTTACTTGGGCAAATGACAGTTGGCAATGACAAGTGGCACAATGGTGTGTTCTACAAATTTTCTGAAGGTATTCAAATGCTTCCAGTAGTCGTGGTAAACTTCGGCGGTGTACGTGCTAATAACCACCAGTTATTTTGTATTTTAATATGTAGCGAAGATGATATAATAAGTAAACATTTTTTAACATAATGTGTGTGGTTTTAAAACCATAAAAAAGTTTAACGAACAACATAAGTACAGGAAAGAACATTTATAGTCGACCTAATCTTTACAGTAGTTTCCCGGAAATTCATAGCCGTAATATCAATTTTCGTAGTGCAGCCTGCTTTGACTTACGAATTATTTATTGCATTCCCATTGCAAGGTATCTCGTAGAGTTATGACCTTTATACTGATAAAGTGTCCCTAGTGCCAGAGAATGTAACACGAACATATATGAATCAGAGGTTATGTATTATGCACAGTCTGACTATTTCCCTATAATCATGAGTTCAATAAGCTAATTTCTTGCAAAATATTCACACGAAATACAGGATGAGTATAAAATAATACCGCAACTTTGAAGGTATATCATATCAAAACCAAACAACCTATAAACTTGATTGACCAATCAAATGAACTGTGGAATCGTGAAGTTTGTTTACCATGCATTCATAAATGTTCAATGTGACCACCACGAGCGGCCCGAACGACATATATCAAACTCGTTCCACACTCTTGTCAGCATGTCCGATGTTACGGTTTGAATGGCGTCCGTAATTCTCGTTTTGAGGTCGTCAATGTTAGCCGGCAATGGTGGACGAAACACNATGGCGTCCGTAATTCTCGTTTTGAGGTCGTCAATGTTAGCCGGCAATGGTGGACGAAACACTTAATCCTTTGTGTATCTCCATAGAAAAAATCGCACGGGGTAAGATCCGGGCTTCTTGGGGGCCAGTGATGAAGAGCCTGGTCACCTGCTGTTCCTCGACCAATCCAGCGTTGCGGCAACGTCTCGTTCAGGTATCCGCGAACAGCTAGGTGCCAATGGGGTGGCGCAACCTTCATATTGACGTGTCGAATGCGAGGTTGGAACCCCAACACCTCAAACCGAGAGTTACGAACTCCATCCAAATCGTAACACTGGGCATTCTGACAAGAGCGTGGAACGAGTTTGATTATCGCGTAGATATCGTTCGGGCCGCTCATGATGGTCACATTGAACATTTATGAGTGTATGGTAAACAAACTTAACGGTTCCATGTTTCATTTCATTGGTCAATCAAGGTTGTAGGATGTTGGGTTTTGATATTATAGACCTTCAAAGTTAGGGTATTCTTTTATACTCATCCTGTACTTTTAGTTCATACCTCGACTAAATCTGCATATTTTTTTTTGTTGCAGAGAAATCAAGAAGAAGCATTTGTTTCAAAATGTACCCACGACTGATATCTCGTCATATCATCTTTGGCAGTGCCATTTCTAAGACTGGCGTAATCCATATTGCCAAACATTATTCAGAAAAATTTTACTTTACTAATTATACTTACATTAAATCATAAACTTGCTAAATCATTGCTACTATACTTTAAACATAACACCATCTCTGTCTTCCTGCGACTATGCAGTCTCCATTCTCCATTGTTAGTGACTACTTTACCCTAACTCTACACAAAGAGTTCAAGATATTCAATCACCTTCGTGCGCGTTACTGTCACATAACAGAATCGTTGCAGATTCTGGGACTATTTATGAAAATAGGATCGTCGTGGCAGAGACTGCTTTCCGACGCAATCTAAATACATATGCTGTGGAATATGTAAGCCCTTTTACTAATGACATTTGCAGACATTACATTTTTCGGAATGCTCACATAGTGGAGTTTCCGGAAATTTTGATTTCTGATGTATCGCAGCTTTTTAGTATAGCATACCTGAAGGTTAAGAATGTGGATAAATTGTTGCCAAAATAGGATTTGAGAGAATACCTCATTTCACATTATTACATAAAATATTTATAGAAAACTAGATTTTGAAGGACTAATTTGTATAAGTAGTGTACTTTGAATGAGTCGGGCATAATGCATTTTAAATGGCACCCGGTACCGGCGCCGACCCGCAGCCATTTTGCGATGTCACTCAACCACCATGTTTTATCTGGGTGACCTTGATCTCACGCCCATATCCTTGGGTGACCTTAAATAAAAAAATCGCAAGAAAATTCTGCCACGTCCAGCAGATGAATTACACCCCTCAAATTATTTATGGCAGGTCTCCACCCCCCTCTCCACATCCCACAGCCATGCTCACCTTACCCCCTCCGAACCACACCCCAAAAATAGAAATATCCAGAAAAATAGCAAAAAATCGAACAAAGTGTCTAAAATTTTCGAGGAGCATACAATGTTAACCACACCCTTCCAATCCCCACCATAAAGAACACCCCCTCCCCTCCCGCTCCACCACGGCCACTCATCAAAACCCATTTAAAAAAAGCTTCCATATGGGCCATGTAGCTTCGACTGATATTTCTTCATCTTCACTGGTGCCATTCGAAACACCATTAGATGTATCGATGACTGCGACTCCATCTTCAGCTTTGCAGTTGACCACATCTTCAACTGGATTCTCGCCATATGCGATTTCACCGACATCAATGAGTAGTCATCTGATGAGCACTACGGGAAGCGATAACTTGTAAAGATATGCAAAAACCGAGAAGCTGCATTCGGCTTCGCCACAATTTGAGAACGAGGGAGGAGCAGCATGGTATTGGGGGTGACCAGAAGCGACAGCCAATACCTGCTCTAAATTGGGTGGATGACAGAGGAATTGTTTTTCTCGTGGCTGCAGCATTTTGTATATTTTGTTAAACCGAGCCTTTGAGAACCTGCCCTCTTACTCGTAATCATTCTAGTCACATCCCTTTACAAACTTATAATTACTGCAATGATAATGGTGTGATCATGCGGTATCACCTCATACATCACATACACTTCAGTCTATTGACATTACATTTTTCGGAATGTGATGTTCACATGGTGGAGTTTCCTGAAATTTTGATCTCTGGTACCGCAGCTCTTTAGTATAGCACATCTGAAGGTTAAGAATGTGGATAAAGAGTTCTCCATATTTAGGGAAGTAGGAATTTATCCTCTGAATCCTAATTTCGTCCGTGAGGATCTCCTAAATTCTATTGGTTGATTTGAGGAGCGTAGAGGAATATCCAAGAACCAAATCGCAATCAATCGAACAACAAAAGGTTGTTCCTTCAATGGACTGTTGTTCTCCATCCTCTTCTGGTGTGCAAGAAAACCCTATAAAGAGTGACCTCTTCTCTATCGCAGACATTTCAACCAACCCATTGCCTTCGAGAATTAGGCCTAGACCTATGTCATTACGGCGAGGGCGGATGAAGCAGCATTCAGAACACCTGACATCTACACAAATAAACAATAACTTAGAGGAAAAGGCGGAGAAGAGAAATGTAAAAGGCTCAAAGAAAGCAAATATCAGAAGAGCTTGAAAAAAAAAAAAGCCAAAACTCTCAGATAGCTTTCATACAAATCATGGCGAGGAAGTTCTTCAGAGGATGAAAATGTAGAAAGAGACGAAACAAACATCTACTAAGACACTGATGATGATGCTGATGATGATAAGGACCTTGATGAAATTATAGACCTTGAGCGATTGATGAGGATTCCTAAGGATTGGTGAGAATTACAGAGTATTGTGGAGGATAATTGCTGAAGATTGGTGAGGACAGCTGAGGATTGTGGAGGAGGGTTGCGAAGTACAGCTGTGGATTGCTGAGGATTGCAGAGGATTACAGAGAAGGATTGATGAGGATTGCGACGATTGAGATTGATCAAAGTATTGATGCCTGAGAAGAGCACGAAATATAAGACTGTTTATCACCCTAGCTGCTCTTGTACATTCCAAGTCTCAAGGGTCATACTCAACTGTTTGCGAGCAGCATCGACGCAACATAGGCTGTCGAGCTGGAGTCAACGATGGTACCACCAAAGATGAAATCAGGATGTTGGTCGTTGGCATGCTATTAAACGAACACTTCATTTTTATAATCTACACTCCATTAGCTGACCAGTCCGAACTGGTATTCGAAATTTTAGGCAGGGATTTTACCTAGATGGGGAAATGAATGTGTAATTAAATTATGAGCATTCTTGATAATTCCCTGCAGAATTTGATGAAAGAGACGAACGTAATAAAATAATAACTTACCAGACTGAATGCTAAAAACGCCAAGGAAAAGAGTGTAATCTGTCACCTCTCGTATGAGACGAAGAACTGTGATGTGGTGCACCTTAGGCTACATTGATTACCTGCAGAGGGTGATATATCAAACGAACAACAACCAGTTAGCACAGATTGAGCAGGACTTCAATGGGAACAACACAGGAGAACTTTACAGAATATTCAAATAAAATTTAAGTAAACATAATCCTCCTAGCTTGCAATTTAAATATTCAAATGGGAAACTACCACAGATACAAAGAAAATGTTCAGGTCTTGGCGAATTATTTTGAACCTCTTCTTAACTGTGAAGCCCCAAGATCCAAATTCACATTTGAAATGAACACCCAAGTTCGCCCAGCTTAATCCCCACCCACGAAAAAGAAATCAGACATATTACACTATCACTCAAGAACAATAAAGCACCAGGTGAGGACTCGATAATAGCCGAACTGTAGAAGTACGCAGGCGACAAGACAGTAGATAAATTAAAGGACACCATCTTCGAAATCTGGGAAACAGAGAAACTTTCAAGTGACTGGATCTGTGCCTTAAATCACCCCCTTCGTAAGAAAAGCGACAAAACGGTTGTTGACAACTGCCATGGCATCTCTCTCCTCCAAATAACCTACAAAATTATTTCAAAAGCTCTTCAGACCCGAGCAGAAGAACAACTATATTCAGAACTCGGAGAGTACCAAGGAGGGTTCAGGAAAGTATGCTAATGTGCCAAGCAGATTACGAATCTTAAATCCATCCTCTCTTATATGAAGCTCAGGAACAAGAAATTCGTAGTGATCTTTGTTGCCTTCAAGAAGACCTACGACTCAATAAATTGATCTCACCACCCCGATTTAAATCCTGAAATAATTTGGTTTAGACAACAAATCCAGACCCTGACTGAACTTCCTCAAAAGTGAAGTTGAGGAGATATCTAATATGCCTTCAGAATAAGGACGCAAGGTTTGGCAGGAGAGATGGCCTCTAGTCTCTACTCTTCAACTGTGTTATTGATTAATTCATCCGCTAATGGCGCAAATAAATGAGTTGAGTAGTCAAAAATGGTGTCATATTAGGCTCTAAGAACATAGGGATATTTTAATTGACTGTCTATCATTTGTAGATGATCTTGCCATTCTCTCTAATTCCTTGGATACAGCCACGAAGCAAATCAACCAGCAGAAAAATTTAAATACCTTGGCGAATTGATAGAATTTAACATATCCGAAAAAGAAGACCTCACATCATGCATGAATAAAATGGAAATGGGCTACCATATGAACAATGATGTCTACTACAAAAGATCTATGTCCTTGAACTCAAAGTGCAGACACTACTGCACTGTCATCAGGCCAGAGGCTCTTTATGCATCGGAATGTCTTGCATGAACAAGAAAGGCATGATTGAAAAATCGGAAGTCAAAGAGAGGGCGATATTGATAAAAATATTGAGTCCAGTCAAAGACAATGGTGAATATAGAAGGCGGCACAACCAGGAGTTATATAAACACATGCAAAAGATAACTGATGTGATGCGGAAAAGGAGGACTGTTTTTATGGACAGGTAGCTCGAATGAGTTCAACAAAACTGACCAACCGCATCTTCACCTCCTTCCAAGACAAAAAGACGAAAGGGGCCTGGTTCAGTGAAGTGGAAAAACACCTACAGGAGATTGGAATCTCATGTGAAGACATCGAAACACCAGAGTTTCGAACAAAAGCCAAAGCTAAAAAAAAACGCGTGGACTGAGGAGATAAAGGAGTAGCATCGGCTATGCATGAAGGAATTCTGGGCAAATATTAAAGCCAGAAGTAAACATTTGAAATGATGTGGTCCATAGTTGGCCGAAACGAAACAAATAAATAATTCGTGTAAGTGCAGCAATTATTATTTTGTATTTAGAAAAGTATTTGAAACTTTACTATCACAATTAATTATCCTAAACATTTGATTAAAATTTTTATTTTTAAATTGATTTGGTTATTTAACATTAAAGGGCATGTATTACAACCTCCTGATAAAGTTCTAAATATAATTTATCAGCTAGATAGCCAAAAATGTGTATTACGACTTACTGATATTGCCTATTCAGCCGAAAAACTTCTGAATAACCTATCAGACACTTAGACCAACTGATTGCTTTCTATCAGCATGTCAAATCGCATGAGAAATAGTAATGCTATTGACAGCAATTCCGATGATGAATTTTTGGATGCATGCTTCAGGGTGCAAGCAACGCCAAGATAATTAGATTTCGACCCGATAATCTTGAAGAGTGGAGTGAAGAGGAGTTCTTTATGCGCTCTCGAGTTACCAAAGAAGCAGCACATCAGGTCATAATGGAAATCAATTGTACCTGAGAAATTGCAGTATCCTTTCCATTAAAACTTTCTCACAGAGTTTTATTTTTGTTCAAAAAATAATCTACTGTAAACAAATTTGCTGTTGTGTTTGATTCTGATAACCTATTTTATTCAGCAAAATTAGGTTCCGTTAAGTCATCATATTGCACACGGGTTGCCAAATTCTGGGAATGGCTAGTTTTTAAAACAATGTAGAGTATTGAAAACAGCGACAGCAAGTCGTAATGGAACATGAGCAAAAGTACTTGCGATCTAATTAAAACATGTTGTGATACTATACCTGCAAGCAGACACAAACACAGGGTCGTGTAAGGCAGACATACACGCACATTAAAAATATAACTTCTTGTCAAGGGAAGAGTTTTCATTCATGTTTTCATTTAGCATGAGACTATGTGACTGAAACTTAAAAGTTGTACCAAGAAACATAGGAATACTTTTCACCACTTGCAGAGGGTTCATGGGTAATGTTAAACAACCGGTCACAGTTATAATATAAGACTGGAATCAGCAGGTCGGAGGAGTGAGATATGTTGGCTAATTTAAAGTGGTAGAAATGTTTTACAGAGAGGATTGTTAAGTCTACAAGTAGTGGTTTTAAATTACAGTACTATATGTTGCTGTTATTTTCTAACAAGTGTGTGTAGTGTTGAAATGTTTGCCACATGCTATTGTAACCTTCATTTCATTGCCATATGTGTATTTTTTAATATATATATTTTTATGTGTACAATAAAGTCACATTAATACCTCATATTTTCGTATTTGTGTACTTATTAACTTTTCACTAAAATGTGGTAAAACGCTGTTAAGAAGTTTCTGAAGAGAGAATAATTGCAACGGATATATTATACATTTATAATATATTCTGTTCATAATTTTCACGCTTATTGTGCAGAAACATTTAACACAACTTCTCAAAAGACTTTTATTGCATTTACTGCAGGTAAACATTCATAATTTTTACTAAATAACAGAATTTGCCATTAGACTTTGAAGTTCTGAAATATTTGTGTTAAAACAACCAATTCAACTGGCAGATAAAAAAAAGTTTGTTTACAAAGCTGTCTATCCGAAAATACGTACACCCCCATACCAAAAAATATTTTTGGCATCATATTTCTATTTAAGTAACCACATATTTTACAGTGGCGTGAATTAAAAAAAATCGACAAGTTATCTGCCATTATGAACAAATCTAGGTAATGCAATGTTAATAACTGAAGTCCACGTGACAAGAGTAGTGAAAGGAAATGCATCATAATCAACATAGATTTTTATTGTGTTTAGGTCAGCATTGACACTCGACATTATTATAGAAAACACTCCTATGCTATATTTCCTGCAAGTCTGCAGTAGGTACTACTGATGTGTTCATTTGTAATTTACATTGCAGAGTTTACCACTTATCAATAATTATATTATAGGTAGTGTTAGCCAACCATAACATCAACACATAGAACAATAATAACAACACACTATCAGTTCCACCCAACTGAGGAACGTAATTTTTACAGAAATTTGCCTTGCAAGAGACAATTTCATTACCAACCTTCGAAGAACCACACTAGTTATTTTCGGCACTTCCTGATAATTACCTGATAACTATTCGGCTGCTACCGGGTGGTCGTAATGCACAACAGAGGCTGGTATACCCAGCAAGACTTATCAGGTAGATAGTTATCATCCATCTACTTTTATCAAGAGGTCGTAATACAGGCCCTAAGGATATTAATACAGTCTGTATAAGCAAAGAAAAAAAAAAAATATATATATTGATAATGATTTAGATAATGTGCATTTCAAACAATTTAAAAAATATATGAGTCTCTTTTGAATTAATTGTCTAAAACTCTATTTTCGTTCTTAGAGGAATTATGATTTTTAATATNAAAAAATATATATATTGATAATGATTTAGATAATGTGCATTTCAAACAATTTAGAAAATATATGAGTCTCTTTTGAATTAATTGTCTAAAACTCTATTTTCGTTCTTAGAGGAATTATGATTTTTAATATTGAACTCCATTTTTTGGCTCTTTTTACTAGAATCATTGTTCGATTGTTTTCTTTATTATTAAATAAGCTTACGTTATAATCTTCTATTTTTGTTTAAATACATTAATTAACTCCTTTATATGTAAACGTATTCATAAATTATTTGATTTTTACCCTTGAAATAAACAGTGCCATATCATTTCCATTATGTTATCTCTCATCTTCCCTGAAAGGACTGCCTAGATCATTTTTGCGCTGGAATGTGTATGCCTGGGTATTGTGATGTTGGGCTTACCTACTTTATACAAAACCACGAAAACAAAAAAGTGGGTAATACCCAATTATTGTATAAGATATATTATATGAGGTATATTATATAATACATATTGTATAATATATAATGCATTTTATATAATATTTAACCTATTATATTTAAAAAAATTATGTAATTATATTATGTAATACATTTTGTATATAATCGAAGTAATTAATTGGAATAAAATTTACAGATTTTCTTATATACTCTTTGTGGCTTCTGATTTTTTTTTTTTTTTTTTTTTTCTCTTCTTGGCAATATTAAGGGTGGGGCATCTTACCTCCCCAACCTTCATCCATTATTGGTTACAAATCCAGGTCTTGTTCAACGAACCTGAACGCAGCTCCCGATACACTTGAGCACTCAGTTGCCATCTTCACTAAATCGAGATCATAATTCATAATGGGTAAGCCGAACATACTGTAACACTTTATAGCTCTTCGTCGCGTCCCTTACTCCGGCCTTCTCGCGAGAGCGAAGGTATGTCAGGCGAGCGTAATATGAGAAGCGGGCGGTGATTTACAAAGTAATGACGCCGAGTTCTGCCGTAATAAGACTATCGCAACTCGTGCGCTCCTGACTTTCAGCGGATTTAATTTCTGCGGTTATCTGGAAGAATGTTCTGGTTCATTGCCCTTGTCTCTCTCTCAGCAAGACTGAGGGTGCGGGGAACCTTCCAAATCGGGACATCGAGTATATTGAAGCTGCGACAGGCCTCCGAGCCGACAGTTTTTGAGAGTTGAGACTTTGGAGGATTGTGCGACCTTAAGCGACAAGTGTGCCAAGACAGCGAGCCAGCAGAGCGTCGAGTTGCGGCAAGAGCGATTAGCGGGAGTGAAGTATGCGGACTGCGAGCATCGGTGCAGTGGAGAGTGAGACTGGCGGACGGGACTATTGAACTGGATGCGTGAGTGTAACACATCTGGAATTATGGCAATAGACAGACTGAATATAAAATAATGAGTGTGAATTAAGTGACTATAACCAATATAGAGACATTAAGGACTTTAATTAGAATTGAAATAGACCTCGCTGAGAATAGCATTAGTAATAGTGGATATATATAGTTTAATGTTGTAAATAATAGCTGTGTGACTAAATTAAAATAGAATTTAGTTGTGGCCGCGGTGGTGTAGTGGTTAGACAACTCGTCTCTCACCTAGGTGAACCGGGTTTGATTCCCGGCAGGGTCACTCCCGGATTTTCGCTTGTGGGAATCGTGCCAGACGATGCCGCTGGCCGGCGGGTTTTTTTTCCGGGAATCTCCCGTTTTCCCCGTCTTTTCATTTCGACGCTGCTCCATACTCACCTCGCTTCACCCTCATCGTCTCTCAAGACCTCGATGTTAAGAGCCGCCCAAATCACTTCACTCACTCAAATTTAGTTCTTTAATTTTTATCAAGACCTCTATCCCTCACGAACTCGAACTCGAACTCGAATACGTCCCTCTGGCTTCTTGTAACAGTACCTACTATTGTTTAAAGTCCGTCTACAATATGAATAATGGTCGGTGTCACTAACAACGTAATGGGGAAATAATCTAGAGTAATTGCTACGTAATCTCGATTAAACCTACTGTGAGATCTACAGTGAACTTAAATCCGATTTTTTGAGTAAGCGAGATCTAATATTAACTTATTAGTTTCAGCCAATTTGGTGCCAATAATCTTATCGCTTAAATGATAAATAAAATGGAGTGTGCCATGTTGTGCATTATATTTGAAAATAATAGTGAAGGTGTATATTACATTTTCTGTGTAGTTTCGTTATATACGAAATAAATTAAATTAATGGTAATAATAGAAAGATCTAAATTGAAAACGTATTTATCTTCACACAGTGGAAATATAGAATTTTGGACCTAACAGAGCTTTAATAGTTTTATTTTGGGAGGTTGTTCGGTAATGTTATAATTATATGAATGAGCTAGTAGACATATTAAGGGCCCTGCTTAACAGGCGCTGGAACTGTGATGCAAAATGTTTGAAATGTGCGTTTCTCCACGAAATTATTAAACGTGTGTTTAATGTTCTGATATATGAAAAGAGCACGCACTTCAGACGAGGCTTGTTGAGTGCTGTCAAGTTCTCACGCGCATTTAAAAAAATTAAAAAATTAAAAAAAAAATATTTCAGAGCACTTCAACATTGCTGAAAACTGATTTTCAAAGCACTGCGTCTCAAAATATATGCCCTGCATTGAACCTTACCACAGACTTTCCACCAATAAAATGTTAGGATCACCGCTTAAAGTCCCATGGGTATACGCCACACGATGAAACACTGCAGGGGCTGTGGTGTGGTATAGTGGTCAGACTACTCGCCTCCCATCTAGGAAAACCTAATTCGATTCCCGCCGGGGTCGCTCCCGAATTTTCGCGTGTGGGAATCGTGCCAGACGTTGCCGCTGGTCGGCGGGTTCTGCTGCTACATACTCACCTCACTTCACCCTCATCGGCTCTCAAGACCTCGACGTTAAGAGCCGCTCAAATCTCTTCACTCCACTCCTCTCCTCGAAACACTGTAAGCCAGTTCAGAGCCCTGCGCGTTGTGGCGATGACGCACTTTATGAGCTTGGCAGCGTCGCCCTTATCGCTCAGAAGCTCCGCAGGTAGGCGGGTACCTTAACTTGTGGAGTTTCTCTAGTGCAATACCATTAAGAACATTACTCGAACAATTGTGTGATTGTAGAGATAAATGTAACCTGAAATTTTGAGTGTTCTTTATATGTTAGATTGCTAAGAGATAATATACATCTTAAATAATAAATGCCAGTCGCAAAAATTATTGATAACTTATTGGTGCACAATTTATTTTTATTGTTTCTTTAAAGCAATATTATGTGATCCCTATAGTGTGAATGGCTGGGAAATAATATTTATGAAAAATTCTTTGGAAACAAGCTAGGAAATCATCGTCAATCAGCTCCAAAAATATATGGGTCGACTGTTCAAAATCATGAAATATTTTTCTGAGAAAAGAAAAACGCACGTCGTTTTCTTAAAAAGATTTTCTTATTTTCCTAACTGGTGAGGTTAGTGCAAAGATACGAAGTAAAAGGACACACAATCACTTAAATAAATATTGTGTGCACTCTAATAGAGTTGGGTAAATTGCAAGGTTAATCAGTTAACTTAATATAAAAGGCTGTTAATATAAAAGGCTGCACTAAAATCATAATGTTATATTTTGTAATCGAACCTACTAATTTTTGTGCTTGAATTCCGTGTGCAAAGAATCTTGTGCAACATAGCCTTGAATCAATAGTTTCGCTCATATATCCCAAAAAAACCTACGCATTAATAACAGAAGTTAAGTATAACAAAAGTTTTAATGCTGGAACCATAGGGATTTCGCTGGAAACTTCAAACTATAGGTACTTAAGCATTAGAAGTCGCGAAAGCTCAATGATAGCCCCTTTTAATAATACATGTCTTTATTAAACAAGAACAGATAGGAAGACACTAGCGTGATTGTTGTGGAATGACTCGGATTTTTTCCGTCCTCATTTCAAAAATCTCTTATAACTATATTCGTCGAATGTCAACATTAGCATCTTCGATCAGTAGCTATCCCGAGAAAAAAAATACTGTCATTAGGTTATACTCTTTGAGTTCTGATTGGGTATTTGCGCCACGATTAAGGCCTATTTGTATAAAGGAAACACATCAAAGCTAAGGTTAACTAAGCTCAGTTAACTTAAACTCGAGAGAACAGAGGAGGTACATTATGATACCTTAAACTTAAGTTTAAGACTTATCCGAATTTCGTTAGACTCGCTTAGAAGTAAACTTAATCTTTGTTGTTGAAAACAGTCCTTCAGAGTTTGAGCACTACTTCGACGACCAGGTCACCGAAATCGGAAGGTTCGGCTGCCTTTGTTTTCATTGCGTATTATCCAATTCAAATTCTCTGCTTGATCCGATTCTTACACAGGTTTGCACATTTGCATATGTCTTTGCCCTTACCCATTACATCATCAAGTACGTACATACTAGCACCCTAGCACTGCCGTAATTTTAGTTGCAAGAAAACAAAGGTTTTTTTTTTTATTATTGCTCCCTGTTCGTACTTGTGTAAATTGTAGTGCTCGCCATATTTTCTACTGACGCTACTAGATTTAGCTTTTACAAATTTAGTCTGGAAATTCAAATTGAAAACTTGTAATACAGTAATTTTATTATTTAACTCTAGCAGTGTACATATCCTTTAACGTTTTAATATTTTGTGAATATGCCATAGGTTACCCGCAATTTTCACCGCCAACGCTGCTGCGGATCGCGCACGAGTAAAGAGATAACTAATCGTATGACTTGTTAGGACGAATCTGTGTGTTGATAGTAAGTACTGTCTATTCAGACAGATACTTCAGTAGTTATAAAATGGGGGTTCTGCTGCAACGGGATGCTGGATGCGGACAAGCGGACGAGCCGGCGGCCATCTTGGATGTCATCACACGGCAACCTCCTTCTATGTCATTCCTCGTCAGCGGCGGCCATCTTGGATTCCCCTTTACCCCCTCTGAATTTCCCTTTTTACCTCAGGAATTTCCCTTTTCACCCTCCTGCTTTATTATTCCACCTCAAGACTTCACGCTCTTGCATTCCGATTCCTTTTCTCCCACTCTTTCATTCCGATGTTAATGTGTTTCTCCCTCTTTTCATTCCTTCCTCATATTCATTCTGTCCCTCGGGGGGGTTTCTCATATTCCTTCTGGTTTTTATAATTCTCTCTTGTGTTTTTTATTTCTCTCGTGCCCTCTTATTCTTTCCTGCATCCTGTCCGTTCTATCCCTCGGGGTTTTTTCTCCTATCCCTTCCAGTACCCATTATTTTCTCTCTCGCCCCCACCACTCTCTTCCTTCCTCCCTCCCATCCCCGTCGACGTCGTCTGCTGTAGGCGGCCGTAATTGATTCTCGCATCCACCGCCAGAGTGTGCTAAGGTCTTTCCTATTATGTCCTCCATTTTTATTCCTGCGCCTGCCGCCATATTTGATTCTCACGCCCACCACCAGAGTGTTTGAAGTTCTACAGTTGGAGGCTAGGAGCGCTGGTATCGGTACGGCCATTTTGTGTATGTGAGTTGTTTCACTCGTCGCCAGCAAAAGTGTGCTAGCATCGTGAAGTGTAGTTCAAACTGTGGGCGGCAGGAGCACTGGGAATATTTTTATTTGATAGGTGTTTGGCGACTGAAGACGGGAGCATGCCTCCATATTCAGCTTTGCCGAAGACGAAGCCGCCAAGGTCTTATGATTTTTTCTGCGATTTAAAAATTTTCTAAAAAAAATTGGATTATTTTTTGTTTTAAGCGGTATATTTTGTTCGAGATGGTAGCCAAAGGTCAAAGTCGTATGACATCATCCAAAGTCAGGTTAAGGTCAAGGTCACATGATATCATCCTATTTCAAGGTCATGGTTGCTTCTTATTGCTGTTGTGAGTGAGGCGAATGGATTTTCTCAGAGTGCGAACATAAAGAAAATATAGGTTTTTTTCTTTTCATCCCTAGTGCATATGTCATCCAAAATAATGGTCAAAGGTCAAGATCAAGGTCGTAAGACATCATGGTTCCTTCTATTGCGAGCGGGGGCAAATGGGTTTTCTCAGAGTGTTTGCATGTTTTTCTTCGTCCTTAAAAATACCAGCAAGGTGCGCTCTCGCACTTGTTGATCTCCTCTTGGCAGTAGGAGCCAGTGTAGCTGTCCTAGTAGTGGCAGCGGTGGCTGTTGCCGATGACCTCACATGTACCGTTGTTGCACAGCTCCACATTGCGATTGGGGGCAAATGGGTTTTCTCAGTGTGTTCGCATGTTTTTATTCATCCTTAAAAATACGTACGTGTATATAGTATTTAAAACGAAATAACTTTTTTACCTTGCTTTGTATAACTGAATTCCTCTCGTAATGGGAAGTGCATGAGTTACTCGGCTGGTCTGCAACCCTGGAGCCTGACTCGAATCTCGAATAGTGTATGTACCATCCCTTCTACTCGATGAGACCTGCACGGTGCCTACACCATCGGTCGACCACCTGGCTACCTTTCAGATTCTCGAGATGTTAGTTGATCACACAATGTCGGACAGGGTGGGCGCGTTCTACCGCTAGTGATGCGGATTGTGAGTGTTGACTGTAATCTGTATTTGATGGTTTCATTCCAATCTATTCGTAAGGAATTCGTTTGTTATTCTGCCGTACTAGTCAGGGTTGCCTAGTCTTGATTAGCATAATCTAACGCGATGTACAACGATCGTCATATGTGCAATATGCTCTGGTTGGTAAGTGCTTATAACAAATTTCCTTTACATTTTAATTTTTTATATCTGTTTGCATCGGTATGTAGCAATGTCGACCTTGTCGCTTCCCCTGCTTCTCGACTCTGTCATAGTATTTTATTTTAGTCTAATGTGAGGTGCGTTGCTCGATGCTCGCACATTAAGCATTGGTTGGTAGTGTAATTCGTGTACCTCTGTACTATAGCGTAGCTCGCTCGGAAGGTGTACGTGGGGAAAATCGTTTGATATTCTGCTGAAATAACCAAGGCTACCACGTCAGTTTTCAGACGCATGGTCTTGTCTACCAACGACAGATTATATGTACAGTGCTCGTCGCTTGTGCAATACGTGTTGGTTGGTAGGTGTTTATGACATTTTTCCTTTTTATATCTGCTGGCATCAGCGCTTCGCGAGGGTAATTTTTTTTTTTTTTGATCTAACATAATGTACAGCGTTTGTTGCTCGCGCAAAATGCATCGATTGGTATGTGTCTATAACTATTTTCCTTTGCATTTTTTATATCTTATCATTAATATGCAGCCATTCTTGGATCCCTTTGAAGGGCACCAGAGTGGGTGACCAGGCCAGCTACATCATTCTTTCTTGCCTGGAGAAGCAAAACATTCAGTGTCGCTTTCAGGAAAAAGTCACCTTTAAGTGCTTATTGTTAACTATCGGCATGCCACTTACCTTCATGCTGGGCCACAGGCTTTGCAATCTTTTATTCAGATACACTTTTGGATATTGAGAGCAAGACGACTAATTCGGCACTGTATCCACCACTGCATGCAGCGTTTCAAATTTACAGCCTAACCCTCTACACAACTCATGGGAAACCTTCCTCGTTCTCACAAGTTCGCCCATTTCTGAAGACTGGGCCCTTTATTTTGAAGCCCACTAAAACATGCAAGATGCCCATCACGTGTGTTTGTGTGCATACCGGGCAAGGCAGTCTATTTGGAGGTTGTGTCATCTCTGTGTACTGTTGCATTTTTACATGCCTTGAAAATTTTTGTATCTGTGAGAGAAACAACATCCGCCACATTCTCAGATCACTTCACAAATTTTGTTGGTACTACCATACACCTGAAGGAAGTGCATCAAGCTCTTTTCTCTTAACCAGCTTGGCAGATGATGCATGGTCACTTAGCTGACCTTAATATTGTTTGGCACTTCAATCCACTAGCAGGACCCCAGTTCGGAGGTTTGTTGGGAGCCACAGTCAAGTAAGTCTGGAGAACAAATACGTACCTTCGAGGAGTTGACAAAACTATTTAGTGAAATGTAGGCAGTTTTGAACTCCAGACCGCTGTGTTCCCTCTCTACAGATACCTCAGAACTTGATGTCCTCACTCCGGGACATTTTTTGGTTGGCGTTATTCTCAATAGGATACCAGAACAAGATCTCTCTCATATAGTGGAGTATCATCTCGATCGGTGGTGGTTACAAAGCTAAAACAGTGCATCTGAAAATGCTGGAGCACCGTGTACCACTATATAATTGATCAAAGAATCAAATGGAATGCTTAAACTCCCATTTTAGCGGAAGATATGATTGTCCTAGTAATGGATTCAAAAAATTTACCGGCCCACCATCTTAACTCTTACTCCCTTTAATTGCAATATGTCCCACAATTCACTGCGCCCACATGTTTTGAATGCAACCTATGGGGAACAAAGGTTTAACTCCAATTTTTGCTTCACTCAGGTGTGAACAATGCATTTACTTTGTAATACTGTAAACTATTTTGCTATAATTTACCTATTTAAAAGTTAAAATAAATAATTAATGAGTATATTTAAAATTCAAATTTAATTGTATTTCGATTTAGGGTGCTTCAGAAAGTGCTTTTGCAAAATAAACCTTCATGAAGCAATATTGTAATAATAATTACTCTGGTTGTATGTAATAAAAGTTAGTTATATTGTTAAAAAAACATTTTTAATAATTGCTTATCCTACTAATATTATAAATGCGAAAGTCTGTACGCGTGTGTGTGTGTATGTTTGTTACCACTCAGCTCCATAACGGCAGAACGGATTTTGATGAAATTCGGTATGTGGGTACTTTAGGTCCTGGAATAGGACAAAGGATACTTTTATCCCGGAAAATTGTACGGTTCCTGTGGAATAACAATAAAACCTAATTCTGCAACGGCTGGAAACGTAACCGAAATATTTCTTTCCTCAGGTGTGAGAGTTTATCAGGCCGCCCAAGGACCTCTGAAATGGCTTAACGACTGCTATCAATCGATAACTACCGGGACAGAATATTTAACGTGCCCTCCGAAGCCCGGAAGCGCTCAGATGTTATGCCACTAAACGGTCACCCATCCAAATGTGTGCCGCTGGGAACGTTGCTTAACTTTAGTGATCGATTAAGATCCCTCAGCCAAGCGCAGAAAGTAGTACCTAGGTACACTTATTTCTTAAGCTACAACTTGATGAAACTCACGTGTTGATTTTCATACATCGACGCTGGAAAGCGGAAATGTGGTAACTACGCGATAGTTACACAGATACACTCCAAAAACAACACCCTACATCTTGGCTATCGGGTAAGAAATATTTGCTTCCTTTTGGGTTGCCGTAATCAGTTAAAACTTTTGCCAACAAAGTATAATTTTATAATTCTGTTTTTACATAAATGAATTGTCTTTTCCCAATTTATTTATTAGTGTATCACTGAATTACTCAATTGTACCCTGGCGAAGTCGGGCCGGTTCGTTAGTATACACATCTATTTCAGTCATGAAAGCTTTCCATTTTTATAACTAAAATAAATTTACATAAAATCCATTTCTTTTAAATATTTCTTAACATTCATTCTAATAATTTATTACAAATAACCATTGAATTTATTTACGATTGAGAGGACGCAGTGGATAGCGGCTAGAACGCTCGTCTCCCACCAAGGCGAACTGAGTTCGTTTCCTGGCGAGGTCGCTCTCAGATTTTTGCACATAGGAATCGTGCTGGACGATGCCATTGGTCGGCGGGCTTTCAATATCTCCTGTTTCCCCCGCCCTTGCATTCCGGCGCCGCTCCATATCCACCTCACTTCACCCTCATCGGCTGTCAAGGTCTTGTTGTTAAGAGCTGCCCGAATCTATCCAATCCACTTATTACGATTGCCCTAGCAAAATATTTTACAGTGTTACAAAATACATGCATTCTTCTTTCATATTCACTATTTTGACTATTTTGTTTACTGCTATTTTTTTTACTACTTTTTACATTGGCGGTTCCAGATTCCTGATCCTCTGCTTGTTGTACAGTCGGACGCAGTGATGTACTGGAAGCCACACTACTCCTACCTTAATAGATGTAGTTAGAATACCAAAAGTAACAAATGTACAAAACAATTTTGAATGCTTTTCTTGAATTTACAAAGTACAAAAATGCAGGGTTATCAACCTTTGGAGATTTTTTCACCAATTGTCTAATTATGAATATTGCATCATTACTCGACCTTTCTCTCTTTGATTCCTGCTGGTCATCTCCACTCAAATGTATCATGCAGCTCACCAGCTTTTTATTTTATTATTATATTGAGAGCGGAAATTACAAAATTTATTCCTTTGTAGTTGCCGTGATTAAGCTGGTCTGCCTTCTTAAACAGCGGTATCAGAATGCTCGTTATCCATTCCTGTAGTATTTTGGAGAATTTCAAAATCTTCCATATGACATTAGGTATTTATTCCCTTACAACCATTGTTTATGTGTACGGTCAGGGAAGNGGGTAATAAGGCCCACTTTCAAAATGAACCATTCCTATACTTAAAATAATGCAGGTATCAAAAAATTGTTCAAATAAAAGATTATTTTTGTTAGATACATTACCTATTTAAAGTTATGAATAATACAGCAGTAAGAGATACAACTTACATATAGGTTAATTAAACGAAACCTTATAAGTGGGCCTTATTTTCTCCACCGACATGTAATAAGGCTCGTGTTATGAAAGGTATCTAAAATCAGTCTGAGTGGAAAACAATTTAAATACAATGAACAGAATATATTTTTCCTCGTACTTTGCCACTACAAAAAATATTTTGTTGGAAAATAGAAACATTATGTCATATAAAACACTGAAATATGGTAAAAAACGGTTGCTAGCATTATTAAATTTAACTTCAGGAAATTCTCGTGCCAATTTGTTTTAAAAGTATGCAAGAACAGCAAAACAGTTAAGCGAACATGTAGCAAAATAAATCACATTTTGTTACAATAATAAAAATTTTTTTTAAATTGGGAGTGTACATGATGTCACGAAATGTCCAAATAAAACATCTTTTAAATGAACAAAAACCAATTTGAGTAAAAAAAAAAAATCTAGCAACAGTCACAGCAAATGTAATCTTCCTTGTCGTGTTTTGTAAGTCCGACACATTCTTCATGTACGCAAATATAACACTTTTCGCAAGCCCGCATGTCAGCCTGTTAGTCTTCTCTGCAAGCAGCACAATACCACCTCTGTGTTGTGGTAACTGATGTTGAAGTTAGTAAAGTTACAGTAATATCTTATGAGGGTGCAGTAGTTGCTGTTGATGCAGCAGTATGTTTATCTGTAGCTAACATGGGTGTTGATGGTTGATCTATTGGTGCGATAACATCCTCCAACTGATTTGTGCATGCGTCATTGTCGGGGATTCTTGCAAAACAGTTTTCTTTTCAGCTTCTGTGCTTTGTAGTTCACGGCCTTTTTGCAAGGAGCTCCAGGTTTTCTTTTCTTTTGCTTTCGTGTGAGGTGTTGGCAAAATTTCTTGAAAGGGTGACTTTGCCTTCTCATTTCTGCGTTTAGGATCTAGTGCTGCCAACCTTTCAGAGAGAGAGAGAGGGGTTTCATGATTTGATTCCTCTTCTTCATGGCATGTGACAGTACTGGGGGCGAAGGCTACTTCAGGAATCACTTTGGGATCGAATGGATGAATTCCTGTCACACGAAAACAATTTTTTATGTTGCTAAGAGTCATAGATTTGCTCCAAACAGGAGTGAGTACTTCAGAGAAAGTGCCCTTTGTCAATTTCCTGTCAGGCTCTTCAGGGTCTTGGTCCCACCAATGTAGAAGTTCAGCATCCCAATGATGTTTGAAAGATCGGAACACTGATTTGTCAAGTGGCTGTAATTCATGGGTGGCATTGCTTGGTAAACAGAAAATACTTATGGGATATTCTTCTGCTTTATCTACAATCGATATGTCCAGATGAGATGTTGCTCCATCCATACAAGTAAAGTTTGACCTGCAAGTTTAAATTTTGCAAAGTGTTCCAGTCATTGGATAAAAATTTCACTCGTTATTGACCCCTTAGGTGTCATAATTACTTGTGATACTGGAGGAAGTCCACGTTTGAAAGTCTTCCTGCACCTCTTTTCTTTAAACCATATCATGGGGGGAATCACAATTCCCATGGCACTAACGCATGCAACAGCTGTAACATTCTCAGCAAGTTTATAAGAGACGAGATGTACACGTTTGGCTCCCTTAAGTGCGAGAACATTTTGTTGGTGATGCAATGTCAAGCGAACCCCTTTTTCGTCCATATTAAATATGTTATGAGGTATCCTTTAAGGTCAAGTTGGGTAACGACAGCACCCAGTTTAATAAAATAATCCTTAACAATTACAGGAATCTATTTCTGAGCTTTTTCAGGGTTCATTGGCTGGGCCTTTCTTCTAGAAAGACGCGGGTGTCGTCTCATGAAGCCACGAAACAATTCTCTACTTTGTTGAAGGGATGTTTGATGTTGTGTTTTTCCACGAATTTGAAAACACACCTGCACATAAGTAATGGCGTTAGTGGAAATCCTAAATCAGTAAAGCGAATAATCCTTTCTTCTTCTTGATATTCTTTCTTGATAATCTTTCCTTCTCTTGATATTTAGTAAGAATCCTATGACAACCCAATTTTCTTTTGAAGCTTTCAGACTTTAAATCATTGCTTAAAGTTCTGCGAGGGATACGAATGTTTTTTTTCTCCAACATATCTTTGAGATTCTCCTTTTCTTAGCAACTCTAAAGCTTCCTCCATTATGCCGCGGGTCCAGTTGCCTATGTATTTCTTACCCATTGTGACAATCCGAAACATAAATAGAAACGTGACAGTAATTTTACGTTTCAAAAATGAAACATCTTAAATGGCTCTGATGTTCCACATTAACGTGTGAAAATAATCATAATAACTGGAGTGTAGAGTGCATATTATGTAATCCATTTTTATTATAATTTTTAAAAATGTTGGGTGTGTATATTCCGATCTTCCTTCCTCTGCTTAGGTACGCCCCTGACATTGATTACTGCCAACGCATAGAACAAAATTACATAATAGTTAAACAATTAACCCACAATAAACAAACAAAAAAAAACTTGTTGGTTACTGCAGGAAATAAGGTCCATAATTTATTTAATGTGGGCCTTATTTCCTGCAACGTTGGCATGTAGGTTTGAGGTTATCACGCCTTTTTCTTTACGTCCAAATTGATCACAATCATGTAATTTAATTGCTAATTTGATACACAATACGATAAAAATATTAACTAAATCATAATACATCATTGACACTGAAATGGCACAACATTACTCCGACATAAATTTATAAAAACAAAACTATTATTACCTATTTCTACTTCTTCCGTGTCTGCTAAATACATAATGAAATTCACCATCTTCTCTTGTCCACCGCTAGATGGTAGTCTAGGTAGGTTACAGGGTGGGTAGGATGGCCAAAGAAAAAAAAACCCGGCAAATATGTAAATAAGTGCTTGGGCCTTATTCACCCCCCCCTTTTTTTTTCTCTTTCTCAATATATCTAACCATCTACAACAGGTGATTTGCTGCACTTTAAATTTAGAAATATAAATTTTGTTTGTGCTTCTGATATTGTGCATTCCGTACCTCAATTATTGCTTTATACTAAATATATTTTACGTAAGTCATTATCATGGAGTAATTTTTTTAAATACTACATCTAGTTCTCATTTGGCGTCCTTTATTTAGGACCAATTACGAACTCAATCGTTTCTATTCTCAGATTTCAGATTTTTTTTTTCCCATCAGAGTTCGTTACCGACTTCATAGATAAGGAAGTCCAGTATTCTTTCTTAATTATCCCGATAAAATAAATCGTTTCATTTCTAACATTGGTATAGTTTTAATATCACTGCGCGGTCATAGGCTGTTTATATTTTACTTAAGCTACTTTTTTTCCGATGAGCTACTTCCTTTATTTCTGTAGTAGGCCTAAAACAAGATGTTTCCTTGTTTCTTGCACTATATATATATATATATATATATATATATATATATAATATATATATNAAAATATTTATCCTGATTTTACGCCATAATTTCTGTACATCATCTGTAATGTGAACACTTTTGTCTGTATTATTTTCCCTTATCAGATCTCTGTGAAGATTTTTTTGCTGTCTTGTCAATAAGTAAATAAACATCTATTTTTCAATTTTTTTTTGCAGAAATACTGGTTTTACCATAGGTTTATATTCCGAGAGCCATTCTAAATTTTAACATCATCAAATTATCAACATTTATCTGCAAATGTTAATTTCTGACATCAATTGTTTGGCTTGAACGTACCTCCCAATTTGTAAGTATACATAATTTACCACTGAATTTTGTTATCTTTTACTCATCCACGTATATCTGTGCTAAAATTTATGATCAAAGGTGTAATTTATCTCAACTAATTTTCAACACAAAATCAATCAGATCCACACCAATTTCGTTCAGGTTGTTCCACTCAATATTTGTTGTATTCCGGGTACGATGTAGCTCTTGTTCTTCATTTAGACCTCCGACTATCGTTGCCATTTTTGGATTGATTAATTGTCGACTTCTTGGAGATCGTCTTAAAATGTTTGTTTTTTTATGAAACGGTTTATTTTTCAGCTGCATAAACTGATATGATATTTATTAGCTTGATATTTGTGGCCTGTTTGACTAATATAGTTCTTTTTAGATCTAATTGAACTTGAGTATATTATATTTGTGTGTTTATTGGGTATCATCAATGTAACGCCATCCTCTACACTGTGATGTTTTAGGACTCCAATATTAATTTTTTGAAAATTTGCTGACAGGCAGCAAACGTCTCATATTTCTGTCGAATTTCATCAGTATTTACGTGTCACTGTGTTCCGTGACAAGTAGGTATTAAAATACGACACTAAAGCTCTTTCTAACATGTAATCCAGTTACGAATTGTCAAAATTGTTATTATTAAAGTTGGTCAAGCGCCTGTTACAGTTCTTTATATATTTTTAGTTTTCCAACACTTTCTCCATTGTCGAGGTAGGGTCGTCTTAGCATGAGCCACCCTACTCCGAGGCATGTTCTTGATACCCTGAGCCACGCATTTGTTTTGCCCCAGACAGGAAGCTAGCGTAACCCGAGAACCCTCTTCCTTTATTCAGGCTTGGAACAGGCAGGACACTGGTGAGCCATTCGGTCCACTCACCAGAGGTCCCAGGAGGGGTTCTGTACAGCGGAAGTCGCAAATATGTTCTCAGCTTATTTTTTGGGATGAATTTGCAGCCGCTGTCTTTTGGTAACATTCACTTATTAAAAAGGAACTTTATTATCATTATTATTATTTTGTGTTGGTTAGGAA
Organism: Clitarchus hookeri; assembly: GCA_002778355.1. Classification (NCBI taxonomy): domain Eukaryota; kingdom Metazoa; phylum Arthropoda; class Insecta; order Phasmatodea; family Phasmatidae; genus Clitarchus; species Clitarchus hookeri. The sequence goes on along the minus strand of NQII01000931.1, from coordinate 302,339 downwards.
ACTAGTGCATTTAGAATTATTTTTACAGAATGTAAAGAAATATGAGGCATCAGCCCTGCGGCGTTTACAAAGCTAATATTCCTTTTTAGTTATAGGTACTTTCCGAAAATAATTTTTATCTTCGAAATGTTTATAATAACCTAGTTTTATAGATATTCTTGGTAGCATTTTTGCTAAATGTGTCATAAAACGTAGGTAATTAATAAACTTAGGTGAATAACTGGGAAGGCACGTCACTGAGAGACAACATATGAATATAGTATACATGCCAATTTCGGCTAAGAGTAGTGTATCTTTTCAACCGTTTCTATATAGGACGTGAATGGATCACAAATTAGTTCACAAAATACTAAGGGTTTTCATTATCTAGCGTTAAAAATAACTATTGTGAACCATCTCTAAATCCATTTATACGTTTGTAAGCTCAGCACGTACCACATGACAATGCTGCAACAAGGGGGAGGAGCGGTTTCCTTCAATCCCCCAAATTCATTGGAGCCTCATGTTTTGTTAGACTATGATATCGAATTCCGCATTGGCGTGTGCTCTCAACAAAAAAAATTACAGGCGTGAGGATATCAATGAAATTGTAGTTTCCTCCTCCTTCCCTTCAAAATTAATTTTTTTTGCTCCCTGCTACAGAACGCTGTCAGATTTTAACATAATTTAATTTTACAAAGAAATTTTACTGCGCTTTTTTTTGGACGTTCCTAGTTTCCAGAAGCTTGTCTCGTGGACTGTATACAGTTTATTTCAACTCAACTGTGACACCCCCGCTTTTTCAACAGTTCGGACGAAATGCCTTCGCAACGTGATCATTTCGTTGGTTTCACAAAGGTGGGCTGGATCATATAACCTAAGTTACCTATAATAATACTTCTTATAAGATATTTATTTACCCTAAACTTTTAAAGAAATAACTTATAAAAATTATTATTATATTTACCTGAACCGGTAAATAATTATGTGCTTCCATTAAAAATAACGAGTAAGAAATATCTGCAGATTCATGGCTGGCCATGAATCTTCCGGCATCGCGTTGGTAACTTAAATGGTAAGTGCTAAATTGCTAAATTGGTTTTATATTGATAACATGCCTAAGTTAATGGCAGTTACCAACCAAACAGTCATGGATATCGTAGCCTCACGTCGCGCCGGCCGTTTAATCAATACCCGACTCACCTAGGACTCTCTTGCACGCAGTAGCTAACAACATGAAAATATTCAACCCGAGAATGAGAGAATGAGGAATGCCAACAGAGAGAAGGAAGGTTTTCAAAACTTCAAAAAATGCTTACGTCCCATTGGCCGATTCAAGGTTTCGCGCGGGTTCAGCCCGAACGCTAGTGGATAGATGCCGTGCGCATGCGTAAAGTAAAAGGTTCACGGACTCGCCGCGAGAGCGTAGCGCCGATCGCCGCAGGCAAGGTGGCGGTTGGTGGTGCTCGGTTGATTGTCCTTTTACGCTTCGCAAATGTCCAAGAGATTTTGACACTTTTCTGTGTGAAGTTGGTGTATACAATCGATCCTCGGCGTCCTGGAAGGATCGCGCAGTGGCTGTGGGTGTTTCAAACTGAAGAATTTCGGCGTTGTGTCCTTGGAAAAAGAAGCGTCGGTTACCTGCGGTGGTTCGCGTTCGCTTTCCAGTTTTTTAAATCGTTTGCCGTCGGAGAGGGGCGGAGGAGGAGTGGTCGCTTGTAGAGAGGGGAACCATTGCGTTTAAATCGCACAGGTAAACACCGAAAAATACGTTACACACCTCGCCAATCCAATCCCACTCCAAGGTTTTTAAAAAGCGGTTTTCGTAATTTGGCAGTGTTGATGCGGCTTCGTTCGTGCTAGACGTTGCTTCCAGATTATCGCTGAAGACAGGTGTACTAAAGGTGAGTGACAAAGTTTGTTTACTATTTCGAACGCTTGCTTGTTATTTATTCTAATGTTTATAATTACATTTTTTTTAGAGAATTGTGTGCGCGGTGGCTGTTTTATTTTGAAAAGTCGGTAGTAGTTTTAAAAATAATTTTGTGTCTGCCGTAGAAAATAAAGTTGGCTAATATTATGCTTGTACATATGTTTACACTAGCGTTACCAGTAGTATTTGGGCAAAAAGAGTGTAATTGTGAGTTATATACACATTTGTTATTCTTCCCAAATCTTCGCACAAACTTTCCCCCAGATTTTATAGACCGATATATAAGTATAATAAAACTAAAAAAAGCAAAATAGTGTATACAAGCGGATGCCAAGGTAAAATCATTATAGGTAATATGGTTTACGTACTAGCTACGTCGGGTTCTGCATGGTACCACGTCGTTTTGTCCAGGAACTAGTATTGATTACCTACGGCAATGCTGCAACATACATGCTTGTACACGTGTAAAAATAGTTGTCTGCTAAGTTCGTTGCCTTGGCTCTAATTAAGATTGCTTAGGGTTCATGCATTATTTGATTATGTACAGAGAATGACAAGAATCAGTACTTTTATTTTAATTGAAACCTGCTACGCGAAATCTCTTTTTTTGTTTTTATGTAAAGTAATGACCAGAAATTTAGAGCAGTCGTAACGTTTAAGGTAAACTCATCTCTGTTATCTTGCCCAGACAGGATCTACTAATTCACTATCATTTTGTATTGGGTTATATTATTTCGGAACGTTTCGAGGGAGTCTTGTCGACAGATGAAACGGGAAGGGGGATGAAATAATTTTCTTTGCTGTACGATAAGCTAATGTAGCATTAATTTTCTGTGAAACACAGGCCTACACATTGGTGAAGTATATAACGGTAAATAGTTATGTTTATTGTATTATGATTTGCCGTTTCTTAGGTCTGTGGCAACGAATCCTCATTGTACTCCTAACGACAATTGTGCAAATTTTTATATTTTTTTCCCTCTGCAATCCACGTGCCAAGTATTTTGATCTGTGTTGTGTACTAATTCCCTTTATAATCTGTTACATGGCCAGTTGTAAATAGGCCTTTCACCTAAAATAAATTTCACTTTTTTTTTAATTTTACTTCAATTACTAGATGTTATTAAGTTCTGTAAAGTTGTGTGTTGAATATTTGATGTAGATTAGCTAAATAATCACGTACCTCACAGGAACACACTAGCATAATGTTTACTCACCCCTTTTCTTGTAAAAATTACGCTGGGTATTGAAAAATTAAGTGGGTACGTTTAGAAGGGAGTATGCTAAATACAGCAGTGCACTAAGGCGTCCTCCGGAGTTGCCCTTTGCGTTGTCGGTAAGCGATCTGTTCGCACTCTGGATTGTCGTGAAAGAGGCGGAAAATAGATAACGCTATAAATACTCGCCTGTTTTTTCTGGAAGCACCGTAGGTTTACGGAAGCTGACATATTTACCTTTTAGTACATATGGGTGCTGTTTCAAACTTTCAAAGGCCACCCTTGTTTGAATGGTTGACTGTACACTTTAAGAAAACTGTATACAAAATCAGGTAGGTCGAGTTCTCATTGTATCAGCTGACTGCGTAATTCCCGTATACTTCCCGTATACTTGTATGAATTTTACGGCTTTGAGATGGCTACGGCTAGTAAGTGAGGATACAGACAGCTCGCAGTAGTGTCCTCTCCGGCAAGTCTATCCACCCACGAAGGTGGCTACTGCTTGATCTCTAAAAATTTTAACGTTTCATTAAAATATTTGGAATTACTCTCTAGTTTACGGAATTTTGTACATCAAGACAGGAGACACAGCGATTCATTATGTTAATGGCATTTGAAAAGTAGATGTATGAATTTTGTACCCGCTAGGAGAAAAATATTAAAAAAAAATTAACGCGCTAGTAATGATAACAATACATCACTAATCTTCTAACGCCAATACCACCACTAGTCAGAACAAGCACTTGTGTTTAGATGAAGAATATGTATGAATTAAGTCAGTCCCATTGTTTTGACGCCAGGTGGGCGTGGTTTCTGGAATCCGGCAATTCGTGACACCATGCCACGTCCTATAACTTCTAACCTCCTTACTATAACGGTTTTAGATAGTTACAAGATGAGTGCTTATATTGTAACAGCTACAAAAAACAGAGTGCTTTTCTTGTAATTGCTAACACTTTGAATATATGTACAAATGTGAAGTCATTCTTACAGGTCACTGAACTCGCGAATTTTTTCTATTTATACTGACGACGGCATATTTACTATGCAACGAACTCTCGTGCTTCGAACAATATAATGTATAACTTTTATACCACGCTGAAAGAATTTTGTTCATAACAAAATGATTTGTTAAAATTGACACTAGACAAAATGTTTTGGTAATAAATAAATTCTTCTGTAGTTTCTATAAAAGAGCCATTGTCGACATATATATTAACTTTATGCACGCAAAATTTACCGATAATAATGTCAACTATCACACTTGGGGCATTATCGCTCCAAAAATTGCACTTATTTTTAAAATTTGATTTTGCCATTACCATGCCCGTAACGTGATTGACTATCAAATATCTTCGCGGACCATTCATTACGTACGGGGCAAGTAATTTGCCGCAAAGTGACTATTCGTAACACGTGTATGGACAGAAATATTTAAGCCACAAACTATTTTTCCCTTGGAAACATACATTTATTTCAACGACATCTGAAAGAACGTGCAAAAAGGAATTCAGTGATATAGCATATGCAATGGAAAGTAACACAGAAACGCCAAGAAATAATGTGTAAATATGATTAAGTTAAGTGGGCTGGTAGCATGGGGCAGTGGACCTGTACTCACAGCTGTAAGCAAGTAACACGCGCCGTGACTCATCCTGACGGTACCGTTTCCTTATAGCAGCGTAGTGCTTACCTTAATGGGGCAAGGAGCACGGAATGCGATATTGGACAACGGAGAGCACTACCGCAGCGGAGCGAAGACGGACAATGTGAGTGCAAGTGTGATATCAATACATTACATTTTATTCAGACACCAACGTAATTCAGGAGATTTGTTTCCTAGTCATCAACTGTACTGAGTATTACTGTGTACATATGCACAACAAAGATAGAACAAACCAACTTAAGAAGAAATGCAATCGCACCCGCATCCGTAGTACAAAAGAGCATAGTTATGGTTGAAACGCTTCACATTAGGTCTTTTCACAGCATGTGCTCGATGTGTTTACCATCGACAGTAATACACATCCGTAAACGCACACGTAGCGAGCGACGAGCGGCCTGAAGTGTTTCTGGCGTAATGCTGCTACAATGCGTCCCTGCATGTCTACTGGCGTCGTAGGAACCGTGTTGTACACCCTATCTTTAATGGTTCCCCACATGAAAAAATCGAGAGGTGTATGGTCGGGGGAGCGAGATGGCCATCTTACAGCACCACCACGCCCTAACCACCGGTTTGGAAAAGTTTCATTTAACACTTGCCTCGCCACCAAAACAACATGCGCAGGACAACCATCATGCTGAAACCACATATCACACGACGTATGTCGAGCGGCATGTCTTCCAGAAGTGCCGGTAACGTCTCGCTGAGAAAATGGGCGTACATACAGCCGGTAATTGTTCCTTGAATGAAGTATGGCCTTATGACGTAGTCTCCAACGATTCCACACCACACGTTCACGTTCCACTGTCGCTGGTGCTCCACGTGCCTGACCCAACGCGGATTCTCCGTCGCCCAGTAGTGCATATTTCGTAAATTTACGCTTGTGAAGGTCGCTTCATCGGTGAATAGTATGTTCTTCAGAAAATTACTGTCAACCCTTACAGACATCCGAACAAACCTACAAAACTGAACATGCTGCTGGAAATCACCTTCGTGTAATGCCTGGTGAAGAGTCACATGATATTAATGGACTTTACATTGGCGCAGTATCCGTAACACACTTGTTTTAATATTCCAACAAACCTGGAAAGTTCTCGCGTACCCATGTGGGGGTTTGCATTGACACGTGCCAACACATCGAGTTGATGCGTCTCGCCCGTAGCAGTCTTTTGTCGCGCTCGTGTTGTGGAATTCCAATCACCTCGTGACAAGAGATGTGTGCAAATTCTTCGTATCGTTTGCCGTGAGATGGGCGTCCTCTTAGGATACCTATCACCATACATTTGGACGGCTTGCGTGGCATTTCTGCCACACTCACCGTAAATAAGTACAGCGTTCAGTTATTCCTCTTTCGTGAACATCATTGCGTACGTACAGCCACACGTTGCAATACCACTTAACATAACAGATTACAGGGACTGGTGCTGCGCTGCTATTAGGAAGCGATCCCGCCAGGATGAGTCACGACGCGTGTTACTTGCTTACAGCTGTGAGTACAGGCCCACTGCCCCATGCTACCGGCTCACCTAACTTAATCATATTTGCACATTATTTCTTGGCGTTTCAGTGTTACTTTCCATTGCATATGCTATATTACCGAATTCCTCTTTGCACGCACNCTCACCTAACTTAATCATATTTGCACATTATTTCTTGGCGTTTCAGTGTTACTTTCCATTGCATATGCTATATTACCGAATTCCTCTTTGCACGCACTTTCAGATGACGTTGAAATAAATGTATGTTTCCAGGGCAAAAATCATATGGGNGTGAGTACAGGCCCACTGCCCCATGCTACCGGCCCACCTAACTTAATCATATTTGCACATTATTTCTTGGCGTTTCAGTGTTACTTTCCATTGCATATGCTATATCACCGAATTCCTCTTTGCACGCACTTTCAGATGACGTTGAAATAAATGTATGTTTCCAGGGCAAAAATCATATGGGNCACCGAATTCCTCTTTGCACGCACTTTCAGATGACGTTGAAATAAATGTATGTTTCCAGGGCAAAAATCATATGGGATTAATTATTTCTGTCCATACACGTGTTACGAATAGTCACTTTGCGGCAAGTTACTTGCTCCCATACGTAATTTCATTTATCGAAAACAGCATTTCGTGATCTGCAACCGTGACGGAAATTTTTGGGGTGTCCACGTTAGGCGGACCATTCTGTATATTTTAAACTACAGCGCTTTGAAAAAGATTTTTTTTAGCCGTTTTGGAGTACTCTGAAATAATGTTTCTAACATGCGAGATATTTTGAAAGTACTCGACAGCCCTCGTCTGAAGTGTGTGTGTGTGTGTTATGTTCACATTGGACGCACGTGTAATATAGTTTCGTGAAAAACGTGTACTTCAAACACTCTCAACGCAGTTCAAGCACCTGGTAGTGTAATTTTTCAATTGTACAGCCAGCTTGGCAGAGAAGAGAGCAGCAGCCGTCATAGCTGGATTGTAGACTGAAGTGATGCTGCGGGGATAGCGCACCCCCGCACAGCGCGGGAACGGGCACCCAGAACCTTTCCCGCCGCGACCTTGCCGCTCGCGCGTGGCTGGACACGGTGATCGCCCGCCGACATTCTGTGCCGTGCCCGCGTCCGGCCATACCGTTCGCGACTGCAGGATCACGGACCAGGCTGTCTGGTGACGGTGTCAAAATTTTTCAATGTTCTCTGAAGTAACTTCAACAAGATCTTGGGCCGACGTTAGCTTTGTTTTTGGGCAACTAAATAAGTTAGAAAGCAGTGCTCCTGGAATACTCTACTTAATGGACGGTCCCCTGGAGGGGTGGTTNTTGGGCAACTAAATAAGTTAGAAAGCAGTGCTCCTGGAATACTCTACTTAATGGACGGTCCCCTGGAGGGGTGGTTCGGTGAAGAATTTACCCATTCCACAAGGAACATGGGAATATTGTCCGGAGCATAGACTAGACATAGCCTCCTGCGCATGCACTCAACATTGGTCTACTCCACACCAATACAACTGTCAAAGTCACACGGCAAAGTGATCAACATATTTTTTTATATATTAATTTTAAAATGACAAGCCCTTTTATGTAATCAAAATACTTTTAACAACTTNTGATCAACATATTTTTTTATATATTAATTTTAAAATGACAAGCCCTTTTATGTAATCAAAATACTTTTAACAACTTGAATTTAATCTAATTGCATTAAAAATTGGTTAGAGGAAGGACAAACATGCTAAGCCCTTATTTACACAAATTGTTTTCTAAGCTCTAATCATATCCATGTCGTTTTTGATAGTCGTATTGGCAGAAAAGCAGTTCAATATTAGGACACGGAGGCTGTTTCTGCGCAGCTGGTGTGATCACTACCCCATATTCACCCTATGGTCCGGAGAGCAGCTGCATGCTACCCAATAAGTGGTGGTTATTAATTCCGTGTAGAATCCGCCGAGAACCACTATGATGAGTAATGTGGAACTAGGTACACAGAAGCGAAGTATCATGGCGGCTAAATTGCGTTTTGCTCTGTTAGCGGACCCCAAGACCGCTGTCTGCCCAAATTGTTAAATGTGGGCAGATTTGAAAGACGCCTTGGCAGGTTAGGAACAAATATTGATTTTTTATGTGAGAGTTTGATATGGGAAAATTTCCGCCACTAGGTGCGCAGTGTTCCAAAAGGCAACTTTTAATTCAGATTTTAAGTTATGTGAATAATAAAAGATAAATATTTTACTAAGTTACGTTGATTTATGTTTATTAGAAAACAGAGAAAATCTGGTACATTGCAGACTCTAGCGCTTACCTAGAGGAGAAAATTTTTTGTTGCAAAACTTTTAACATTGATCTTCCAAACCTGTAATAGAATTGACCTTACCTGGAATGATGGAAATGATCACGTATCTACTAACGAATCACTATCTGAATTTGGTGTGTTAAGGCGAGGTGCTTCTGCTGTGGGTTCCCCACTTCCTAAAAAAATATGAAATGATAACACAGCATCCACTCCTAAACGGAGAAAATATTTTTCCACGCCACAACAATACCTGATCTGGCCTGTAATCGAACACAGAATCGTTGTCCTGCCAGTTAGGCGTCATGGTAACTGGATTAGATGGGTTACAGGATTTATAAATTCCAAAAAAAAANAATCGTTGTCCTGCCAGTTAGGCGTCATGGTAACTGGATTAGATGGGTTACAGGATTTATAAATTCCAAAAAAAAAATATTTTATTTATGGCACTGAATTTCAGCTGTGAAAATCGCAATGAGTTGCTTGCAAATTTAATAAAATATTTCTCTTAATCTATTATTTAAATGAAAAGATTGCGAAGTCGTTCCCGTGAAATACTGCCGTTTCCTTCGTCACAATTAGGGACAGTGTTACTACCCGATCACACAATTTACAATTTTCTGTTTGTGTCAAAGTTTAAGTGTAAGAATGTACCTACTTGTTGATGCTATGGGAAGCAGTGGTATATAGTGGCATATGGTGAACAACGTGAGATTATTCACAAGTCCAGGTAATCAAAATTTTGTGCATAGTATTGAAGTTACAGGTCCTAGTAACGATGTGGTGTGTTTGGGAAGACTTCAGAAAAATCCAGATTTGCAGTGGGCATGGGAATGCTTTGCACTTCCCAAACTGAAGGCTAAACATTGTGTGTATGTATGTGTAAAGGCTGTTCACAGTTAACTAAGCATTTTTGAAATCAACCTTTGAAATATATCACTGACCTTACCTGCATGTGTTTTAACGGGCAGACTGACGAGCACGCGCCCAGTGAAGTTGGTAACGACTTAAGGAAAGTAGTTCCATAAATGGGGAATTAAAGGTGTTAGGTAAACATCTGTGAATACTGTAATAATTTCTTTAGCTTTCTATTATTTTAAAGTGCAAAGTAAGTGTAAGAATAAGTAAATTTGTTAAATATTTATTTTTCAGTAATTTCACAGTTTCACTTTATCAATGCATGAATAAATTAATCAGGCCTGTGGCAATGCTAATTTTACATTTGGTGGAAGAATAAACAATGTGCANTATCAATGCATGAATAAATTAATCAGGCCTGTGGCAATGCTAATTTTACATTTGGTGGAAGAATAAACAATGTGCATTAAAGTAGTTAGATCTGAAGCAGTGCTTTCAAACGTGCTTAGTTTACTGCGAATAGCATATATATACAGGATGATTCTAAAATCATGGGACAAACATTGAGGGGTGGTAGAGCTCACTAAAACAAACAATTATTGTATAGGAATATATGGGCGGAAGTGAACCGTTGAGGCACAAACACAAAAATAACACATTAAATGCAACATATTGTTTATTTACGTGCTAGATCGTTAAGTTTGACTGAACCGTATTCCGTCTACTTGTATAGCTTTCTGAAGAACACGAACTCTGATGATAACTTAGTTCGCAAGAAAGGAAGCAACCACAAAAATGGTTTACTAATAATTAAATAATTAACTTTTATTCTTCAGTTTAAAATCCTTTTACACAGAATAAAAACCACATATGGTTACAGTTGAAACTACACGAGTGCGTTAGATATAGTCCAAACAACTTCTTTAAGTTCCAAGTATTACTTCTTAGTAGTTAGCTAGAATTTCCGACAGCGCTAGTGCGAAGACAAGCACGCGAATTTGTGTAGCGGTGGGGAAATTCTAACATTATATCAAGGGGCCTACTTACATAAAGCTGTTCTCCGCGCCTGAGACAGCGAAGTGCGGGGACGATAAGGCCTACACTGTTAATTCGCATCAAGAGCGCCATCGCTACTAAGCGCAAGGCTCGTAACTGGCGTGCAGTGTTCTCGTCGTGCAGCACGTAACTATGGGACTTTAATCTGTGCCCCTATCATTTTATTGATGGAACGTCTGTAGCAAGGTTCAGTGCAGGGCTATTGAGAATTTTTGAATGTATCTGACTCGTACATTTTGAGATACAGCACCTTAAAAAAAAGAAAAAAGCTGTGTTTAGCTATGTTTTTGAATGCTTCGAAATGTTGTTTCTAATTCGCGCGACATGTTGAAAGCACTCAACACGCCTCGTTTGAAGTGTATTCTTTTCGTAGATCAGCATATTGGACGCAAGTTTAATAGTTTCGTGGGCAAATGTGTATTTCAAACACTATACAACGCAGTTCATGCACCAAATTTACGGACCCCTTAAGGACGCAATTCGACTAAAGAATTTTGCACTTTTGAGCCGTAGGAAGTGCGAGGGAGTTCAGGGCGACAGATACACGAGCATCACTTTTTTGATCGCATCTGTATACAAGAAAGCGCTATGAGACATGTAGTGGTGTCCCTTTCATTTTATGGAGTAATAATAAAGATAAATGCGTGCTGCACTGCCGTACAGTGTTTATAATAATTGTGTGCCAGAATCTATATTAGACAGGAAACGAGAATACAAAAGTATTTTGCGGGCGTGTAACGTTTCTTTAATGCTTTTGGTAAGCAGACGCCGCTAAATAATAATAAACGGTTTTGAAATAAAATTTTTGTTACTGAAGCTTTGCTCTATGTTTGACGGCACAGACAGAAGGCAGTCAAAACTTTTATAGGCTGTTCACGGTAAAGTGAGCACTTTTGAGTCCCTAGTTACTTTTTCCTTTCAGCTATTTTTTATCCATTAACCACCTTTTAAAATAAATATTGTCGTGTAAGTAATAAACATACTACGTATATTCCACCGCACCCGGTCGACCTCCTGTGGCTCAGTCTGCTGGTGCGCCGCCGGTCTGCGGTGCGGGAGGTTCTGGGTTCGTATCCTATGTAAGGCATGGGTGGTAGTTTAAGTTAAGTCATAGGTTAGTTTGTAAACCGTCCCATGATAAGCCTTCAGCATAACACCGGGGGACGTTAATAAGCCCTTTCCAATACTTGTTTCACTACACAAGGAAGTTAACGTATAAGGCGAAAATAATCTATATGTATATAGACCAGGAGTACTCAAACTGCGGCCCAAGGATCCATTCTTTGTGGCCCGCGCTCGCCGACTTCAGTAGATACAAGTTACCAAATTCTTATTTTTGGGGTGTCTGTTACAAAAAAAAAAAAGCAATACATAATACGAATTTATTAAAAGTTAGTCACTGATGAAACTAGACGATATTTTTCATTATTTTATCAGTCAGGTGACTTCTGTACATAATTTTGATGTACTACCTCCGCCCGCAATCACCGTATCGAACGAATAAACAAACGACTTGCAAGACGATACGCGACACTCTGAATTTTAAAATGTCATCGAATTACCTACCTACTTTTAGTTCACAAATATTATTATGTCAAGTTTCGTAAGTGCGACCCGCGGCGGTCTTAGTTTTTCTTAATATGGCCCCCTCAAAAAAGGTCTGAGTACCACTGATATAGACTATTATTACAAATGAGAGGGCTTTCAAAAGTGCTAACTTTACCGTGAACAGCTTATAAGACACACGTGCACCTGGAGCTGTGTGCGGGCCGCATGCGCGTGGTGGCAGTGGCGACGTTACAAATGTTGAGTATGGATCTTGTAACGGCTCTCTCAGGGGACGGTGTTCTCTTTCCTGGTTCGCCATCGTGACTGGTAGCGGAGGAATGTTACTGTATCCGCCGTGATGTCATTAGCCGTACTTCTTTGCCGAAAATGGCTCGGGCGTGGGAGGCGCGGCCGCTCGGTGCTCGCAGAAATCGTCGGCCCCGGCCAGCAACTCGCCCAGGTCGCGGAACACGCACATACACACACATAAGTGAAATGGCGTGGCGCGTGAGTGTCCGTGGATCGATGGTGCTAAGGTTAATTCTACCGAGGTTAGGAACAAAACGAGATTTCTTGTGGGAGAGTTTGGCATAGGGAAAATTTACGCCGCTAGGTGCGCAGTGTTCCAAAAGGAAACTTTTAATTGAAATTTTAAGCTACGTAAATAATAAAAGAGAAAAATTTTACTTAGATAAAAAGTTATTTTATATTTGATTTATATTGCAACTATCATGTTTCTTAAGGTAGAAAAAAGAGAAAAACTGGTACACGTGCGACACTAGCGCTTACCTAGTGGCGAAAATTTTTGGTTGCTAAACTTTTAACATTGATCTTCCCAACTTGAATAGAAGCGATGTTAATGGCGTACATCGGCTCTGCGCACCATCCAACACTGAGAAAGGGCGGACAAAATTCTCGTAACAACTTTGTATCTGAAATCTAAATTGAAATAATCGAGCATGTATTTTCATCCTACGCCCTTGCGATCCACCCGCGTATCCTATGTCTGTGCCGAAACCGTTGATCCGTCCAAAAATTCAACGTTTGGGTTAATTTTGTTCAGTTTATAGCCTTAACAATCCAGTACAGGCTACCATTCATTTTTTTTATAAGAATTAAAGACATCACAAGGGCACTGTTTTTAGCAGCGTTTATGCAGTTACAATCGCCATATTTTATTCACAGGTGTCCATTATAAGCATGCGTACTTATTTACTGACTGGTTACGTGAAGTTCTGGCAGCCGTTCTAGTATCAGATCAGCTACGTTCTATTATGGAAGGTTTCCTCTTCGTTGGACCGGAGCCTGGCAACATGTCTGATGGCGTTGAACGGCGAAAGACGTCCGGCTATACTGTTGGCTAATAAGGCCATTTTCTTGGCTCGTTTGAATGAAGTGTAAAATACCAGCGGCAGTTACGCGTGTGTTTATACTTGGCTGTTCTGTGTCAAGGCCGTGCGTGCTCAGAGTGCTGTCGAAAGTCGCAGCCGGTCCGCGGAAGCACGATCGGCCGAGGCTCTGACGCAGTCGCAGTCTGCAGGCGCCGACTTAGGCAGTATTATGTGCACACTGTTATAGCATTACAGATTCGATCCCAAGACCCAGCCTGCTTTTTTTTCGCATTTATTTTAAAGGCTGTTCACGGTCAAGTGAGTACTTTTGAAATCAACTTTTGGAAAAAAATCACTGCCCATAACTCTGTCAAGCTGGCAAAGAATTAATACAAATATTTCTAAGAATTGACGTTGTATTGCGATTGTAATATTTAGTTTTATGGCTACTGAAGTCAGTTTTTCTTGTTTTATAAGCATTTGAGTGTGATTTTTCGCATTAGTAACGTGTTTAATTTTCTAAAAATAATATTGTTTCCCTTGGAATAGGCGTGAATAGAGTTAAAATGCCCATGGAAATGTTAATCTAACATTTAGCGGAATAATACAAAATGGGAAGAAAAGTAGATCCTAAGCAGAACTTTAAAAAGTGCTCAGTTAACAGTGAACAACCTTTGATAGTCAACGTATCCTCTTTTTTATTATCCTGTAAGCTGTAAAAGCGTATATGTAAACACTTTCCAATGAAAAAAAAAATAAGTTGTTGGAATCTTAAATTTTATCGGTTCCATCAGTGAGTTTATTTCACTGATACAGACAGTATCTCTTTAGTGGATTTTTAAGAGAATCTTTCTTGGTGAATCTGCGTACCTCCCTGCTCAAGGCGCACAGTGCGGTTTGCTCGGAACAAGTGGACAAATATCGTAGTTGCTTTTCTTCTCGATAAACTATACGTACGTGTTAACTTTTTATATTTGAGCTTGTGCCACCGTATATTTGTTACGCGCAGGAAGACTACAAGCCGATAATAAACCGGCGTGCAGCAAACGATAGGTTCAAGAATGGGCAACGCAGTTCCGAATATATCTTGAGTTAACATGCAGTTACCAAATGACAGTGGCTCTAGTGATATCTAGTCTGCAAATCACTGAGCTCGGCAGTTATTGCTTTCGGAAAAATGTGTGAGTGTGCAGTGATCCATAATAAGTTAATGCGGTGTGTGTGTGTCGCAGCTCACGCCAGTAGTTCCCACGCCACGGCCGTGCTGTGGCTAGCATCTTCGTTGGGGGCGCCCTGCGCTATACATAGCAGCAGACCTGTTTGTAAATATTCGTGAGCGAACCGTTGCGCTCAAGCCTAGGCCGGGGGCCGCTAGGCGGCCGTTTCCAAGCTTGTCGCAGACCGGCAGGGAATAAACGACCGTAGGCCCGAGGCATCGCCAAATTCGGATTCGCCGGCCTTCTTTACGTGAAAGTGTAACCTAAACATTGACTGATCCGAGTACGTGAACCTATTTCTCTTGAAATGAACAGGAACCCGTCAAAAATCTTTTATATTTTCCAGTTCAGGATTAGTTTTGAAGTGTTTCCACGGTGTCTTTCTAATTTTACAATATCCAAAAGTATCGTATGTAAACATACTTTTCATAAACACCCAAACACTGCCAGCTGTACATTGCATGCTTTTTCGGTGCGTCCGTGAATCAAATACAGTCAGCACTTTAATCCGCTGTACGTAAAGCATAATAAACCATCCTCGTGTTTTTTTTTATCTGGACAATTAGTTTGTCATCGATATAATAAGAGAGATAATTTTTCGTGGGACTTCACTTTTTTACGGCACATCAAAGAGGCCAGTGCTGTGGCTGGTCATTGCTCGAGCGAGGACGCATCATTACGTGCTTTTACTTTTCCGATTCGGAAGGTTACGTAACTTTCAGACTCAAACTTGCAGTGTTTCGCTTTGGGCGGATTAATTGGCGCGCCTGGTGGCATTATATGTATCTGCAAGAGGATATGGATTCTGTCTAATTATTGGCGCGAAAATAAGAACAGGGTTTGCCCGTCGATTCTTGTTGTACTTGCTCATAGTTAGAGACATCCAAAATTTGCGTTTTGATTTAGTAACATGCTGGACTTCACTGCCCTATACGTACTGAGTGGCGTTCGTCATTTCAATGACTGCTGGAGACCATACGGGCGTCACTTGTGTGGCCGCTTTACTGGATATTGGTTGCTAAACGGTTTAGCCTTTACTATTGGCTGACAGCGTCCTTGGGTTATATCTTATGAGTTTTTCTACAAATTACATAAGTGAAACGAGTAGGGGAGACTGGGTACGGTTGTAACAACTTTGCTATGATCGCTCGTAGAATTGCCATTCTGGCTGTAAACAACAAATAAGTCGCTTGACATAGAAGAGTACTCATGTGTCTTCAAATTTATATTAAACTGATAGGCCTAGATGCAGTAGTTGCCAGACAGGAGACGTTTCACAAAACGTGTGCCAACTGTTACAACTGACCCCATGCCAAGGACGGTTGTAACAGTGATAGGGGTCAGTTGAAACATACACAAATAATACACAATGCACGCATTTCAATCAGTTGTATTACTAATAAATCACATGTAAGTACTTTTACACTATTTAAGGTTAATATGGCACCATTTTAGTAACATTTTAATCACTTTATAAAATTTAACATTTTCAAGTTAACGTATTTAAAAACAATCTGAAGCTAGTAAAATAGTATCTAATCAAACAAACCAACTTCTAAATTGAGGTATCTTTAAGTTGTATTAAACGGCGTGTTCAAATACTAACTTTCGTACCTCTTTAGTAGAAAGACCGAAGTATATATCTGCACAACGGATGAGGTATTTGGCGAGTAAATGTTCTTGATCTTCCGAAAAGGCTCTGTTATGAGCTACATATCCCATACTAATATTTTCTGCATCGGCACCTTCGTTCGTGGCATCTCTCTTTCGTATGTATCGTAGCAGAGACACGTAGTTAACTCTGTAGATCTCTGCTACTGATCTCAAAGAACTCCCACTTTTAACTTCGTCGTATGCATCCTTGTAACGTGATATGTCGCTTACACCTCTCAATGTGTTCCTGACACGTTTCCTGGGCATCTACAATGTAAAACAAAAAATTACTAATGTTATACTAATGTTACAACCGTACCCACAAAAAATGTTACAACCGTACTCCCCCCCCCCCTTCACAATGTGCCAGTGAAACTGTCTCAAAGGCGAGAGAAAATAACCCACACAAAAACTAATTACTGTTTACTTACCTCTTAAGTCCACCAATTACTTAGGAAAAATCTGAAAACGTAAATTATAATATTAACGAAGCAACTCAAGAAAGAAATCGATCAAAAATACTTTCTTTTGGGTGACAAAACACATTAGGTCCCTCTACAAGCGAACAAAGCGCGCGGAGGGCGACGCAACACTGCCGATCAGGTCCGTACAGGCAAGCCGCGTGTCTTTCCCCTTGTACACCTCATAACACCTTGGATAGTTTAGCGAATATTCGAGTTGTTACAACCGTACCCTGTTACAACCGTACCCAGTCTCCCCTATGTGACGTTTTGGAATTTGGTCTCCATAACAGCGAAATAACGCATATTTTGCATGTAGGTGCCTGTTTTCCGCGAAGATATTTATGCACAAGCTAGACTTCAACTTCTTACGTGAAGCTTACAAATTTCCTTTGGCTATTCGCTGCGTGTCTGTGTGAGAAGACATTTCCTACTCGAGTGTGCCAATCAGAATTAAGTTACTCTGCCACTTAACGTCCGTGATTGGCTGGCAGACACTTCAGACGCGTGCGGGTTAAAACCATCAAACAGCGATATTGGTTTTGAACTAACGTGTTTTGGAGTACAACTAGTCGTGGAATATTTTCGCGAAAAACTTGGGTCCCTTCTCATCATAGGTATTTGAAACGAAGCCTTAAAAAAAAAGTAATCCATGTCTGTAACTGTATATATTGTAAAATTGACAGACACCCTATAATTTTGCTTCATGATTCGGTAACACCCTAGGCGTCATAACATCAAACACGTGTACATTAATTTTTTATTTGTTCTTCTATTGGACCACAGATTTTTATTCACGCCCCGGATGACTTTCAATCAATAACGGACCTGTAAGAAAAGTAAGGACCGAATCCTGTGTTACCTGGTCTGGGGCAACAACTAACTGACGCTGACATGGACAAACGACTCTGGACTCTAGCTTGTTGCTGAATACATACGTGTAATTTCCGGGTCTCTATTCATTGAACGTCCGTTCATCCAACGCGCCCTGCGCGACCGGTAGTTAACATTTAGCACTTAGGTAGCATTGGTTCGTGTGGTCGAGTGAAACAGGTGAACGAGTTCCGACTGCGGCAGTAGCCGAATGAACAAACATCCATTCGAGTATGTAGGGGACTGTTAACTCTAACATGGTACCATTTTATAGCGCAAATTGGCGAAAGTCTCAAAAAAATTAATTAGTACACTGGCGAAACCATATATAAAAACATAATGAAATTAAAACCGCACCTGAAAAGGTGAAACCGAAGCAGAAATATGTAGGCCTAAGTAGTTAATAGAATTCGTTTTCTAACGTGCACAATGACTTTCAAGAAGACTTAAGACAGAAATACTTGTCCTGATGGTGCGAATCAGTTGGAGGAGAGAGGACGGACAGGAAATTATCCCTCTTATAAAATATTTCCCTGGTTCTTTAAGATTAATTATTTCCCTGCCAAGGAAATTAATTTCCCTCCTTTAAGATTAATAATGCATAATTATTGATAAGACGAACCGTTCCCACGTTCAAATTATAACAGAGAAGTTTGACACTTACTTCAGATGGAAATTACTGGCTGGAATACGCACTAGGTCACAGGCGTCTAAGATTTTCTGCCTGTCAAAATCCAGGTTTTTGGTGTAGCGCGAAATTTCTTATCGCCCTTATTGGTGCATTGTACTTAAATTTCACACTAGACACAGATTGGAGACATATAACACTTCAATTTGTTTATAGTATGTAAGCTAGTTTTATCATCACCCTTCTAATTCGTATTCTGTTTACTACCAGCATTGTTGTAAGTTCTCCAGTTAATATTTACGTTAAACTATATGCAATATGTTGATATAAAGTGTTCTAAAACAGCGTTCAGTTAGCTGCTGAACAGGATATGAGGAAATACTAGCAAAGGAGACTGCACGGTGACAGGTTAGCGGGCCGCAAGCGGGGTCACAACTCCATATTGGCCCGTGTGATGCGTGACCGCCTTCCGCGCCGCTCTAGCAAGGGAAGTGTTACATGTGGCATGGCGAGTAGCCAGCTGGGTCGGCACGAAACTCGCTCTGCGTCCTAGGCCTTTCGCGAGCGGGCTTGCCAGATATTCCCGCCGACTTGATGTTAGGCGATCGTCGCGGAAATCGGCCTGTATCCTCGACCTAGAAACGGATACCGCTCGAAAGTTCGAAAAAAAAATTTTGTTTGCAGTAATTCCGGTATGCTGTGATTGGACGTAATGAAGCAGCACACATTGCAATTTAACTCATCCTGTTGATTGTAAGTAAAGTTATGAAATCCCGACGTGGTATTGGCAGTGCCGTAAACACTGTTGCACCACAGGCAGCATGCTATATGCTATTCACGGTAAAGTGAGCACTTTTGAAAGCCGTCTCGTTTGGAATAATAGTCAATAAATATATTTTATTTTAGCATTAGACGTTAACTACCAGTCGATTATATACACTATGTTTATTACTTACATAGCAACATTTATTAAAAAAGATAGCTAAAGAATAGGAAATAGCTGAAAGGAAAGAGTAACTAGGGCCTCAAAAGTGCTCACTTTACCTTGAACAGCCTATAACGTGTTCTAATCTACCACTGTTCTTCCGTGGCTTACGGAAGTCTTTCACGGCGGAGATCCGGGGTTCAAATCCCGGTCCCTGTACGGTTCGTTGTTAATGTCATACAAAATTCAGGAAAAAGTATTTCTTACTATTGCTGCGGGATGGACTTCCGTACAATACTGGGCCATTGTTGTCTGAGAATGATATCTGGAAGTGCCTGCGCCGATAATGCGTCTCTCTAGGGACATGTTAAGTTTGCGGTTTGGTCTTAAACCACTTGTGCATTTGCACTGATCTTGTCATTGAACCACAGTTTATTCTAACTATGGAGAACTGTGAACTCATAAGAAATAATTAACAACTGAGACCTCGAATGATGTACAGTACAACCAAGTCACAGGATAAAATGGATCCGTCCTGCGGCAAAAACCTATAATAACATTGACGCCATTATGCAGAGGACTATGAAGATAGCGCTAATTTTGCATGTCTGTTGCGTGTGTCTATTCCTCGCCTACAGAGACTGAAGAGAGGTAGTGCACGTGTTTCTTGTGCGCCGCGTTAAAATACCAGACGGATAAAGTCAAGTGTGTATTCGACTGATTTATGATTGCTTTTGAAGAATAAGGTGTAATCTGCTGTGAACAGCAACTTTAACACTTTGTACTAGCATTCAAGGAAGACTAGAAGTAAGTCATCTGTATCGATTACGGTAGGAACGTCATTTCTGTATTTACACTTGTACCGTCCCATTGGTCAACACTGCAATGAACACGCTTAATGTGCTGTACAACATTCATTACTGGGTTGCTCTCAACCAATGGATTGGTGAGTTGTCTTGTGTCCCAAGTAAAGTGCCCTTGCATATGTAGCGGAATGTACAAGCCGCCATCACAGAGTAGGTAGGTATACAGAGGTGAAACAGCCTCGTATATCGCGAATTACAGCCGCACAAGCCAACAGAATAGCGTTACTGGCCAGCAAACTGTTGGAACGCCGTTCGCCAATCAGCACTTGGTACCAATTCGCCAGCCGGCAGCTTAGCCAATAGGCAAACTTTTAGCAGCACGTAGTAGCCAATCAGACATAAGGTCCTATCCCAGAGCCAATCAGAGAATGGGTACGCCATTTTGTCTCTGTGCACTCTTATACTCTTTGCCGTCATGTTTATTGAGTCAAAAAAATTTCATGAACAAAATATTTATTTGGTTGCACACTTGTGTCGTACTAGTACTTTTATTGTTATTTTTAGACAACCGTTACATACAACACACGCGTTACACTTTCAATAACCAGTATTTAAAAAAAAAACTGACGTTTTTTAAGCTGCATTTGGGGCATATGCTTCAGAGTATTAAAAATTAAGTACAGTTCATTTAGTGATAGGTACAGGCTTCCTCGTCTGAATTGCAAATAGTTNACTGACGTTTTTCAAGCTGCATTTGGGGCATATGCTTCAGAGTATTAAAAATTAAGTACAGTTAATTTAGTGATAGGTACAGGCTTCCTCGTCTGAATTGCAAATAGTTTAATAGTAAACGAAAATATTTATTGAAAACCNAACTGACGTTTTTTAAGCTGCATTTGGGGCATATGCTTCAGAGTATTAAAAATTAAGTACAGTTCATTTAGTGATAGGTACAGGCTTCCTCGTCTGAATTGCAAATAGTTTAATAGTAAACGAAAATATTTATTGAAAACCAAACATTGTGGAACTAGAATTCGAACCTTGTATATCTCTTACGAACATACGTTTGCACTTTCGAAACATACAGTGGGGAAACTTTTACGCAATGTAAACGTATTGCAGTAATGAATGACTTAATGATTGTACCTTTACTTCTCATTAAAGGTTAGCTGTTTGCTCTCGTTTACACCCCTATTTATACTTTTGTTCCACAGTACATGTAAAGGGCGCTTAATTGTGACAACATACTCTATAATGCAGGTCTGCCTAATTAGCAATCCGCAGCGTGAGTTTTATTACCCGATCACGCGCACACACGCATACGTATATGCACAAATAGAGTATGAGAGAAAGAGAGGGATCACACACACACACTTGAGTTATTATTTATTTAGTTGTGTTTCCTGTAATGTTGGCACACCACAACCCAGTCATGAAAGTCGTTGCCGAGTTGTCCTCCCAAACTGCAAAGTTTCGCAGGTTGCCTTTTTTTGTTTGTTTTGTGTTGCGTTTGTCAAATGTATTACCAAGGCTCACCACAGTCTGCCCTTTGTGGCGGTGGAAAGGGGGAGCGAAATGCAAAACTGAATGTCAGCCTTTCTAGTAGATCCAATGCGTTGGCGTCCTTAACCCGAGGTAACAGAACAGTTTTCTGTCATACAGGAAACATTGCGTCGCCAGCTTTCAAAGTATTTCGAAATACTTACTGACAACCACGCGCAAAACAAAGGAAAAGAAAAGTAAAAATACATTTTGTTTAATTTATAGTATATCAGCTTCATCTGCAGAATATGTTAAAACTAGCTTTCTGTTCGCGTGAACAACACCAAACAGCCCACGTGATAAGTAGTCCTTCCTCAAATATTTCCCTGCCACCTTTAGCGAATGTTCCTGGACCTCATTTATAGTCATAACGAAACCGACCTTGAGGGGGAATTGCAGTCTCTTATATTCGAAAGGGTACTCTGATGAAATGAATGATACACGCGGTATGAAAACTTATTCCTCCCGTGCACATCCAGTGAAATCTCTGGCATCTATTACATAGTTTTGCCAAGCCTTCACTTGGAGCTTGGTGCTATAGCAGTGTTTTGGCGGTAACATTAATGGAGCACCAACCTTGAGGAGAAGCTTGTGTGGTGGCAGTCCAGGAGGGTAGATGCTGTTGTTGGATGTCGGAGTAATGGTCTGAATTATCCATTTTTCAACTGTGCCCAACGATTTCGACTCCATTTCTACCCCTTCGTACAAATTCAGCTACCTGTGCTAATAAATTCACATTTTTAAAGTTGCTCACTCTTAGTAACATCTTTTATGTTGCAATATATGTTTGAAGTATTTATTGATTTATTTTTTAACTAAAGACTTAAGATTGGATGAACTGATTTTGGTCTTCTGATCTTTTCTAGCATTGACGCTACTGGCATATATTCAAGTTACGTTAAATATTATTTTCGTGAACAAAAACATTTCTGATTTGTTGGAAAGCCAAATATAAACAAATATCCTCGCCATTGTTATAATTCATGATTTTGACAGTTCTCTAGATGATTTCCAACATCCGGGAGCAGGCTGGCACGTCCCTCTTGCGACTGACGTTCAAGGTCAAACCTGTTTTCGGATGTGTTAAAGGGATCTGGAGTGGGGAAATGAAACTCCTGGTATATTAAATACATATAATTAAGCAACATACACATACGTGACCTAACACGCGGACATCACCATTGGTACCAACTAACTTTCTGAATACTCATATAGCATCACCAAGTTCAAACCAAGTTTTTTGTTCTGACAGATATGTTTGCAAGAAACCAAGTAAATGTAACACAAAGTTTGGTCCCTGGAGAGCTGAAATATACCTCAAAATTTAAACTTTATCCAAAATAGCATGTGGAGTTGTTAACCGAGGAATAAAATGTGATTTATTCACGTATATAGAATGTCATGAGAAATAAAAAAACATGGCGCAATAAATTTTACTAACCGTACAGTTTATGAAAATGAGATATTTAATAACTGATCCAACTTAGTTCTATTTTGTCATGCAACTCTAAGGCAAATGAAACTTTTTATTTCACAGTAAGAAACGGGTTCCCTTTGTATTCATGTGGGGCCGCGGTGATGAAGTGGTCAGACTACTACTCGCCTCCCACCAAGGTGTTTCGGGTTCGATTCCCCGGCGGGGTCGCTACCGGATTTTCGCATGTGGGAATCGTGCTGGACGATGCCGCTGTTCGGCGGGTTTTCTTGGGGATCTCCCGTTTCCTACGCCCCTGCATTCCGGCGCTACTCCATACTCACCTCGCTTCATCCTCATCAGCTCTCAAGACGACGTTTGGAGCAGCCCTAATATGTCCACTCCACGCCTTTGTATTTATAATTTTACCGTGTAATAAGTTTTTGTAAAATATGTTGGTTTGAAAGTTACAGGCATGGAAACGGTGCAATGTAGATAACATATCGAAATGCGCCTTGTTAAGGGTTTGAGTTTCAAAAAATTCTAATATAATTTTTTTGGTATTTATATAGTCAACGTTTGGAAGCAAAGAGCATGATAATATTCTATCAGTGAGCTACTGAATACTTTCTCGAAAATATTTTTCAACCCTTTTCACCTCATTTAGGGGTGGAATTCCGAAACATGCTGAAGTAAGTTTTTAGGTTATTATGTAGCCAACTTAAAAAGGTAAAGGTCAAAACGATATCTTATTGGGTTAGTGAACTGCTCATGAGTCCTCGAAAACATAATTTACCCATTTCCATCTCCTTAAGGATCGAATTTCAAAATATCCTTATATTAGTTTTTATGCATTTATGTAGGCAACATTCTGAAGCTAAGAGCATAAGGATATCATAGGAGCCCTCGGAAATACATTCTATACCTTTTCACTCCCGTAGTTGTTGAATTTATGAAACATCCTAAAATTAATTTTTAGGAATTTTTCGGTAATGAAAAGAGCACAACGCTATCTTATCGGATTAATGAGCTATTGCTGTGTCCTTGAAAATACATTTTACCACTTTTCATCCTCTTAGGAGTTGAATTTAAAAAACACGCTTAGTATTTACGTATTTATATAGACAACCTTTTGAAGCTAAGAGCACAGAGAATATCGCAATCTCATCAGTTTGGTGAGCTACTGAGGAGTTCTCGAAAACACATGTTATCCCTATTTTTTTTTAGGTCGAATTTCGAAATATTCTTCCTTAGTGGGTGCCTGCACCCTAAATGGAAGCCATCCCTAAATTGTTATGCTTCTGCATCCAGCGGTTTGGGCTGTACGTCGATGAATAAGTCAGTCAGTCGGAAACTTCTCTTAAGAGATTACAGCTGTCTGATTACAGAGTGCTTTGGAAAAACTGACAGGAGCTGGTTCGGATAACAGTTTATCTTGAGTGCTGTGTAATTAACTGTCCGATTCATTTGTAAATAAAGTATTTCAGCTGGTTATTTTTAAGGTCTGTAGTTTTCCGCAACTGCTGTCGTACAGGACTTTTCTTTGTAGCTCAAATTCAAGATGCCGTGTTATGGTTTGAGGATGTATGGTAGAGTGATAACGTCACTTTTCGACATATCGAAGTCGACATCGACAACTTTCAGCTGTAGACGACGACATGACATTTTTACATTTAGAATTACATCTTAATCGACATTCACATAACGACGTGCACACAACAGTGGCATATTGTCATTGACATCTTTACTAGTCTGTTGACGCGTCGTCTGTTTCCTAGTAGATGCATGCAAATACTAATCACGCCGTACCGGCCCATTAGCTAATAAAACACTTTTTAAAAGGTACTTTGTTAAAAATTTTATGTAATCATAAAAAAGGTTACTATTTTTTTTCGGATTGTAAATTTATTGCAAGGAACGAAATGCGTCAATTTAATGGGCATTTTTGTTAAATGTCTCGTAATTACGGAGTTGTGGTTGCTAATATTTTTTTTCGAAAATATAAATTCTCTGTGACCATGTGTTCTGCAGTGGGCCTAAATTAAGGTACTGCATTTCTCAGTAAGTTATCGTGTTTTTCTCACGTATTGATAACAATACGCATTTTAACAAAATTACTTTGACTGTCTGGTTTGTTGGTCTGTTTACTTTAAAATTGAGTGTGTTTGGCAGAGACCTGAAAAATTCGCGGATTCATTTTGGGACAAGCTAGAATTCAAAACACGTGTGTTTATATAACTTAAGCCTTTGGTCCACATGGTATTTGACACCTGTAAAACGATGGCCCAATCGTCGCCTTCCACTCTGACAGCAAACAACAAATGTGTAGTTGATATTGGCATATTGTACCTAAAAGTCTGCAGGTCATTGAGCTCGCGAATTTTTCTCGTCTCTAGTGTTTGGTCATGGGAGTAGCCCACCTGACTTGAATTCATGACCAATTTGTAGTTGTAATACCGTCTATCGGAATGGCTCTCAAGACCTCGTTGTTACGAGCCGCCCAAATATCTCAACTCTACCGCCTGTCGGTATTATTACTTCGACGTCGTTTCTTGCTATACGTCTTTCAACTTTATGCCTTCTGGGTAAGGATACCGATTAACACATTGCGTGCGAAAGGATATATAAAATTATATATATATATATATATATATATAATTTTACTTTAAAAATGAAAGAGGACTGTTGAAGTTGACAATAAAAGCGAAATAGGTTTATTTGGATAATATTATTCCGACCTTGAAAAGGAGTAATTAAGAAAATTAGTAGTCAGATAACGAATTTAAGTAATCTAAAGAGTTATATCTTTTCTCAAGACCTCGATGTTAAGAACTGCCCCTCTTCTTCAGTTATATCTTATGTAAAATATTGTTACATTTATTTGAGTGTGGCCATGTCGGAAAAGGGATGGATATTTTAATTTAGTAAAAGAGTCAAATTCAATTTCCAAATTAATTTAAAACACTTTTTGTCACAATGTGACATTTGTATCATGTCATATGAGATACTCACCTAATTAAAATAAAAAACTATGTAACAATTTTTAAAAATTTGTTAGCAGAATTATGGTAATTCTAATTTCGTGCCACGTAAAAGAAAAAAATGTTTAGGCCGACCGTTTGAATTTTAGCATTAAGTTTTTTTCCCAGTTACAGTTTTATAGTAGCGCATTTCAACTTTGAATTTTTAGTGAACATTTACGTTGATTTATGATATTGTAATTTGAAGTTGAACATTGCGCTAAAAGTCTTACAATTATTTGAACATTCAAAACTTTTTTCATGTGTTTAGCAGTTGTGTTAGACTGTTGTTTAATGTTAACACTATGTGTACCCCAGGATTCGCTTGTCTAAAACTTTAATTTTTGTGTTTCGAAAGTAAGAAAAGCCAAGTCTTCTTAAAGTGGCATCGCCCTATCATAATTTAGATTTTTTATTTAATTTTTGTAATTTTTTTTACCGCGGTTATAGCCACTTCGAATTTCAATTTTTAGTTGAAATTTATGAGTGGTATATTGAAGTTAACAATTCAGATCCAGTGTAAACAGTTGTGTTGGGCCTACAAGTTGCACAAGAAGGCAGTATTGCATACTGCGAGGCTCACTATTCAATGTGGGTAACTGATTGGTTCGTAACAGTGCTACTGATATATGTTATTACTAATTAATATCACTTTCGCAGAAAACAAAACCCTACAGCTCATTGGCTGCTATAGCGAAACAAATGATTGTGTCACTTAAAATACAGCAATCGAGCAATTTTATGTTTGCAACACCTGGAACCATAAATGTAAGTGGGTTTGAAAACTGTAAACAAAACTATCGCCTGCGGCCGGGCCGCGTAACGTCCGCCTGTAAATTAGTTTTGGTAATACATACACCGGTTGTCATAAAGCAATGAAGTGCAAAAGTGATTAACTTTGTAAAGTAATCTAGAAATTATATTCGTATGATAGTAAGTCCAGGAAATAAAAGACTTCTGAGAAAACATTTATTTAATTTTTATTACACATCACTCTATCAATATAGTGTAATGATATCCGTATTTACGTTGGTGTAAAATCTACGCAATAGAGAAAATTCATCAGAATCCGTCCATGCAGTAATATTTTTGTAATGCCGTAAATACAGTAGATTATAGAAAATATAAAATATTCTCAGAGCTTAGATAAAGATTTTCGAATGTTCTGTTACGCTTAAATTAAATTTCGAGAATAGATAAATAATCTTTGGAGGTATCGCGAAAAAATGTATTAATTTTAAATACGTGCGCATAGATGTAATTAGTAATAACAATTTTGAAGGAGTTGTGCATTTCGAATACATCTGTGAAATTTTAACTGAAATTATGGACATGGCTGCTGTTGAGATCCAGTTGCCGTGCATTATACCATTACCGCGGAATCACTTCCGAGTCATTTCAGTGCACTTCAGTGTCTCTGGTTTCATTAGCCAAAGCTGCTCTTGAAAAATCCGCCAGGAGAGAGAATTAAACTGTTAAATAAACACAAATTTATAAAGAGTTTTGTTAAATTTTTTGTGTACACCTGTTATCATCTGGTGATACAGCTCAGCAAAAAGACAAAAAAAGTAAAGAATACTTCTGCCCCAACGAGTCTGACAATAGTGTTTACAAGGTTGGGGCCAGAAAGCATGCTTACCAAGACCTTTCTCTTTCACGGTTGGATGACCACGTGTCACTTTGTTCGGGCCTTGGAACACTGCACATTCATCATTAGTGGAGTGAACCAGTCGTACTGTCTTTACTAAAAACACTCAGGCAACGTCATGTGACGTCGACAGCATTCAGAGTGTTAACGTATAATTTCAGGTGTTGCAAATAAGCCATTTTTTGATGTGTGTTGACATAGTTCTGGTTTCAATACCACAATCAATGAATGAGCTCTAAGATTTGTGTTTGATGATATTGAGATGATTCAGCCATGACGTATAGCAAGAGACCCACAAAATTCGTGTTATCATCTGTTCGAAGACGAAATTAAGCCGCATTATACATACTTAAGCACAATTCACGATTGACTGGTGGCTGGTCATTGCATATATAGATACGTTTTCCTGTGTGCTTTACTTAACAGGAGATTGGCCACTCGACGGTTTATCTTTTACCATTGGCTCAAGGGTCGTTGGAGGTGTGTCGAATAGTATTTCGACAAATAGCAGAAGTCGGACGAACGTATACAAAATTCAAGTGTAGGCTGCTGCCAAATAATAACGCGACTTTATTCCGTGTGGCCGAGTGGAACATAGGAACGAGTTCTGAATGTGTTAACAGCCATAAGGAACCAACGACATGTACTCGAGTATGTCATCTGATTTATCGCCCGTAGAGAACACTTGTGGTATTCGATGGAACACCAGCTTCCTCTGTGTATGAGTATTCGTGATTTGAAGAATAATTTGCAGCAACTGTTGGTAAATCTGCCTCAGGATAACATACAACGTTTGTTTGAGTACACACATGCCGGGTAGTATGTAGGCATATAACCACTTAAGAAGCAGTCCGGCAAGTTACTGAATGTGCACTTCTTATGTGCCGAAAATGGGCGAAACGTTGCCTGAATGCAGTGGTATTGTAATCACTTTTTGCTTTTGTCTATAACACTACATTAATACAATATAGTTTGAATGCATTGGTTCCTGCTTGGTGCCCACATTTTTTAGGTAATGGGTGTATCTTTTAGTTGACAACAATCTACACGAACATGCTTGCTTGCCTACAATACACCAGAAATAAAGGAGTACAGTTACACTGTGTTAACCTTCGATACATGTGACACGTTTATGATGCTTACAATGGCGACAGAGTATGCGATAACGGCGTGAACTTCGGTCTAACTGGCACGTCTCAATTGAATTGAGTTGAGTTGAGAGATTTGTTGGTCTTGGGAGCCGACGAGGGTGAAATAAGGTGAGAATGGAGCAACGCCGAAATGCAAGGGCGGGGGAAACGGGAGATCCGCGAGAAAACTCAGCGACCAGCGGCATCATCCGGCACGATTCCCATTTGCGAAAATCCGGGAGAGACCCGGCCGGGGATTGAACCCAGTTCGTCATGGTGGGAGGTGAGCGGTCTATCCGCTCAGCCACCGTGGTCCCTCTCAATTGAACACGCACTCAATCCGACCGAGCCGTACTTCAAGTTCGGCGGAGTTAGAGAAGCACATACTTTCGTGGTCAGACCGGTGAAACACGGTGGTCCACGTGCTCGCGCAGTGGGAGTGGCGGTTTATCACGGTCGCGACCTTGCCCGGGAGGTGTCCATGAACAGCGACAGTGGACACGGTAGCCTAATTCGACGAGCGGCAGGCAGAAAGCGAAAACTTGCCTCCGCCGGCGGCGGTGCTGCGCTCTGTGTGCGAGTCATTGGCCGACGCGGCCACTGACCTCCTCTGCCTCCCTGTAGCAAACTCCCCCTCTCCTGCACTAGCCACGCACCTGTGCCGCCGGCAGATGCGCCGCGCCGCTCAGACACACCTCCCAAGCAACGCCGTCAAGCGAGATTAAAGATTTCAATCCGCAGTTTACTTGTGGCCAGATCTGCTTTGCCAGTTCTCCTGTTGTGAGGTGGGCGGAGCAGTCAGACTAGTGCGTCCTCCAAGTGCACGCGCGGACACTCCCGGCCAAGTAACATTTTAGCATTCGATGTAATCTATGAAGCTTCACTGTTAATTGGACAATTTTGAAAACTCTGCTTTATTTCTTCCCTTCCGCGCATGTACACCCGTTCGCCTCGTATAAAATTTAAGATTTTCAAGGGCGTAATTATTTTTGACGTGACAACGTCTTAAATTAGGTTGCGGCTGGGAGTCACTTATGAAAAAGTGTAACGCTCGGTAACGTTACGATGAGTCACCGAACGAGAGAGAGGCCCGCCGAATGCCTTGCGTCTCTCTCCCACTCAACTATGATCGGTCTGCCGCGCGCGCAGCACTACGTTGTCACGTAAAATCTTCGCCCGTAAAACCGACTTTACAGGCAACCATTTTTTTTTCATCTGTTTATCCTGCAATACTGTGAAATGTTTAGAAATCTAAATTTTACCATTATGCGAACTCTTACTCTAATGAGTATAACACTAACAGGATTTTATTATAATTTTTTTTAAATTTTATCTAGAAGCATATCTATTTAATTGTGAAACGTAACGAAATCAAAATTAACCTAGTATTTTTAGATAAACCACATCGTAACCACTCAGATTGCTATAGTCTTGTTTTCATGCATTTGTTTTATAGTTGCCTGAAATTCATAAATTAGAAATATAGGGTTTCATGTACACCTCAAAAAATATTGTGTATCGCTAAAATCTACTATATAAAAATAAGTCGGGTTTTCCTTCCTGACGCTATAACTCCAGAACGCACGAACCGATTTCCACGGTTTTGCATTCGTTGGAAAGGTCTCGGGCTCCGTGAGGTTTATAGCAAAGAAAATTCAGGAAAAATTTTAACAGAAAAGCGGGAAAATCTTTTTTTACATACAGCGCCATCTCTGATACAACGCACGAACCGATTTCCACGGTTTTGCATTCGTTGGAAAGGTCTCGGGCTCCGTGAGGTTTAT
>NQII01000931.1:233234-271676 GCA_002778355.1 Clitarchus hookeri | reverse complement strand
ATTATTGCTATTATTGGTTTCCATTAACAATTCATTTAATTTTGCATTTTCAGGCGTATCAACGAATAAAAATCTAAGCGCAATGAATTACTATGCGTATCGTATGATGATTCGTACACATGAGGAGAATGTCATTCTGAAGTGCCGTCGGCTATTCCAGCAATTCGCTGTCGACATGTATGTCAAAGTCGAGACCGAACGTTTAGCGTTCATCCGATTCAATCAGGCAAAGCTACGATCTGAGGACTATATACACTTGCGTGATGCTATTCATTCAGATGGTGATGTTCAGAATATTGGACGTCTGACGATTCTCCCATCATCTTATATCGGAAGCCCACGCCACATGCACGAATACGCTCAAGACGCTATGACGTACGTGCGAAATTATGGAACTCCGGATTTATTTATTACGTTCACATGCAATCCGAAGTGGACGGAAATTGAACGTGAGTTGGAACCGGGCCAAAAACCGCAAGATCGCCATGACATAATCGCCAGAGTATTTCAGCAAAAACTCAAGGTTATGATGGATGTGCTTACTAAGTATCGAGTTTTTGGTGACACACGTTGTTATATGTACTCGGTGGAATGGCAGAAGCGTGGACTACCGCATGCTCATATCCTAATTTGGTTGCTGAACAAATTACATTCAAATGAAGTGGATGACATCATATCAGCTGAAATTCCTGATCCAGTCACTGATCCCCATCTACACGACATTGTGACGACACAGATGGTCCATGGACCGTGCGGTGCATTAAATCCATTATCGCCTTGCATGGCTGATGGAAAGTGCACAAAACGATATCCGCGACCGTTAGTTGCTGAAACAGTCACAGGGAACGATGGATATCCAGTTTATCGTCGGCGTTCAAAAGAAGATAATGGTCGAACTATCAAAGTTAAAGTTCAAAATCAAGAGATTGAGATCGGAAATGAATTCATTGTACCATATTGCCCGCTGCTATCACGAATTTTCGAAACACATGCAAACGTTGAGAGTTGTCATTCGGCCAAATCAATCAAATATTTGTGCAAGTACGTCACAAAAGGCAGCGACATGGCTGTGTTTGGTATTGCGTCGGAAAATGCGAATGACGAAATCAGCAACTTCCAAATGGGCAGATACGTCAGTACTAATGAAGCACTGTGGCGATTATTGTCATTTCAAATTCATGAAAGATATCCCACAGTTGTACATTTAGCAGTGCATTTGGAAAATGGCCAAAGAGTTTACTTCACTGAGGCTAATGCGGCACAACGAGCTGAGAGACCACCATCGACAACATTGACTAGCTTCTTTGCAATATGTGAAACAGATCCATTCGCAGCGACGCTGATGTACGTTGAAATGCCCAAGTATTACACTTGGAATCAATCAACAAAGAAATTCCAACGTCGCAAACAAGGAACCCCAGTTCCAGATTGGCCACAGGTGTTCTCCACTGATGCACTAGGTCGCATGTATACTGTTCATCCTAGAAATGATGAATGTTTTTATTTGCGACTGCTGTTGGTACATGTACGTGGACCAAAATCATTCGCGCATTTGAAAACTGTGAATGGCCACCAATGCCAAACATATCGAGAAGCATGTCAACTATTGGGTTTGCTGGAGAACGATTCTCATTGGGATTTAACACTTGCGGATTCAGTTGTTTCATCAAATGCGTACCAAATACGAACGCTGTTCGCAATTATCATCACCACATGTTTTCCTTCACAACCAATTCAGTTATGGAACAAATACAAAGACGACATATGTGAAGATATCTTGCATCGCTTGCGCATTCAAACGAATAATCCTGACATCCAAATAACCGATGAAATCTACAATGAAGGATTGATTCTGATTGAGGATCAATGCTTGACTATTGCAAACAAGCTACTGATTGAAGTAGGAATGATTGCGCCAAATCGATCGATGCACGATGCATTCAACCAAGAATTAAATCGAGAGCTGCAATACAATGTTGATTCATTGCAGGAATTCGTTCGAAATAATGAGCCGTTGCTGAATGAACAGCAAAAACAAGTATACGAAACATTAATGCAAGCGGTGGACAATAATACTGGTGGTCTATTCTTCCTGGACGCACCTGGAGGAACAGGGAAAACATTTGTCATTTCATTTATTTTGGCCACTATTCGATCAAGATGTGACATAGCTTTGGCGTTAGCATCATCTGGAATTGCGGCGACTCTTCTAGATGGCGGTCGTACTGCACATTCTGCGCTTAAGTTGCCACTCAATTTAAACACAATTGATATTCCAACATGCAATATTTCCCGATCCAGTGCAATGGGAAAATTGTTGATGCAATGCAAGCTCATTGTTTGGGATGAGTGCACAATGGCACATAAGAAATCACTTGAAGCACTTAACTTCACACTGAAGGATCTTCGGCGAAATAACAACATCTTTGGCGGCTTGATGATATTGTTGGCAGGCGATTTCAGGCAGACGTTGCCAGTAATTCCCCGTGGAACGCCTGCAGATGAATTGAATGCTTGCCTGAAGGCATCACCTTTATGGAATAACGTAAAAACATTATCGCTAACCACTAATATGAGAGTTCAACTTCAAAATGATCAAAGTGCTGCACAATTTTCCAAACAATTGTTAGCTGTTGGAAATGGAAAAGTCCCAGTTGATGCGACATCTGGATTAATTACTCTTACCAACGAATTTTGCCGATTTGTAGACTCTCAATTAGCTCTTATTGAAAATGTTTTCCCAAACATTAGTGAGAATTATCAGAATTATGCTTGGTTAAGTCAACGAGCAATTCTTGCCGCAAAGAATAATGATGTACACGCACTGAATTTCACCATTCAATCAAAAATTGCTGGCGATTTGGTGACATACAAATCCGTTGATTCCATAAGAGATCCCGATGATGTAGTAAATTATCCAACGGAGTTTTTGAACTCTCTGGAGTTACCAGGATTTCCACCACATAACTTGCAACTCAAAGTTGGTACAGTTATTATGATATTGCGTAATTTGAATCCACCGCGACTTTGCAACGGTACTCGACTTTCGGTAAAAAGACTTATGCCGAATTTGATTGAGGCAACCATTATTAACGGAAAGTACGCAGGTGAAAATGTATGTATTCCTCGAATACCAATGATTCCGACTGATCTTCCGTTTGACTTCAAACGATTGCAATTTCCAGTTCGCCTTGCGTTCGCAATGACAATTAACAAGTCGCAAGGCCAATCGCTTAGTGTTTGCGGGATAAATTTAGAAAATCATTGTTTTTCACATGGGCAGTTATACGTTGCGTGTTCACGAGTTGGGAAACCATCCGCTTTGTTTGTGTTAACGTCAGACCAAAAAACAAAAAATGTGGTTTACCAAAGAGCACTTCAATGAAACGTATTTACTTTGGATTCACTTTCATTTACTTAGAGAAGTTCAATTCATTACTGTTGTGAAATGAAATAAAATTTTTCCTTTTCAAATATAAAAAAAATGTTTCTTCATGTTTTAATCACCAAACAAAATGTTGCATAAAACGAAGCTATCTGGTGGCGAAACGGAGTTCGCCGGGTTTGCTAGTTAGAGTATAAATCTATAGCTCTTGAGGTGACCCGCGATCAAGATCACCAAGGCACTGCTAGGACCACCAGTTTCCTTATTCCGATCTCAGATATGCCAAGAATGTACACTAACATGCCAAAATTTATGGGATAGCAATATTAAAATTAAAAAATAGGTGGCTATCGTACCCTTACCTCATGGGAGTGCCCATACCTGTATCAGTTGTGCCATGACATCGTGTGTGTGTGCGTGTGTGTTGGTCATGGCATTGCAGCCATCAATTGACTTCACGTACACCCACAACGATGTTAAATTCCAACGACATAATGCACTGAGTTATCGGCCCAAGTTGTCCAGAATTGGTTAGAGTAGCTTTCTGTTTGTGGAGAATTTCAACGACTGCTGTGGCCATCTTGTTCGCCCGACATGAACCCTATCCAGCTTTTATGCGACGTGGTGGAGCTCCATTCGCATCCAAGATCCTGCACCTATACAAATAACAGGGCGTTGTGGGTAGCTATCCAGACAGCATGAGTCAAAATCTCTCCACGGGTGTTTCGTCCACTTGTGGAATCGATGCCACGACGAGTTACTGCACTTCGCCGGGCTAGAGGAGGACCTACACGATACTAGACCCGTCATCCCATGACCTTTGGCATGTCAGTGTATGTGTTTTGGTTTTAGATTAGGCTGAGGTTGGTTTCATTTTAAGGGGCATATACACTGATAGGCAAAAATAAAAATAGTACAAGTTAGTACATTTTCACACTCACGAGGAACAACAAAAGTAACATTTTAGTTAAACAGCATATTCCAAGACATTCATAGTAGATTTTTACCTACGCTGCATTCAAAAGTCCGTCTTGAAATAATCGAACCCAAGACGCCCGACACGAAACATGCCTCACCACCGACGTGAGGTGATTTGGTTAAGAGTCAGTATGACGTATGGTCACCTCGGAAAGCGACATATGTAGTACAACAGTCTCCCATGCTGAAAACAAGCTTTTGGTGTACGGAATATCATTATTGCATCAAAGCCACCAGAAGCTCCTGGATGATTCGTGGAGATACTGGACACCCCACAAAATATGACGTCAAAGTGATTTCTAAGCGTGCTAGATGGCGTTGGGATTAGGGGACTTGACCGGCCAATCCAAACAGGCAACGTTCTTGGCTTCTAGATGGTCATATCCCGACGTGGGTGGGTATTGTCGATCATAAACAGGATACGAGCATTCATCCCATCTCTGGAAACCTGACGTACTGTTGTATGATGGTGCTCCAGGTCAAAATACCGCCACTTTGACAGCCTCTAACAACTCCTACGCTTTCTTTCTCGTCACATGAAAACATAACTTACTGCAAATACAGTTCTTGGACTTATCCTACTGTATAATAAAAAATTATGAGTACCGAGAGTAAGTACATGTACCGAGAGTAAGTACAAGTACCGAGGCTAATTACATGTACCGAGAGAGTAATTACACACTAAGTACACTGTTCATCCGTCGGCTACCGAAACACAACTGACAAGGTTGGCAAGGCGCTCCTCGGTCCGAGTTCCCTCAAAGATAAGCAATTGCCTAATTAAATGTAACTGCGTAACAATTAATTGCATGATGAGTAATTGCATAACTTTGTTCTCTGTAATGCGTATATGACAGCTCTGCTCTTCTCGGGCAACTGTTTATCAATCTAAATGTACCTCACTCTTAAAGTCTGCAATATTTCTAATACTTTGTCAGCTACGCTTTTCTCGCGTAACGGTTTAACAATATATGTGTACTGCCCTGTTAAAGCCTACTATCCCTTTTTTTAAATATTTCCATCACTTTTTGTTTTTTGTAATGTATTTAATTAGCTACACTTTTCTCACGTAACTGTTTAAGAAACTATGTGTACCACCCTGTTAAAGTATAAGTCCCTTTATTTTCAACATCTCCATTACCTGTGTGCACTACCGTTCTTTTGCTTTAATACCAATATGTGTATATGACAGCCACACTTTTCTCGCGTAACCGTTTAGCAGTCTACGTGTACTCACCCTGTTCCAACAAACGTTTATCCCCAAATATACACTTTGAAGAAATGGTAAATAATAACAATTATAAGTAAGTTTAAATAAATATTTACTGTTAACTCCTTCACACACTATATCCACAAAAATCCCATTAACACTTTATTCTTACACAGTTTGTTTTCTGTTCGCTGTAATATCTCCTTTTTACAAAAAAAAAAAATCTTCCTTGTAATTCACACCAAAAAATTCTTTTAACCGCTTAACACATGATGCGTTGCACTAACAATAAGGTGGACATGGCAAGTAGTAGAATACACTCGCGCGTTGGAGTGGATGACAGGCGACGAGGTAACTCTCCCCGTGCAGCCAGACATGTGGCGAGCCAGTAAATTAGACTTGCACGGTGATGTACTCATTCATGGAGTTTATATTGGAGCTGGTAGATGGCTTTAGCTGGCGCTGCAGACTCGACCCCGCTTCTTGCGCAGACAGATGGTGTGGAGTAGCAGACAGGTGTTAGCTGATGTTGTGGATAGCAGACTATACTTGATGGATGGTAGGAGACGACATTGCTGAGTATGTTAATTTACGATGGAATTTTGTAATGGCCCCAAGGTAAAGTCGACACATTATCAGACTCGATGATTGTCGTCACTTGACAAGGCAACCTTGGTAATACGTTCGGTGAAGATATTGTGGGTATGCGAACGGAAATGGTATTGGGTCCCCATAACCCATGCATTTTTGCATTAATGAAAAAAAAAACTTATATTTAAAAATAGTAAATACATTTTTTTTATTGCATTTAAAAGTGCAAATCCTCATCGCAGAACCCTCCGGAACCATAAAATTGACAGCGCGATGCAAAACCGGACTTTGGGAGACCCTTCTTAGTCGCACGACACCCCGCCAGAAAGTAACCTATAGCGACCGGTGAATCTCTAGTATAAGCAACACGGAGAGATGTTCTCGCTTCGAGAGTTGACGAACGACTAACGGAGGATCTGTGTTTCACCTTTTATAACGCCTCCCTCTAACTACAACAACAGTAAACACGTTTTCACTGAAAGGCGTTGTGACCCATTTCAGAGGTGTGTGCCGTGGAGGTTAGAAAAAATAACGCAGCGAGTGAGGGTTACAGAAACCAGCTTGGGGGATGCGAATGATGGTGTGCAGGGTTTATAAAAAAAATCACGTATTCACTCAACCGGGAAGATTGCCATCCTCGAGACAAAAAACCGCCCTACAGTTTAGAAAAAATTCGGGGCTCTAAAATACCTTTATTTTTTGTTCACGCAAGGAGGTCATGCAGGTGTGTTTTGGGAAGAATTTAGTTCACTGCCCAATGATCGGTGCCCCATTAAGGAGGGAGAAGGTGTATTTCCAGATAGGAAGGTTAGGACGTACAATTCTTTCCCACACATATGGAATGTAGTATTCAGTTACTTTATGATAAGTTACTTTCCATTCAGTTTGGAATGTAGCAATACGTTACTGGTTTCGTATGTTAACTATACATGTGAAACATAACATCGGGTTACGAACTGTTAATTTTTTCACATGTAACATCAAGTTACTAATTTTATTATATGTGTGTTATCATCACACTTTTCATTAACGTGCATGGGGAAGGAGACGTTAAGTCATAAAACACAATTAATGTTTCAGTATATTTATGACTGTTAACAATTTCAGTAAATTTTTTTTTAATACGCTGGTTTACAATCTCTTGAATATCTTGTTCCTGAGATGTTAACGTCTCGCAATTTTTGCATTTTCTTCGAGTCAGTTTGGGTTTTTCATTATATGTTATACGTCTTTACTGCATTCTGGAGCACGCAACACTATATTTTGAACCAGGTCTGGGTATGTTTTCAAGATGTGAGAATAGGCTGTGTCGACACTTGCAGGTAACGAGGTATTCGGTGTCATGTAATGCACAGGACATTTGTTTATGTCGGAACATTGATTTAACTCATGCGACTTTTCATTCGATAATGGAAAATGCATAATTCGGAAGTGACAAATGCAGTTGCAACTTTCAAAAAACTATCTAAGCAAACCATTGCTCCAGTATGCATACTCAACAGTCGATTTGCCCATAGTAATGGTAACATACGGGTTGCTGTGATGAAAATATGCCATTTTCACTCAGTGTTTGGCGAACATATGTTGATGGTATGAACGCCAACTTACGACTTATACACTAGTACTAACTAGTTTTTTCTCAAACAACTAAACATTGTACAATGCAAGAAGCGTCTAAAGTATTTGGTAATATTGATTTTGCATTTAGATTTTTCAATACATACACATGAGAAATTGAGTTCATCACCACTTTCATCTAACTTAGTCATTTAAACCTTGTAGCAACAAAAGTGTGTACAAAACACTTTGATGATACACAACCTGTAACTAATATATACCCAAACTCATTTACTGACTCAAAAACATGCACATCCCCATTACAATGTTCAAAGTATTGCAATGGCTGATATCTATTAATATTATGTTCCAAACTTTGTCTTTCATTAATGTAGGCTGTGTTCACCTTTACATTTCACATTCCAAAAGACATATAAGAAAATTAACATAACATTTTGAACTATCATAATTGGTTACACTAGAATAAATTACACAAGGCCTATTGCTTGTTAACATGAAACCAGGACCATATGTACATGAAAGATGAAGGTCGTCCTCACACATTTTTTTGAAAGAGGTAATTGATATCTCACAACCATGTTCGATGAGAGAATACTTGCCCTTCGGATGAAACTTCTTCATTCTTACACTTACCGCAGGAAGGGAATGGAAGCGCAATTAATCGGGATGAGAGTTGGCAAATACACATGCCCAAGTATTACACACAGACGGAAATGAGAGATTTCCTTGTTGGAAAATAAATGTGTGAATATCCCCGTCACACACTTCCTTCCAATGAATGTCGATCCCAGACTCAGTGCGGGTAAGTTCGTAGGTGATTTTTCCGTTTCCACGTACTTCCACAATCTCTTTGTTAAAGCTTGCTATATTTAAGTCTTGTAGTGAACACGGTAAATCGCTGTTGGTTCTCAGGTACCGCTCAGCACACTCAATGTTGTCGCATTCCATTACTTCAC
Organism: Clitarchus hookeri; assembly: GCA_002778355.1. Classification (NCBI taxonomy): domain Eukaryota; kingdom Metazoa; phylum Arthropoda; class Insecta; order Phasmatodea; family Phasmatidae; genus Clitarchus; species Clitarchus hookeri. Next base: position 262,978 of record NQII01000931.1, on the reverse strand, counting down.
CAAACCTAACGCCTTGATATAAATCGTAGGTATAACACCAATGTTTAATATCATTGCACACTTGTGTCTGCAACACACCGTTATACAGTTTGAAATATACTCGTATATACCCTACTTTCAAGACCTCATAGTCATTGTCTGAGTTGAACATGCACGCCATGCTTATATATGAATGACTGAAAATCTGGTGCAGATACCCATTGCTTATATAGGCTTGAGGCCATATTTAATTATTTTTTTTATTTGAAACTAAAATTTTTCGACTTGCTTTCGCCAACTCTACAGATCCACATACCACAGGGCGAAACTAACCACCGATTTTCGCTGGGAATTTCAGTAATATGTACAATTTTATTGCATTTTCCCATTCACACTACAGGTATGGCGTAACAGTTCATTTATAACATATATTTGATTGTAATTTCAAGGCTGGGAAATAAACAGAACGCATTTAGGTTGAGTTTCTGCTTAAGATAGGTGTGATTCACATTTTTTTAATTTGCTACTGACAGTTTTAAGCAGTGCGTATCTTATTTATACTCAGGATCCATAAACATAAATGTCACAGATATGTCTCCGGTAATTGCTCGTTCTCGTAATTGTGGATGATTTGTGTATCCTGTAAATAGTTACGTATTTCTAATGGAGGACGTAAGTCTCTGTAACTGTCATAGTAGATGGAATGACATCTGTTTTGTTGATTGCAACCCAGTGGGTCCCATCATTTTGTTTAGAATCTAAATTAACTATCATACATTCCGGAAAATATGGTTTTGGTGGTAAATTATCTGTCATGTATACACCTCGAAAGTATGGTATTTTAAGTTTTTTGGCATACACACGAATGTATTTGTCCATGAGCGTGTGGGCTGGAAGACTGTTCAGAATCGTCTCCGTGTTTTCCTCGTCTTCGGTTTTTTTTTCTTTCAAAGATCATTTGCCCACTTTATAGGAACGAAGAAACATTATTTTTCCACCTATGTTGTTCTTTCTTTGTGTAACTGCTCAGCTGATTGCTGAGGCACCACCCAGGAGCGTGGCGAGTGTGGTTAAAGCAGGAAAATTAAGGGATGGGAGGAATCCACCTTTTTTCTTCCCTCTTACTTGTTTACCACGACCCACTCTCTTCGTAGTGCGATACCCCATTCCTCTTTTAACTTTAACTCTCATAACTTTTCCAACCACCGAAGCCCTTATTTTTTCTCCAGTTGTGTTATTAGGGTTGTTTATAATATTTTCTGCTTTCTCAGCTAAATGTGTATCTGCAAAATTACTTTTTTATTTTGTCTGTTTGCGCATAAGTTGTATCGTGTTGCTTGCACGCTTCGTCTACAGGCCAAACATTACAAGCTGATCATTACAGGCCAAACCTTTCACAAGACGTGTACCGGACCCGCAGTAATTATATTTAGGTAAAAGAAGTTCAAACGGTAGATTATTAATAAGTGTGTTTAAGACTCCGCTATCTTTCTTCATACGTCTAGCACGAGACATGAGTAAGACTGTGTACGATCCTATGTATATATNTATACAGATGGCAGTAGTATCGCGTGCAAAATGTATAAATGGGCAGTGCATTGGTTGGGCTTTCATTTGTAGTCAAATGATTGATGTGAAAATGTTTCTGACGTGATTATGGCCGCACGACGGGAATTAACAGACTTTGAATGCCGAACGGTAGTTGGAGCTCGACGCATGGGACATTACATTTCGAAAATGGTTAGGGAATTCAACATTCCGAGATCCACAATGTCAAGAGTGTGCGGAGAATACCTAATTTCAAGCATGACCTCCCACCATAGACAACGCAGTAACCGCCCGCCTGCACTTAATGACCGAGACCAACGACGTGTGCGCAGAATGGTCAGGGTTAACAGACAAGCAACACTGCGTGAAATAACCGCAGGAATCAATGTGGGATGTACGATGGACGTATCCGTTAGGAGAGTGCGACGAACTTTGCCTGTACTGGGCTATGCCAGCAGAAGACCAACTCGAGTACCTTTACTAAGAGCACGACATCGCCTGCAGCGCCTCTCCTGGGCTTGTGACCATATCGGTTGGCCCCAAGACGACTGGAAAACCGTGGCTTTGTCTGATGAGTCCCGATTTCAGTTGGTAAGAGCTGATGGTAGGGTTCGAGTGTCGTACAGATCCCACGAATCCATGGATCTAAGTTGTCAACAAGGAACTGTGCAAACTGGTGGTGGCTCCATAGTAGCTTGGGCTGTTTTTACATGGAATGGACTGGGTCCTCTGGTCCAACTGAATCGATCATTGACTGGAAAGGATTATGTTCAGCTACTTGGAGACCACTTGCAGCAATTCATGGACTTCATGTACCCAAACAACGATGGAATTTTTATGGATGACAATGCGCCATGTCACCGGGCCACAACTGTTCGCAATTGGTTTGAAGAACATTCTGGACAATTCCAGCGAATGATTTGGCCACCAAGATCGCCCGACATGAATCCCATCGAACATTTATGGGACATAATCGAGAAGTCAGTTCGTGCACAAACTCCTTGCACCAGCAACACTTTCGCAATTATGGACGTCTATAGAGGCAGCATGGCTCAATATTTCTTCCGGGGACTTCCAACGACTTTTTGAGTACATGCCACGTCGAGTTGCTGCACTTCGCCGGGCAAAAGGAGGTCCGACACGAAATTAAGAGGTATCCCATGACTTTTGTCACCTCAGTGTATATAGTCATATATACTAATATGGTTAGTATATTACGGTTTGTTAGTATGAAGGTTATACGACAAAGTGAACATCTTCCAGTAACTGTAACTAAGAACGAACACACAACTGAAGAAACACAGAAACACAGTACACTTTTACCGTCAAATAAACTGTGTATAATAACGGGGCCTTCTTCTTGCGGTGAAACGTGTGTGAAAATGACGTTTTTAGAACATCCAAATGGACTTAGGCTTGAAAACGAATATTTGTTTTCTAAAATATTGCAACAGGAAATATATAAGCGATTAGCAAGTATCCCTTCTTCAATTTAAGGAATGAAATATTTCCCGTTCACTAACAAAGATGAAATAATTCCCCCGAGTGAAGCATTACCGAATTCGGTGTTTATTTTTGACGATGTATGGAGCGAACCGCAAGGATAAATACAAAAGTAGGTCAGTTTCGGCAGACATTATAAGGAGACTGTTTTTACCTATCGCAAAAACAATGCTAGAATTCCCAAACATAATTTATGTGATAATGCAAGCATATTAATAGTTTTCAAGTTGGTTTTCTTTAAATCTACACCATATTTACAACGAACACATTATTGGTGACATGTCGTTTACCAAATTTAAAGAAATATGTTTCTATTGTTGGATAGACAAATATGGTTTCATTGTAACTATACCTGCGCTTCTTACACTGAAGAGCCAAAAAAACTGGTACACCTGCCTAATATATCGTGTAGGGCCTCCGCGAGCACGCAGAAGTGGCGCAAGACGACGTGGCATGGATTGATTTGATTTGATTTTATAGTCTTTTTATTAAAACAAATGACCCTTTACATGGGGAAATAATAACATGAACAGTGAAATAATAACCTATACATTCCAGCGTGCAGCGCTCTTCTGTAGAAATGACAGGTAGAAACACCACCGAAACTCGACTAATGTCTGAAGGTATGCAGGAGGCAATTCACACCATGAATCCTGCAGGGCAGTCCACAAAGCCATAGGAGTGCGAGGTGGTGGATATATCTTCTGAACAGCACATTGTAAGGCATCCCAGATATGATCAATAATGTTCATATCCGTGATTTAGGTGGCCAATGGAAGTGTCTAAAGTCAGAAGAGTGTTCCTGGAGCCACTCGGTAGCAACTCTTGACGTGTGGGGTGTCGCATTGTCCTGCTGGAATTGTCCACGTCCGTCGGAATGCACAATGGACATGAATGGGTGCAGGTGATCGGACAGGATGTTTACATATCTGTCACCTGTCAGAGTTGTATCTAGACGTATCAGGGGTCCCATTTCACCCCAACTGCACACACCCCATACCATGACAGAGCCTCCCCCAGCTTGAACAGTCCTCTGTTGACATGAAGGTTCCATGGATTCATGAGGATGTCTCCATACCCGTACACATCCATCCGCCCGATACAATTGGAAACGAGACTCGTCAGACCAGGCAACGTGTTTCCAGTCATCAACAGTCCAATGGCGGGGTTGGCGGGTCCAGGCGAGGCGTAAAGCTATGTGTAGTGCAGTCAACAACGGTACACGAGTAGGCCTTCGGTTCCGAAAGCCCATATCAATTATGGTCCGTTGAATAGTTCGCACGCTGGCACTTGTTGATGCCCCAGCAGTGAAATCTGCTCCAATTTGAGAAGGGGTTGCAGGTCTGTCACGTTTAATGATTCTCGTCAGTCGTCGTTTGTCCCGTTCGTTCATGATCTTTTTCCGGCCGCAGCGATTTCGAAGATTTGATGTTTTACCGGATTCCCGACATTCACGGTACACTCGTGAAATGGTCGTACGCGAAAATCCAAANCACTTGTTGATGCCCCAGCATTGAAATCTGCGCCAATTTGAAAAAGGGCTGCACGTCTGTCACGTTTAATGATTCTTGTCAGTCGTCGTTTGTCCCGTTCGTTCACGATATTTTTCTGGCCGCAGCGACGTCGAAGATTTGATGTTTTTACAGGATTCCCGATATTCACAGTACAGTCGTGAAATGGTCGTATGTGAAAATCCAAATTTTATCGTTACCTCGGAGATGCTATGTCCTATCTCTCGTGCGCCGACTGTAACACCACGTTCAAACTCACTGAAATCTTGATAACCTGTCATTGTAGCAGCAGTAACCGATCTAGCAACTTTGCCAGACGCTTGTTATCTTATATAGGCGCTGCCGTCCGCATCGCGTTACTATGATTCGTTCCATACCTCTTTTATTTGCATACGCACGCCTATACTAGTTTTTTTTTTTTGCTCCCCATTGTATGTATAAAGGATGTTACTGTGTTGGACTTGACAGTTTCATTATTTCTGACAAAGAACCAGTATTTCAAAATTTTGACATAGCAAATTTTGGTGACCCAGTGAAAGATAGCTATGTGGTAAATAAATGATTTGTTGAAAGTTTAAACACCACGACATTAGACGTATTGAAAACACAAACTGTGGATATACAAGACAAAATAACGATGTTATATGAAGTGATTAATAATGTTTATAAGAATACGAATTTATTTTCAAAGATTATAGTGAATATGTTAGATTCTATGCTAAATATAGAGACTAGAATACACACACATTTAGATCGATTAACGAGTGTCATTAACGTAATGGTTAACACGATTATTAAATCACAACTGAGAGACATTAGAAGACTTAACACATTTTATAAGTGGTGAAATTAGTATCAAAATGACCTCTTTAGTTACTAACAGAGAGTTACAAACCTAATATGAATGTGTCAAAACTCGATTAATCGTTGTTATTAATGACTTGAGAACATGGATTGCAAATAAAATAGATTTTGTCTTAAATAAAGTTAATAGATTAGAAAAGGCGCAGAGTAGTCGCAGTATTGTTCCAGCTAGAAAACAAACGCATTGATTATGGTTATGTTGCCTATAAATATGTGATGTGTTCGTGAAGGATCAATACGCAATGTCTGAGTCTACTTCGGAATTACATAACGTTATAACAGCGGCGGAGGGGAAGTATTTGCTATTAAAACGCGCTCGAATGGAACGGAATGTTTTAAATGAAGACATATTTAAACCAGTTACATCCAGGTTGGATACAATACATGCAGCGGTTAGTAAACCGAGTGAGATTCCGATGGAAAATAAGGTGGAGAATCCTGCGAAGAAGAAATAACTAATTGGTAAACTTTCTAAATTGACTCGTAAATATCTAGCGTTAAACAGTACTTCACTTACTCGCGATACGATATATGGCGTATATCGACATGGAAATATTAGGTTCTTAGAGGATTGGGTAATTACTTTTTCACCAGGAGATAAAATACAAATAGGTGATTATGTAACGGACGCAAACCAAGATCTGTTTGAATTTTTTTTTTAAACATACCGAATAGGTATTTGGATGCTGATTTGGAAAAAAATCAACGACTTGTTATACTTACAAGCGCTCATTTTCGCAATATTGATTAATTTTTAGGGAGTATTAAAGGTGTGGATCACCCAAAATTGACTTTATCAAGGGATATCGCTGAAAGTGGTTTATATGAATAGGAGGTAGGTGATAGACTTTCACACGTGAATTGGGACGATCCTAAAAATAGTGGATAGATTGAGACTGCTTATTGCTTCTAAACACTCTGGTAATCATTCACACACAAACGAAATGGTATCGATTATTAAAGAATTAACTGAAGACATATATATTTATTAAAGTAAAGATGAAATTGAGTAAACTCGCTATGGAGTTGCATGCGCTGGCCAGAGTTAATTTTCCCAGAAGAAAGGTTATTGTCTTGGGAATGAACAATCTTTTTCAAGCTGATTTGTGTGACATGTCATTACTGGCATAACATAAAAGTGGTTTTAAGTATATTTTGATTGAAATATACGTGTATTCCAAATTCGGTTGGGGAATACCAATAAAAAATAAAACTGGGCTACAAGTCAGCACTGCGATGGTATTAGAGGAGAGGGTTCCAAATAATTTGCATACCGATAAAGGAAAGGAATTTTTTAATGTTCATCTCAAGAATTTAATGTTGCAGTATGGAATTAATCATTACGTGACGTATTCTGAAAAGAATACTTTGGTAGTGTAGCGTTTTAACATAACTTTAAAGAAGTTATTGAATAAATATTTCCCGTCGAATGGAACTCACACTTGGGTAAATAGTCTGCCTGAAATAATGACGTTCCTTAATTCAAGGTATCACAGAACGATCAAAACAGCACCTATTAACGTTAAAGACAACAGTTTGTTAAAATCTATATATAACACATTATGAGCGGAAACGGCATTTTCAAATTGGTGATTATGTTCGTGTGTCGAAACTAAAATATTTATTTGAGAAAAAATATGAGGTTAATTGGTTTTATGAAATATTTAAGGTTATTTCTGTGAAATACTCGTATCCTCTAGTAGGTTACCTCGAATCGTACTTCGGTGAACCAGTCAGAGACATTTTTTATGCTTATGAATTGCAGAAAGCTAGTTCACCACACGAGTATTTAATTGAAAGAATTATTAAATGGGGAAAAAATAGATCATTGGTTAGATTGAAAGGGTTCACGAATGCTCATGATTCGTGGGCAAGTAACTGAAGTATTAGGCATTTGAAATCTGTGAAATAGACCCTCCCTGCTCGGACTGACCTACTTTCAGAGAGGGCGAAGTTGGGTCGTGGATTTTTTGTGATGCTGCTCTAACGGTAGCGATTCTAGGGAAAAAAAAAACATTGCCACATGAGCTGAAACGATCGCCTCTAAACACAGGTATAACTTAAAAAGTAATGAAGGGATAAATCACTGTTCCCACCACTGTCTTTTGTATTCGTCTGTGGTGATTGTTCAGATTTTATCAATATATACAAGTGAGTTGATGAAGACGTTTGAGGTTGTAACACCTCTCAGTCTGAACATTGAGTGGGATGATTCAGATTTGGTTGCGTTGAACGGTGTGGCGTCGCTGTTGGCAGAGGAGGAGCCGTTGGATCTGAGTCGAGGGCGGGATGTGGAGTTGTGTCGCCGTGTTTGTTTACATCGGAGCTGCCTATATCCTTGTCAGCGCGGGCTCCCGTCCCGAGTTCTACGGATGTCAAGCCATCTGTCTGCTACCCAGCTTTCCGCTGTCCAGATGGTGCTGCTCACCAGGTTCCCGCCTCCGGTCCAACTGCGCGGGCTTCCATCTCGGACGACACCGATGTCACCTCTCAGCTGGGTGAAGACAGCGTGGAACGTTACACCCCCCTAATGAGGAAATTTGATCCCTTCTTGTTTTTCAACGGGGGTGATTTTTTTTAAACCTTAAAGTTTTTTTTTACTGTTTTTAATGTTATTCCAAATTTATTATAACTTTTTTTCAGAGAGTTATTTAAAACACTAAATAAAGACATACTGACACATTAGGTTTTTTTTTCCATAGTCATTTCATTATACGTCTGCGGTATTATCTCATGTGAATCATATTTCTACAAGACAGCACTTTGTGAGGATACAAGACGGTGTTTCGTGTTTATTTGCATCGAGTATAAAATTGGGTGTTGTAATATAGAAGAGATCTTTGAATAATGTTTATTTCTGCGAAGTATTTTTTTTTGTGTGTGTTTTAGAGGTGCTCTGTGGTTGTGTGTATGTTCAAGTAATTAATAAAATATAATCGAGGAAACATAGTGGACGAGTTTTTATTTAATAATACCGTCGTTATTTGTGTATAGTTTTTATTTAAATAAAATGATACATTATGTACACGTAATAATAAATTTGCTCTTAATAACATACACACGACATTATGGTGTTTGACATATACTTTTTTTCTTTACTAAAGTATATTTGTGATATACAGTTTTCTTCGGTTCTGTATTAATGCATGTAAAATATATTCTCCTAACAGGAAGTAACCTAAGACTTTTTACAACAACGTGATTGAAAAGATATGAATTTTCCAAATATTTACACCACGATTACCTTAGATATAGTTATGTATAGAAAGTACAATTGATAAACGTGTTGCGTACACATAATTTTATTAAGTTTGCTTCAGACGTATGAAGGGTTATCATGAATTCACGCAAAGTTTCGCTTTTGCATTGTAAAAAAAACATTGGTTTTGAACAGGTATGTAGTTTAGATTAATACTGTTTTACATTAAGGTTACTTCATGCTTACTATTTTCTGATATTAATTATTTGAGTATGTCTGTTACATAAAGATTTTACAATTTTCTTTTGTGGTTTACCTAACACATATAGTGGGTATTCTGGAATAAGTGCTTCGTTTACATATTGGTATCTGTCTTCATAGGGTATGTTGCCAGATTCCCATTTAATATCGTGTACTTCGTATGTCTGTAAGCTGTACAAGTTTTGTAAATCTATTGACAGAGTAGTCCATGGATATGGTGCTTTAAATTTAAACAGTTTTGTGGACTTATCATCGTCTGAGTATGATATAGAAACTTCTTTGACAATAAATGATTCTGATACTTCGTACGAGTTTTCAAACCCTTGGACACAACAAAACATTTTTTAAAACATTTACAGTGTTTGCACACAACAATACCTTTTTTTAATAATAATACTTGCAGTAATTCTGTTGGTGTTTCTGAGGTGACTGACAAATTGTGTGATGTGGATTATTTTTTCCATTTTACGCACCAAACATTCCCTTCTTGTGGGTGGATGGTGCGGGAATATATCGTTGGTCATTGCAGGTATTCCTAAGGGACAGTTCTCACACCACAGGTATGAAATAATATCGGGATCATCCCGCAGCTGTTGTGACAGATAATTGTATACATATTTTATTTAATGGGGTGCGAAGTAAATGATAAAATCTTTCGGGTGAAAAACCAGTTCGTTTACAATGTCTAATATAAGTAACGTCTTACTTTTGCCGTATGCTAACATTGTATAATACATACGGGACCATTTAGAGTTGCAGTTTTCATAGCAGTGTCTTTGATTCGTAGTTTTTTTGAGATACGTGTTTGTAGGACACAATACTTTTTTTTTTTCCTTTACCATCCTGTTCACCCTTCCTTGATTTCCCCTCTGCTCATGCGTCATAATATTTTATGATTTAGCTGTTTATTTAAGTCGTTGCACGGCTCGTGCTCCTTATATTCTACATCCTGACCGTTTAGCCTGAATTTTTCTACGATGAATTAGACTGCCGCACTTGTCCAACGGAAGGGAAGCCGTGATGGGGCTCCTTGTAATTTGTGTCGTCATCTGAGCCGCCGAGCGTTGGGGAAATTAAAACGTTGAGTCGTGGACAAAGTTTGTGTGTTAGATGGGCTATTTTAAATGTTTTAGTGTTTGTTGTGGTGAAGCTGTGTTTGTCTTGGGTAAGCAGTAATGTTAGTGTTTTTTTTTTTTTAGTTGTGGTTTTGGTCGTTAGTCCAAATTTAGTTTCAGTTATAACTAAAACTTCGTGTTGCTGTGTTTGCCTGTTTTAACGTGTTGTGTATTGTCTTGTTCGCTGCCCAATAATAATTTCCTTATTTTAATAATCATGGTGTCCACGACTCTCGCGTTGGATTGTTGTCTACGTTTTTAATTGTGCTCATTCAATAGCTTTTTATTCGGTAGTAGCTTTGACGGGCCGTTAGATTGCCTCCGCCTAAATCTCAATCTTTTGTATAGTATTTTTCAGTAATACTTTTTAATGTGCTGGTTTTGCGAAAAGGAGGCTTTACTTGGCTCATACAGCTGCCCTCCTTTCTAAATGCTCCAACAGTCATTCTAGTCAATTTATTGCTTTAATTGTTTTGGCATTTATAGATGTTTTAATTAAAATGATTCAGATTGTGTTATTCCAGTTTTGAGAGCAATTTACGAAATTATGTCTATTATTTTTAATCGTTTCATGGGGATATAGAAAGAAAATAATTATTGTACGTTTTGCCTACTTGTCAAGATATCAAGAATATATATGGTGCTATATATGGCTTTATGTATATTTTATTGGCAAAATATATTAATTGTTAACTCATTTGTATGTATGTTATTTGTGTTACGGCACACCCTTGCAAATGGAGCGTTCGTTAAAAATAAATGAACCTTCGCAGGGTTGCTTTCCTTTGTGGGTCGATACCTCGACCCCGGTGATGGCTGGGTCCGGCTCTCAGGTTGTGCGGCTCGCAGAGCACGATCCTTAAGTGGTTCGTCCAGTCACTCGTTGATACACACGTCAATGTTACTGTTATATACGCTTAGATCGTTTCAACAAAGCTTCTATTGTCACTGAGTATTGCCAAAACAGGCAGCGTCACGAGCCTATGAGGTTTGGATAAACGTTAAAAATATACTAAGAATTTTTAAAAATATTTTTTTGCCTTATATAATATCACGGACCAATATGGCGGTAAATCCTCAGCGACTTTTTTCATCCCTACATTGCCCCGGACGTGCCCAGCGCTCCATGCGGTGATGGAGAGACTTACGTTCAGTTCGCCCTCGGAGCTGGAGGCAGTCGGACTCCCTGCAGGCATGCGCTCGGCTCCTTTACCTTTATTACACAATCCAAAATGGCGGATATATATCACAAACACATAAGCTGTTCACAGCTCAGTTTCGTTTGAACAGTGGTCGGGGCAGGACATGTACTTAGTGTGTAATTACCCTCGGTACATGTACTTAGTCTCGGTACATGTAATTACTAACTCGGTACTTGTACTTTTTCATTACGCAATTACTCATAACGCAATTACTCGTTACGCACTTACATCTAATAACGCAATTACTTACCTTTGAAAGAACTCGAACCGAGGAGCGCCTCGCCAACCTCGTCAGTTGTGTTTCAGCAGCCGATGGGTGAACATGTGTACTTAGTGTGTAATTACTCTCTCTGTACACGTAATTAGTCTCGGTACTTGTAATTACTCTCGGTACATGTACTTACTTTCGGTACTCGTAATTGTGTATTATGTAATTATTCATTGCGCAATTATGTCTAATTTCACGTTAATTACCCACTATGGGTCTCGAACCAGGGACTGGCCGACTCCTCAACCCTCCTGGTCCAACCCTACACCTCCTTATCCCGTCCCAAGCCTCTCGCCCTCCAGACTTCCTCGAAAAATTTCTAAGTCCCGCAAATGTCGCTTGGGCGCTTTGTCCACCAAAAGTGTACCCCACAAGCAACGGCCAATCACAGAACACCTCAGAAGGGGTGGGATAACTCGTCAGCCAACCACAACACACCTCCCGAGGGGAGGGGAAATGATTTATTTCCCAGGTTAAAGGATGCCTCCAATTAGTGTACTTCTCTCCGACACCCGTTTCCAGGTTATTCAAATGGTACTTAGGCCACTAATGACTCCCTAGTATGCCAGAACGGCCTCGTTTCCCTTACTTACCCGTTAACCAAGGACTTAGAGAACACATCGCCAATGTTTCCTTGTTCATGCTCGATGTTCGCTTGACATATAAAATCTTTACACAGTACACCTGGAAAATGCATGTTGCTGTGGTTGCTTGTAGGTACCTAGCAGGTCGTCTGCTATGCTCGGACTGTCTCGTATTTGTCTGACATCCAAGGCCAAACAAATAACGATTTTCATGTGACGTTGTAGTCCTTCGACGTCCACTGCTGAATGCAATGCTGAAGGATTGACTATCCACCCTGTCGGAACCTCTGCTTAACCCTCGAAATGGCACTGTGGGACGCTTAGTACTTGGGACACCATAATGCGAATTTGGCCTTTCTTAAATCACCTGATGAGTTATCCTCTTCTTCATCGCTATGATTTTTTGAGATAGGGCACTGTAAATACTGATTGACAAGCGACCTTGGCGAAGCAAATTTACCATCAACTTTCCTCTACGGATTGTGCAGATAATGAGGTGAGAAAAGACCCCGCCACCAAATTTGTTCGGTAAATGCACTGTTTCAGTAAATGTTGAATACTTTATGACAGTATTACGGCATAATTTCCCATATGACACTTGGAAAAAATGTGATTNGGGGGGGGGTGGCGGCACGCACAGCCACGCCGCCTGCTAGAAAATCGTACGGTAGTGTAAAGTGCTCGCTTAAATACTGGAAGTCGGCTGACACGCACAAGACACGGCCGCTGTGGGTAGTGTAGCCCAATTACAACTCGAATAGTTTCTCGTGCCATTGTTTAGAACACTGACAGGTTGAAATTATGTTGGTGAGGCAAAATACGTGTTGTAAATAGCCATTTATAGAACGCTTATCATGGACAAAAACTATTGACAGGCAACTTGTTACGAATAGATGGGAGAAATGAGGCCGGGGCTAACCCAACACGGCGAGATTTTCGTTAACTCTACTTTTTAAATTAATACTGTTATAAAATAATCAATTATTTTCTCGAGACAGTAGTTTTACTGCACAGAAAAATGCAGCGACACCTTTTTTTTCAGTGATAGAATTTTATTAAATCTTTTTATTATAATTTATTATTATCGTTATATTACCTGTGTGTTTCGATGCATGTAATCTGAATATATATAAAGTTCCGTCTGAAATAATTGTTAGGTTTGCTGTAAATCAAAGCTTTTACCTCAAAACTTTCACGGGGATATATTAGCGGTTCTAGAAATTAGCTCCCATGGTAGTTTGGTAGTCTTAGAATAACGTTATTTATGAGTGTTTCTCACTTGCCAGATGTTGCAGTACTTGTAAAATGGAAAGTGGCACTTAAATTCTTTTAAAACGGTGGTATTATATAATAAGATCACAAGGCAGCCTTTCCGTTAAGTCGACACCACACAATGCTTCATAATACAGAAGTGAAATAGCTTTTCATCCCGTGATCTCCAGCCGTACACTTCAGCAAAATAGCTGCACCGGCCAGCAACATGTCGGAATGCCTTTGGCCAATCAGCGCCTGGTAATCTACTTGCCTGCTGGCAGACCAGCTAGTAGAGAATTTTTCGCAACACGCAGTTACCAATCAGAATCAAGGCTTGTTCCAAATCCTTGAAGGTAGTTTGATAATAAAATGTATGGTAAAATAGACATTTCAGAAAAAAAAAGTTTTTAAATGAATGTTTTAAGAATGTGAAACACATTTTTAGCCATTTTATTAGAGCATAAAATGATGGGGTCTCCGCTGGAAGTCCCATAAGTGGAGCGTCGCCGTTGGAAAGCCAGTTCACTGTTACTGCTTCCACTCTTACGGACCTTGAACACGCAAGAGGTCCTTAGCCAGGCAGAGCCAGTTAGGTCCCAGGTTCAGTAAGCCGCTGTACTGCGTGGGTTGCCGTGTTCATAGATTTGGACAGTGGTATTCATATGGACGTGACTCACCGGTAGGACCCAAGTCTCGAAGCTGTCTCCTGACCGGTTGGTAAGCGAGGGACATAACAACAGTAACGGAATTAAAAGTACATTTATAAAAATGTACCGTCGGGTGGTTTATCGTGTAACCGAACCTGATCTCAGCATTAGGCGCGTGACTAGTGGTCGTCGGATTGGTGGTGCGTGTAACGGGACCGGCGTCAAGAAACGGACCGCTCAGTTGGCTCGTTTTCCCGTCCACGCACTAACGCCATACACGGTCAGAGGTCGGGTGTCGTGGAGGTAACATCATTATCGTGTTCCTTCGGGTCGCCGAGTCCGGGGGAGCGATCTGGACTCGCCCAGAAGAAAGCAGACGTAGACGTATGTGTGCTCTGTTTATGTTGCATTGAAGTATCTGAAGAAGCGAGGAGCACGAGAGTGGACCGTAGGGCTTGTTATGGCGCACGGGCGCTGGTGAGGGTGGGGCGACAGGTGCCGCCGTGGGCGCAGTGCAGAACGAGCCGCCACAGGTTCGTCTTGGTCTGGTGACTCGGGTAAGGAAGAGTATTCTACCGCCAGCACAAGGGTAACGCTCTCTCGAGGTGCTCACTGGATACGCGGCCCGGCCGAGAGTAGGCCTATGTGCGTCGACCGGTCTGTGGAGTCCAAGCACGAATTCAGAAACTGTAAAAGGAGGGGACACACATCTATTAAATTTTTCGCGTGCTGTTTAGCATGTTTTTTCTTACCAGTTTTCACCTATTCTATACAAGTCATAACCTTGCAGTAAGATGCAAAGATGCATAATAAAATAAGTGTTTTGTCCATGTACATAGTGTCGTATTAAAATATAAACATTTTTTTTTTTTAAGAAATTTGCTCGTGAAAAGTGTTTTAAAACATTTTAGAATAATTTTCACTGTAAAAAATAAATTCATTGTTTTTCGTTTTGTTCTCAGATCACGTGCTCCTCATACTCCACTTCCATAATATGTCTTAAAGATATTTAAGGGGGAGGGCACGTGCGTCCTGTGACCTCGTTTTTAATTCGCGCCTGGTCGAGTCCACCTGTGTGCCGCCATTCTGTTCAGCGGCACATTGGTTTTCACAATTGAAATCAGGTGCTGGTGTTAGGGCTTCTTTTCGTTTTGGTAAACATTAGAGTAAGGAGTTCTATAAAGTAACCTGTTTACGTTTGTAACAATTTCACTTTCATGTATTTGATGGACGTATGAATGCTGTTTATTGGGCTCACGTGAATATTACTTTTTATATATGGCGGAACTATACAAAATTGGTAGAAAAAGACACTGTGCAGAGCTTCCAAAGCGTTCTAAAGTAAACTAACTGTAACATTTTTATTAGGTGTTTATCGTGGGTTACTAGCGAACTCTGTGGTTGGTCGTGTTGTTTTGAAAACCATTCCTGTATTTATAAATATACAGTGTTTCTTCTCTTCGTAGTTTTCAGTGAAGACCACCGCTACATGGCGTTAAATACAAGCCACGTGTGGGATAAATTCATTCATATGCATTTTATTTTTTCATTTTAATATCTGGCAGTAAATACAGATGTAGTTAACCAGTAGTTAATCAGTGTTAATACGTAAACTTAAGTTATCACACACATTTGTTGGACACTTCCTACAATACATTCGTTCGGTTAGCATACCCTGGTCGTATACATTGTTGTATAAGAAAAAAGTTGTCAGAAGATCATTGAGAAAGAGAACAGCTTAGATGGTAGTGCTTTTGAACTTTAAATCCGAATCAGTGGCTACAGTTTGTAAAATATTACTGGCTAGAAATTAATTAATTTTTTTCAGCTGCCAACGGGTAGAAATGCTCTAGATGTCAATACTTCGGAATAGTGGAATTCACTGAAAATCTGTAGAAATTACTGTCCGTGTTTGATACGCAACGGTCTGGATTTTATGAACTTATAATTTGTTCATTTTAGAACAAAAACGTAATCTTCAGCCAAGTAATTGACTACATAAATTTTAAGAAATCCCTGTAGTATTTTACTAAGACAATATTATAAATCACTGTCATAACAGGGGGGGGGGGTGGTAACAAAGTACGGGAATTGCAGCTGCTAACGCCCGTTCTTTGTGGCGCTGGGGCACACCACCAAATCACTTGGAAAATGGTTTCTTATTGAGGGCTGCCTTTAAAGTTCCTAAACAATGCATAGTTTGAGTACTTATCGGCAAATAATTTAACTTTCCTGTGAGGTTTAATGGTACTGGTTACCTTGTTGGTGTTGTGAACACGGTACCATCTCCTTATAAAATGATGTAGAATCTTAATGAAAGATTGTCAGATGTTGCGTTGAGAGGGACACAACCTTGTGGCCTCTCGTATACCATTCTCACGGTCGTAAATGAACAAAAATGTGGCTAGATATTAGTAAGACAGAAAACACCTGCTGACATAATATAATTAAGAGTATTTAAAACTATTCTTGGCAACCAGCACAGAAAAGGGGAAGTAGCACATTTCCGCGGGTGGCCATACATGTTCATTGAACGGGATTATCAATCGTGATGGAACAAAGATTTATCCTGTTTTTCAAAAATACATCATTGCCTTTCGTTTCTGTTTTTGACGGCAAAGTAGTGGTGAATATAATTCAAACAATAGATAACATTTTCTAGAGTTAATACGCAACGCGCTGTCTCATCTACTGACGGAGGCAAGAACTGGTTTTTGAAAAGGTGCCGGACTTTCAGTTCAACAGTTGTTACTGCTGTGTTCTCTGTGTTATGGTATGGTGTAGAAGTAATGTTCATAGTTGGACCTTTTTGATCGTTTTAGTAACAACTGTTAAATTAAAAAAGAAAAATGATTTTTTGTTTNTAAAGTATGTAACTGTGTTGAATGTATATCCCACGGTAGCGGTACACATTAAAAAAATTTAATCTTATCTCCAAGAAAGGAATCTTCGTTCAACAGATTAATCACAGAAAGTGACCTTAGTTTTCGTAAATACGATTACACCTGAAATATAAAAATTGTTAACGACTGCAGGTTAATTGTCGTCTGTTGTCGTTAGGTCTCACCAAAACGCCTGCTGAAATAACTGTAATGTATTTACAGCTTCATAACAAAATATATCCAGACGCAAATCTTCATCTTCTGTGACTGGTTATTAACTTTTCCGTTTTATGCCGGGAAGCTAACTGGTGAACTATTTGCATACTACAAAGTCTCAACGTTGAGGTAAAAGCGACGTTAATTACATATCGATGGTTTACCTGCGGCTATAACCGGGAACGTCGGTGTCTGAAGGCGCCGTTCCAACTTGGCCACGTAGCTCGCCTCTTTGTCAATAACTGAGAAAAAGTTTCCTGTGGTTAAACAAAATGTAAAGCAAGAGTAATGTGTAAAGCTATAATTTTTATTTCTCCTCATTCTCAAAAACGGTTTGTAATTTTTGTTAACAAAACTTTATTTATTTTAAATGCATGCAATTATGACAATAACATATATTTTACTGTAGTTGTTTATACATTTTTAAATAAGTGAAGGAAGATTACAAATATTATTTCTAAATGTCGATCTCCAGCTGTTTAGTACAATTTGTACAATTTGCGAGTAATAAAATATTTAATGTTATTGTAAAAAATACTGCCATTGAAGATGTCAATATTAGCTGTACTATTTGGGGAACTTACCAAAAATATGGTAATAATATTTTCACAAATTTTAAGGAACAATTGTAATACATTTAATAAGCATAGTTTTACCAATTACCCTCTAAACGATGTGCTGTGTGTTACAAAATCTATTGTTTTTAAAGCGCGATTATTTTCCTACCTATTATTTACTGCATTGCTGATTTAATAACATTAATTGGTTGTGTGGGAGTATACTAACATAGAAATATACAGAAAATGCGATTGTCTTTATTGCCCAAGGGGGCCCGCGATGTTGCAGCGGCAAGGGCGCTCGCCTCCCTCGAAGGAAAGCGAGGCGACTGAGGACAGCGAGTTAAGTGAGTGAGGGCAGTGAAGCGAGCAAGTTGAGTAAGGAAAGTGAGGTGAGTGGGATGAGTGGATGAGTGATGTGAGAGAACTGGGGGAGTGAGGTAAGTGGGTGAGTAAGGGGAGTGGGAGAGGCGAGGGTGAGTGAGGTGAGTAGGTTAATGAGAAGTGGATGAGTGCGGTGTGGTTGAACGAGGTGAGTGGGTGAGTAAGCTGTAAGGGTGTGTGAGAAATAGACAAATCTAGATAGATTTGATGGAGGCGAAGCGGTGTGAGGATGGGAGAAACGGGAGTACTCCGGGAAACCAACTGGCTGGTGGTAATGTTTGCTAAGTTTCCGACGTGCGAAAAAAAGCGTATGATCCCGCTGGGCATCGAGTCCAGTTTGCCGCGGTAGGAGTGGTCTGACACACCTCCGCGGCCCCCCTACAGATGAAAGAAACAGGTTCAATAGCAGGAGCATTATATGTGTTTTGATCACTTGTCTCAGTTCCAGGAAATTTATTTACGGTGACTTGTATTGTTAGTGATGTAAGTCATAACCAACTTATTCAATGAAATAGGTATTTGGGATAAATATGACTGTAGGTAATCAGGATTGAATGAACCCGGGTTTAAAAATACTACCCGGGTGTATTTAATTGTATTTTGCGTTAAATTTATTTGACACACACACACACACACACACACACACACACAGATATATACATACTGTTTACGGTTAATTGAGCGCTTTTGAAATCAACTTTTGAAAAATATCACTGCCCTTACGTGCATAATTTTAACAGGCACGCTGACTGACATTTACCCAGTAAATTTGGTAAATACGAAGGGAAAGTAGTTCCATATCGTAATGTTGAATTAAAAGTGTTAGGTTTAACATTTGTGAATGCTGAAATTATTTATATTGCTTTCTGTTTTTTAAGGCATATAAGAGTATGAATGAGCAACTTTGTAAAATATTATTATTCTAATAATTTCACAGTTTTACTTGTCTGGCGCATGAATGAAGTTATCAGTTCGGTGGTAATGTTAATTTTACATATACTGGAAGAATACACGATTTGAATACAAGTATATCCCAAGCAGAATATTGAAAAGGGCTCACTCTACCGTGAACAGCCTATAAAGCTATATATATATAGACACACACACACCTATACATACACATACATTCACCCACACATTCAAAGTAATTTTCAACATTAAGTGCTGTGGTTAGAATTTGCCCTATTAAACAATATTAAGGAGGTGGTATTTTCTGTTTTTTTTTTATATTTCGGATTTTTAGAATTTAACGTTTTTTTGGGCCGTGGGAGGGGGAGGTGTTATATTATAACAACTGTGGTAATAGTCAATCTGAGTAAATACATTTCGATGACCTATCGATAAATGCCGGGTTTTGCCACGATAAGCATCGTGTAAATTCAATTTACTTGGTTGAAACTTGGCAACTAATTCTTATAATCATATCAAAATTATCAAGTACCTTTTATTTATGTATTGTTTATCGCATAAAATCGATGTTTATGTCGTTTAAAATTAAATACAGTACTTTACGTGACTATTTTCACTTGAGAGCAAAGTACTTTCTCAGTGGTTTGACGTAAATCGTCAGTACCAGCTCAGGCACGTGGCACTATAGAAGATGTACGGATGGTATTCCGAACATTTCAGTATGGGACTTGGTACATATTACGACGCATCTAGGCTTTATCTAAATTTATGTACTTTGTGATGCAAGTTACTACCTTATGCCTGACTGATTACTTATTTTACCGCCTGTCTTGAAGATTGTCGCACTGGACATGGCTGGGCCAAAATCGCTGTTTCTTGCGATACATTATTTTTGCAGAAGTTTAATTAGAACACACGTACAGTGTTAGTAGAATGGACATATAACGGTACATTGAAACAACTACGGTTTGCTGAACAGACAAATATAATGATAGACAACAAAACCATTTTCTTCTGGCGGCCGTTTTTTAACCATTGCTGTACTAATTACTGCGATAGGGGAAATTAGCTCGCATATGATTCGTGACGTAACGAAAGCTATATAGTTTCATTTGATCAAAACATTTTGGTCTGTTTTGTAAAGGGAGGGAGAACGATAGGCGTCCCACTTTTGGATGAAGAAGCTATTATGCCCACTCTACTCCACTTAATGAACAGTAACCAGCCTTCACGATACCATCGGCGAACAGCCAAGGTTGTCCATACGAGGCAAATTCGTGATATTCGTTATGGCGTCGTCGGAAAAGAAGACAATTAATGGGCGTAGCAATATGTGACGCAAAGTTAATTGCGAATTAGTCAGGCTGGGAAAACAGGCGGTGTGCGATGCACCGTTGTGTATTGAAATCAAACAAGTGATCATAAGCGTACCAGTGATCCACGCACCTGCGTGGATTATTCTTTCTCGGTTTTTAACAGAACACATAGATTCCCGGTTTGGTCATCCTAATTTATATTTTCTATGGTTCCTCGAAATAACTCCTTGCGAATCCCGAGATACTTCCATGGTTCCGAAGCCGATCCCTTCCCCAAACGTGATTGTCTGTGTAACTGGGTCCGTATCCTTGAACCCACTGTCAGTTCGCTGAGCCACGCAAAAAAAAAAAAAAATCACATTCGATAGCACATCTTAATAAAGCATGTCCTTGAGCAGTACATCCTACATTCTACTGGGATGACATACACAGAACCAGGTTATCATTCAAATCCTAATTTTCTTAGTTTGCAATAACTCGAATATAACAAGAAGTTACAGATATTACCATTTGGCCTGCTTTCCTCTACACATAACAGGTTGGGCGAAATTTGACCGACAAATTTCGGAAGGTGATTCCTTATGCAAACTCAAGTGGAAAATATGTAGGACACTTGTTACCTAAACTAAATATTAAGGGAGATATAAGTCCTTGAAAATTGAGATTTTGAACATGTATTTTTGCAAAGTATCGGAAACGAAGTGAAATAAAACTAAAATTCTCCGAACACCATTTTATGTTATCGGGACCTTCAGACTTAAAGCAAACTCTCACTAATACTTCCCCTCGTAATGAAAATAACAGTGTTGGCCACCCTCTTTTTGCAGGAAACTTTTTACTGCCAGGAATTATGAACTTTTGATGCTGATTTATTGAGCAGTATAACGTAACTAACAAAAATGGTCCTCTTGTCGCAACTACCCAGGACTCACCGTTTTCAGTAAAATGCACACAGAGCTTCGGCTTTGGCGATACAGTGCCTGGCACTTAGGCAATACTCACGACATGCGTGTAAGTAACTCTGTTGAGTCCACTGCAAAGACAACGGTGGAGGACATTTTTAACGCTTACACGTTGCATATGAGTGAAACTTATGACCAGTACTTTATCTACACAGCAAGGGTTCAGTGCTCATTACTGCGAGTCTCTTTCTTGTGGCTAATCTGATTTGTGGAATTGTCTATACATTATTGACATGAATGGTTGATAAAGGCTGTTTATGGTAAAGTCAGCACTTTTGAAATCAACCTTCGGAAAATGTTACTGCCTCGTCCTGCATATATTTTAATGAACACAATACCGGGCTTGCGCACAGTAAAGTTAGTAACGACGGAGGGAAAGTAGTTCCGTGCTTTAAAGTTGGATTAAACGCGCGGTAGACAAACATTCGTAAATACTATAATGATTACTTTTGTTTTTTTAATTTATATAAGTGCGGAAGTTGCAAATTTGTAAAATATTTACTTTTTCAATAATTTTAGTTTTACTTGATCGACGCATGAACGAAGTGCTCAGGCCCATGACAATGTTAATGTTACATATGATGGAAGAAAACCCAATGTGCATACAAGTAGATCTTTAGTAGGGCTTTCAGAAGTGCTGAGTTTACTGTGAACAGCATTTACTAATATCATATCAAGGGACATCTGATTTTCGTGAAAAGTGTTTTATGCAGACTATATTTCAATACTCTGCTGGCATTCCTGTAATTTTCCTTTGCTTATTGGCCACGNATGTTAATGTTACATATGATGGAAGAAAACCCAATGTGCATACAAGTAGATCTTTAGTAGGGCTTTCAGAAGTGCTCAGTTTACTGTGAACAGCATTTACTAATATAATATCAAGGGACATCTGATTTTCGCGAAAAGTGTTTTATGCAGACTATATTTCAATACTCTGCTGGCATTCCTGTAATTTTCCTTTGCTTATTGGCCACGNCGAAAAGTGTTTTATGCAGACTATATTTCAATACTCTGCTGGCATTCCTGTAATTTTCCTTTGCTTATTGGCCACGTGTTTTAGTGAGAAGATGTTTTTACGTGATTCACCAGTCAGAATTGGGTTACTCCGACACTGGACGTCTTGTGATTCGCGGGTTAACACCTAATACGAGCAACACGCAAATAATCGAATAATGAATGTGGGTTTGAATGAGAGTACTGCTCTTAGGTTACAGATCCCGATATCATAAAACAATGTTTGAAGGATTGTAGGTTTCATTTCACTTCGTTCCGGGTACTTTACAAAAATACAGTTTAAAGTCTGGATTTTCGAGGGCTTATAGGCTTATCTCCCTTAATATAGGTAGAAAATTTATTTATTTTCCATATTATTTTGCATAATGAATTACCTCACGAAATTAGTTGGTTGAATTCCTCCCAACCCCCCTATATTCTATCAATTTTGGCGAAGTTCTCAAAGGCCTGGGTAGTACTTATTTTATGATCAGTTGATGGAATATTCCACCAAAATTTGTGGATATTTGTAAAGTAGTTCTTGAGGTATGCGCAACGTGAATTTAGTGCACATACTAGGTAATCAAAAACAGAAGTTTGTTTGAAATGAAGTTAATATTTTCAGAGATAGGGCACATATGCCATCAAATAATCATATCGCGATTTTTAGAATATGTGACTGATTTATACATTGTTTTATGTGACTTTCATAGTAACACGTGTGTGCCAAATGTTGTGGCACTATGTTGAGGAGCTAAAAGAATAGATATCTAAGCTCAGTGATTCAGATATTTCTATCTTCCAAAATGTAATACTAAAAAGTTTATGGGTTAGTGCATTAAGTGCACACACTAAGTATTGCCAGTGTATTAAGTTGACNTATTTCTATCTTCCAAAATGTAATACTAAAAAGTTTATGGGTTAGTGCATTAAGTGCACACACTAAGTATTGCCAGTGTATTAAGTTGACATGTCGTATGTAACGCAAAGTGTAATGTGCTGCCATTTTGAAAAATCCAAGCATTATCCTTTAAAAGCGTTGCTTGTTTCAGGGGTTTCGTTGTGGCACACAATTTTTTTTTTATAGAAGTTTACGCGGCCTACCGAACACTGCCTATTTACTCAATTTGATGGGAATCTGTGTTGATTAGTTTGCGAGATATGATGTATGTAATTTTTTTCCTGGTGGTGCTATGTTAAAAAGGGATAGGAGGATGAAAAATAATCTGAATAAGTGTATTCAGTGCTCGCAATAAGTTTAGCCAGCATACCAAGTTTGGTTTGAATACATTTAATGGTTCGGTAAATAAGGCGCACTGTCATAAAATATTTGCACGGTCACTATTTTGAAAATAGTTGCTTGATCTGCTATAAAAATTTAAATCAAAGTGGTCTACATTGACATTTATAGAGTGCCAGATTTAGCAGGACTCAGTTCAGTAATTACTGAGATACGTTAAATGGTTTTTGTGTCGGGGCTACTTAAAAATGACGGACGCTTGGCTGCACGAGAATTTTAATGCATGAACCCAGATATCACAACGTATACTGTAAAATACCAGTTTTGGCTTATATCAATTTAATGGTTCCTGAGATGCCGTACGATATATCGCCTAGAAATTTTGTAAAGCTGTCATTTTGAAAATAATTACCCATCATGGTTTTGAAGACTATAAAAGTCATATAGCCTTTATGACTATCAAATTGCACCAGGTTTGGTGAAGCTAGTTACTAGAGTTGAAAAGTTTTTGTTGGGGCACACTGTGACAGAAAAACATGCGCGTGCATGCGTACCCAGACACATGCAGAGGCAGGAAGATTATTTATTAAGTATATCGTACTCTAGAAATTAAGCTAAAAAGAAGTGCAGATATAGCACGGGTGTCAAAGTGTAGCAGCTTCACAACGATATCTCATGCTTGTTGAGAATTTGTGAAGTATGCATGCTGTAGCAGTTAAATAAAACTGTTCCTGCAGGAGTTTTACTTCTACTTGTCCCTATTACAGTGGCAGTGAGATAGGGGATCATTCAGAGCCTGGTACCTTCGTGACGCTAATGTCAGTTATTTTACTGTAATGTTTCTAACTAAATCTAAAAAGTAAATTATTAATAAAATATTTAATTACATTAAATATGTTAAGTTACAACTTAACTATTGGGTACAATCTCATAGTCATTGCTTTGTTTTCACAAGTAATAATTTTTTAGTTTCTAACAACTACCATTTTCAATCAGGCGCTCGTGTCAATAATGTAAAATTAGTTTCGAGTTATGCGCCATATAACAAAGATAATAAAGCAACCTCAAGTTAAAAACTGAAAATAGAGCATCATTTTGTAAAGTGGCCAGTTTCAGTCCAATACTTTATTAGATGTCCTCATAAAAATATATAATTTGAAATGGTTACTCGGCAACGTAACCAGTATCATTTTTTTATTGCCATTCATTTTTAAATAGCTTTTTAATAGATCTCATTCTAAAACTGATTCATGGAATTTTATAAACATATCTGAAAGCGTTTTGCTTGTATAACTAGGTGCATTTTACAGTCACCACGCGAACTAGAAGTGTATTGAGAGCAGGAACTGCTCTTGTTCCGAAAACTACTACAGTAGAACCCCGGAAACTTGATACTCGAAAACGAGAACTTTACAGGCCGTACGAGTCAAATAACTTGCGTTATTGTTCAAGTCTATAAAAAGGACGATTTTTTACAAATAGAGATACTTTTTTTAACAAGAAAATACTAACCATTCATAGTATTGTTAAAAATGGTGCATTATCTACTTTATATTTTTTAGTTAAACTTTTTTTTGTTACGTAATGTTTTTTTGTATTTTATTTCGTATGTTGTGTTAATATCTGATACAAACCGTGTCGTTTATGCTTTCCTTCAAGTAATGAATTCTTAATTACACATCCGGTGCGCTTTCCCTTTGGTGTTACTTTTGTGTACTTGGTTAAGCTTTGTTTACACGAGGCAGAGGAATATCCTGGAAGGAGAACTTTAGCAGGGCAACAGAAAAATTGGAAGTAACCGTGAATAGCCCATATACAGTGTATCTGCGGCGTGCTGTCAGCTGCCACGTGTAGTTCCGGCGGCCGGAGCAGCACAGGCCTGGCTGACGTGCTGAGCCAGCGCCAGCTCACTGGAGGCTGCAGACGGGCGGCTGGAATCAACATCCATCCCTCCGCGGAACTGCGTGTGACAGTTTGGCAGCGCGCGCCGGACCACACAACTCAGCCGTCAGGGGCCTGCCTGGCACAATGAGGCAGGGCCATTGTCCCGACATGCGCACCGCACTGCACCAAACACGTAGTGCGACATCTGCCCTCTAACCCTTCTCCCAGCCAGCCACCCACCAATACCGGCCGGGTGTTGTTCCACCTCGTCCAGGGCACGCGTGCGTGTGCGAGTGGGGAGCGGTCCATACGTGCCATCGACTACTTTACACACGACCGCGGACGCGATGCTCCCTCCACCTGGGAAGAGGACTGAGAGCGCACGAATGCGGTGCGTCGTCCCTCTGATGCAATTTTCTAGACTTGGTTAAGCTTTGTTTGCATGAGGCTGAGGAATATTCTCAAAGTATAACTAAAACAGGGCTTCAGAAAAATTGGAAGTAACCGTGAATGGACTATACTAAAATAGAGCAAGTGAAAAATTAAATTCAATTAACGAAACCCTAGTCTATAAAAACGTTTAAAAGCCTACGTTTTACTTGAGTGTACTATTATTATTGGTTCACCAGTGAGTTGTACAGATTTGCAATGAATTTAACTCTCTGAAGATACTGTTTATGCTTTTCTTTGAATCGACAGTCAGGAGAGAGTAACCGAGCCACCATCCCCCTTCTCCCTTCTTCGCTTTTATTCATCACGTCTGTTATCAGTATAAATATATACACTATACTGTATACCTAGTGTATTTGGTATAAACGCTTTATAGCCAATTTTTAAAGCAAAGGACTTCAAAAAAAATATTTTTTCCTGAACTTTTTCCATTGAAGTCACATTTCCAACATTTTGGTGATATGTTGATAAACAGCAATGTATAAAATACTAATTTAATTATAATTTACGAGGCTATAAAAGTATAGATTCTCCGTACATTTCACTCACTGGAATATACAGCCAGGTACCCACTAACTTTTGTACAGTTTGCGTAGGTTACATTTGTTTCTACATTTATTATTCGTTAAATTTTCTTTGGTGCGAGTAGTGTACGTTCACTTGTCCGTTTTTATTTTAGCCTATAGATTTTATATTACTACTTCTGATTAGCCCACGATTTCAGCCACTTTTCCCATCCAAAGTCGTTATTGTTAGCTGTACCAGCCCTGCCATCGCACAGGTAGCCATTCTTTTCTTTGCACTCGATTGTTGAGAGTTAGAGTACATTTGTACATCTTATTTCCGTTTCTTTGCATGCATGTTAAACATAGCGTATTAATGACTCCTGCTGGCCGCTAATGCCAGAAGACCGTAAGAGGAACTGTTTGTATAAAAACATTTAAAAAATTCGGAATTAATTGTGCTCGAAGTAGGGCTCAGTATTGGTAGGTAGGCACACGCTTGCTTATGAAACAATGGAGACTGGTCTATAGTCCATTCACGTTTACTTCCAACTTTTCTGAAGTCCAGATCAAGTTCTTCTTCCAGGCTATTCCTCCGCGTCATGCAAACAAAGCTTAATCAAGTCTAGAAAATCACACCATAGGCTCAGCGTACCGTATTCGTGCGCTCAGTTGAATAATATTCTGCATATGAACTACATATTTTGTAGTAGAAAAATCCTATAAATATGCGATGCCCACTTCCTCATTATTATGTGTCTCTTCTTTGCGCTTGTGGAAGGGTTGCGGCATATAAGGCTTATCGTTCCTTACAAGTTACGCAAATTGATACTGCTTCTCCCCGATTTTAACGATGTATTTGCGTGCATTTTGTTAAAAATAGTGATGAGATGAATGTAACGCTGTAATTAGTTACTTGCTGTTAAACAGCGCAACGCCATCAGCGTCTGCTGTTAATCATCAACGTGTAGTACAGCAAACAGAATATATATATACAACTATTCCCTGGATACATCTTATCTGTAGAGTGAAAAAATTCGCGGCTTCAATGGCCCATGGGCTAAACTCCACAGTTGTGTATACCAGATGTTCACGAACAAATGATAATAAATACCAGAGTGGGGTAGATAAGAACAAATGGAGCCTATTTCATCCAGGAACTAATTGTCTAAAGTCCATAGTTAACTCGCTATTGGCATTGGAAATGTGATGGGGGCCAGTAGGCAATCACAATAACTAGGCTACAGGCAGTGCAATGAAATGGCATTTTATTTACACATTTGGGCTGAAGGCATGGGAGCAGAGTGTCTGTTCGATGTCTTTGTTCAAAGTGTCTGTTCAAACTGTCGGCCACACAGGCGGTGCAGCACTGAAGCATGTTGCGACACACATGTGCAAAGGTTTTCGGCGTAATAAGCTTATCCCTCGTGTCAAGTGGTGTGGCGTACACCATCGATTTGATGTGGCTCCACAGCCAGAAGTCAGGTGGTGTGGTGGCCATGCTGTGAGCCCTCCCCTACCTATCCACCTGTTCGGGAAGTGCATGTAGAGGTGCCGGCGAACCGCAATGGCGAAATGAGATGGGGTCCCGTCCTGTTGAAACCACTTCGCCTAACGAGCATCTAAAGGAACTTCCTCCAAGTATTCCGGTAACACGTCCTGCAGGAACTGTAGATACGTAGCACCTCTGAGACTGCGACCGTGCGGTACTGAGCGGTGATCAGGCACGCATATCTGCACACAGGCTGGTTACAATGTCACTTACACAAGGTTGCATACCCGGCCCTGCATATTACCACTGCCATTAGCAGGTTAACTATTGACGTTAGACTACTGGTTCCTTGAAGAAAATACTCCATTCGTTCTCATCTACCACACGCTGGTGTTTATTATCATTTGTTCGTGAACATCCGGTATACCTGCTGTTCTCGTTTCCTCATTAGAATTTGCCACAGAAGACCACTCAATTTTTTTTTNTCGTGAACATCCGGTATACCTGCTGTTCTCGTTTCCTCATTCGAATTTGCCACAGAAGACCACTCAATTTTTTTTTAAGGGAATTTTTCCGAGCTTGTTTAATTAACTGCGGCCCCATTGCAGAACGACACAAATATACAATTTTTTGAAGTTTTCACCGATCTCGAACTTAATTCAGGAATTTTTCTTGATTACACATTGAAGTAACCTTTAATGTGCAGAAAATTTGCTGAATGTTTGTCAGGTGCATCGTATATTGTTTTGAGGACGTCTGCCCTTGCACCCGGCTTGCATTTTAGGATGCCTGCACTTGAAGTTTACTCAAGTACAGTACTTGGAAGAGAAAGGCGGACCTAGNTCGTGAACATCCGGTATACCTGCTGTTCTCGTTTCCTCATTAGAATTTGCCACAGAAGACCACTCAATTTTTTTTTGAGGGAATTTTTCCGAGCTTGTTTAATTAACTGCGGCCCCATTGCAGAACGACACAAATATACAATTTTTTTGAAGTTTTCACCGATCTCGAACTTAATTCAGGAATTTTTCTTGATTACACATTGAAGTAACCTTTAATGTGCAGAAAATTTGCTGAATGTTTGTCAGGTGCATCGTATATTGTTTTGAGGACGTCTGCCCGGCTTGCATTTTAGGATGCCTGCACTTGAAGTTTACTCAAGTACAGTACTTGGAAGAGAAAGGCGGACCTAGNGCCCGGCTTGCATTTTAGGATGCCTGCACTTGAAGTTTACTCAAGTACAGTACTTGGAAGAGAAAGGCGGACCTAGGGTTTTTGGTACAGCGGCTTTCAGCAAGTGGGGAAATTTGGAAACTCGTAGCCAATTTTAAAAACTTGTCGGCTTATTTTGTTTTACTGTGTGCTGATATGATCTAGCACTGGAACAAAGTTGCCCGCATTGACAAACTATTTTGCTTACCCGTGCCTATTACAAAATAATTTTTTNGATCTAGCACTGGAACAAAGTTGCCCGCATTGACAAACTATTTTGCTTACCCGTGCCTATTACAAAATAATTTTTTTAAATTATTCTTTTGAAACTGGAATATTTGTGAGACATACTGTATCATACGTTATAAATTTTTTAGTATGTCGTAAAGACTTTTTGCTTATACCTAGTTGTATCATTTTTTTTTTGTGTTGGTTATACTTAATGTCACTGTGATTTGAACATTCCGAGTCTACGTTGTAGCTAAACTTTTCTNTTTTTTTTTGTGTTGGTTATACTTAATGTCACTGTGATTTGAACATTCCGAGTCTACGTTGTAGCTAAACTTTTCTTCGTACATGTGGTGAGGTGGTCAGGCCTCCAGAATCACTGATTTCATGAGCTCCGAGTGGGTATAATTGATTCGGAGTCTACTGTAGTAAAGAGCTCTGTAATTTCAACCTTTCTGTGAGTCAAGTCAACTCACAGCAGCGGTGTTCGTGGCTGTACCGTTGGGCGTCTGCACCCCCCACCACGCCGCACCGGGGTCCAGTCGACAACCACGCTGGGAGAGCTACAGGAGGGGGGG
>NQII01000931.1:203884-233214 GCA_002778355.1 Clitarchus hookeri | reverse complement strand
GTGGACATCGACCGAGCCGACGCTGCCGCACGTGACGGGCGGCGCGAGCGAATGGGTCCTCGCCAGGACCCGTCGGCCTTGGGCGGCGGGAAGCCACTGAACTCTTCCCTCCGCGGGCTGCCTGCCCGGTGCGTGTGCTCGCTGCAGGGCCGGCAACTTCCGTCTCTCGCCGCGTGCTCTGTTCGTGACCGCGGTGGTCTGGTCGCCGGAGGTGCGCCGTCCAAGGGATTATGGCTGGTTTGTGGTTCATCGGAACACGCGTTGAAATCAGCACTTGAAGCAAAGACCCTGTACCTAACTGCATTTCAACGTAAATGCTGGCCGGTCTACCTCCAGTAACATTTGTAGCGAATTAGAAAAAGGATATCGCACGGTAATTTACAAACTATAGCTAAATGCGATGGACCTCTTGACCATAGTGGGCTCCGGATCATACGCTACTCGATTTTAAGCTATGCCCTGAGTGCGTCTCGGGCCATCACTCATCCTCCCTCGCTCTGTGCGCGTATGTCTGGCGATAAAGGTCGTGCCTACATGCAAATGAAACTAAAGTCGGCGCACATAGAAATTATATTTTCTGCGAGCTTCGTTCAGATATTGTTCGAGCTCCTTTATATTTAACTTAACTATTGGAATTTCGCGGAATTATGTTGACTGAAAGTTTTTGAAATGGAACTTTCAAAAATCCCTTGCTCGAACTCATGGTCGTTGACCTGGTTATTCATGAGGGAGGGGTAAAATGTCGACCTGGAAAGGGTAACTGACAAAATCGTAATTCTTGAAAATTGTGAACTTATAAGAACACCTACATACCACTTACGAACTGATTAGATCAGTCATTCACAGTATAACTTAGTTTGTAAGTCGTATTTTGGAATGCCAACATCGAAAGATATCGGAAGACAAAACATTAGGGATTGGTTTTTTTTGTTGATTTTTGCTAACAGTGAAAAAAGTGCGAAGAGGTAAAGAGACGCGGTAAACAAGGCACAATTGTTAATTGAACTTGAAAACTTGAGTGACGATGTTTGTCAAATGTACCTCTCCGCTTGTCATAGCA
Source organism: Clitarchus hookeri (assembly GCA_002778355.1). Taxonomy (NCBI): domain Eukaryota; kingdom Metazoa; phylum Arthropoda; class Insecta; order Phasmatodea; family Phasmatidae; genus Clitarchus; species Clitarchus hookeri. Next base: position 232,154 of record NQII01000931.1, on the reverse strand, counting down.
ATGCACTGTGAAGTCAGATAATATTTGTAGACAGACGAAAACACGTTGATAAGGAAGCATACCAGAAGTTAGTTACAATCTGTGTGAAAGTGGCCGAAATACAGGTTACAGTCTCATCTATAATTCATTTGATCCTAAGGAAGACTTAGCACCTTCCTTGCGCCCACCAGTCATTCAATTGGGGTAGGAAAGGCCCCCTTCTCCCGTCTTCTTCAGTGTTAGCGCCCATGTGTAATGGCATCTATTTTAACGTTTACAGTGACTTAAATTCACGGTGATGCTGACTTGAAATTGGGACAAATAGTTGCGTATCTCAGAGGCTCATTAAAAGTAAAAATTTTGCCTTGGTGGCCTCAGAAATAATTTTTTTATACGCAATTGGGTAAGTATTCGCACAGCATTACTGTTATATTTCAAACGTTTCGTGGCTCCACTTGATTTGTGTGACGGAAGGATTCACGATGAGCAAGAAGAATAAACCTGAGGGTGTTCATTATGCTCATTATCCAGGGACAAACTACAGCACGATGTCTCCGCGACGCTGTACTGTCGGCCAGCGACGCCGCTGCGTCATCAATCCTCTGGCTGCGTCGTGCGAGTGAGCGGNATAATTTTTTTATACGCAATTGGGTAAGTATTCGCACAGCATTACTGTTATATTTCAAACGTTTCGTGGCTCCACTAGATTTGTGTGACGGAAGGATTCACGATGAGCAAGAAGAATAAACCTGAGGGTGTTCATTATGCTCATTATCCAGGGACAAACTACAGCACGATGACTCCGCGACGCTGTACTGTCGGCCAGCGACGCCGCTGCGTCATCAATCCTCTGGCTGCGTCGTGCGAGTGAGCGGTTTTAGCGCTGGGAGGGGAGACTTGAGACCGGCTCTGGACTGGATGAAAGTGAAACAGAGGTTCTGACTGGAAGGATCCCAGTTCTGGGATAGTGATCGTGCGAGGCACTCTCTCCCATTGGACTGGACGGGGGAGGGAGGAAGAAGAAGTTGTAGTAGAAGGTGTGTCGACCCGCTCCGTCCTTGACCTCTCCCTGACGCACAAGGCGACTGCTGATTGGCGGCCGTGCTCTGGCCCAGACTTTAATTAATTCCGACGTGCGTAACCAGTTATGGTGGCCGCGGTACTGGAGGGTCCGCTGCCAGGTTAGCAGAGCACCGGGACGTGCAGCCCGCCGCATCTTCTCGCCACTCGCTCGCTAATGAATTCCGCGCCAAAAACGGATAATTTGTTTCGACCAACGAAATTATGCTGACCGCCACTCCAGTCGTTCTTTTTCCTGCCCCTCTGCTACCGACCTGTGCTGCCTCATTGTTAGGGGGCTGTGTTGTGTTGAGTTGGATTACGGTGGCACGGTTATGCTCAAAAAGTCTGTAGTTGGTTCTCGGTTCATTGGACACGTTCGAAAGCTGCCATTCGTTTCTTCTTTATGCCCATTGTGTATCATTCGCGATGTGTAATCGTTAGCATTGCCATGTAACTATGACTAATATAAATGTGTCGACAAAGTGACACTGAAACTGTTAGAAACACATATGTGTTACCTTTAGCCAACTCTTACGCTAATATTTATTGTAAAAAATATTATACTAACAGTTTAAACGTTTGACTTTTTACAAGAAGCGGAGATGGAGAATAACTATATTTATTCCCTGCCGGCGTGCAGACAACTATTATTAAATTGCAACATAAGCGTATTCAGTCACCATACTTAAAATCTGGCACAAAATATTGAATCGGAACTTCTATATTCCTTCCCCCCTCCCTCTCAACTAGACTTGCTAAAGGGTGCTTGCGATTTTTTCCTTCCCTTTTTGAAAGTCAGAGGTTGTGCGGCAAGCTTTGATGCGTAAAAAAATACAAGCAAAAGTTTCAATAAAATGCTTTTTATAGAAAAATTATAATTCTGTAATTCGACTTAAGGTAGAAAAAAACTTTTACCTGCGATATATATAAATATAATGCAGTTTGTATTTTTGTGCTGGTTTCATCATAAAATGTATTTAGTTTAAAACGACTTTAGAAATTAAAAATCAGAAGTAGGAATTATGCCCTTATTATAAATCTGTTGAAAATGGGGATGGCGAAACAAATTATTTTTCAGTCTTTACATGGAAATTTTTGTGTGTAATTGATTGTTACTATAGAAGGGAAAATGCAGTAAAAACGAAACTAATATAAAAATAAGTATTTATTTTAACAAAATTATATGCAGTTTGGTTTTATTAAACCAAATAAATCTTATGACATTAAAAAAGATAGAACAGAAGATATATAATTACTTCTATTATAAAATTGTTTATACTAATTTTTTTAATGTATAGACAATCTTTAACAAATTATTGAATTTGTGGAAAAAATAATTATTGGAGTAAAATAATATTTTTATAAATACATTTTATAATTAAATGGATTACAGTCAGTTATTAGAATAAACTCAAATGTTGTAACTATATTAATAAGTAAATTGCTTTCATAAAAAAAAGAGTAATCAGTTAGAAATTTAAAAAATTTGAATAAGAAAATTTGATTTTATACATATTATCTTTGTTATGAAGTTTTTGTCGCACTTGGCAATAAATTTAAAAAATGATTTTACCTGAAGAGAAACTAAAGCTATTTATGAATATTACTATTTCTGGGTGATTTAAATATATATTTATATATGTGGATATAGTGATAAAATCAGAATCGATATATTTATTTGTAAACACGTCAATTTTTTATGAAGAAGGTTTAAAAGTGATATGTATATAGTTATTCATGTTGGTAATTAACTTTCTTTAATAATATTTCATATGGAATATTTATCAACAAATTTAAATTTAACAATTAATTAAAATTCTTTTTNTAACTTTCTTTAATAATATTTCATATGGAATATTTATCAACAAATTTAAATTTAACAATTAATTAAAATTCTTTTTTAAATAATAAATTGTTTTTTGCCCTTTGCATTATTGTTTTATACAATATTTCTAATTTTTTTCCTACATAAACTGCCTTTTTTTAATTGTTACCAATTTATATAAAAGAATATAATAGCAAATTTAATTTCNTTTTTTTCCTACATAAACTGCCTTTTTTTAATTGTTACCAATTTATATAAAAGAATATAATAGCAAATTTAATTTCTAATAAAAAAGAAAAAGTTGCTATTAACTAAAATTGTAGTGTTATATGAATAACAAATAAAAATGTAGGCTCTAAAAGTCACGACAAACAATTAGGTTGAGGTAAAAGAAAAAACTACTCGAGCTTAAGATTAATTAAATATAAGTTTAAAATGTTTAATCGTAGAATAAAATATTTATAAAAAAATTAGTTTTGCATGCAAAATTTAGTTTTTATTTTGTCTGATAGACTAGTTATCCTGATAGATTTGAATACATTTAATGTTTGGTCTTACTGCAACTTATTGCGGGATTTAACAGTGATCATTTTGAACGCCTGTATTTTTCGGCAAATACGTCTTGTAAAAGACATCAGTTGTACATACACCTTTCTTTCAGCCCTGTCCATTTTGTCTTTCATTTTTAATTTAAATTTATTTTTTCTGTGACGTTTGTTAGCATTATAAACCGAGGTTGCTAAGACGCTATCCTCGAAACGGGAGATTCCGTGTTACAATATCGCGTAAGCCTCTCTTGAACTCTTATCACGTAATGTTTCATAATCGTCCTAAGATGGTGAAGAACCGATACGCAATTCGCGGTTTTTTTTGCCCAGGCTTTTTAGTTCTTACATTGATATATAGTTACAAAGGAGGAAAGTTGCAGGAGTCAACAAACGCTTGTTTGAATAGCGCCAAACGCATATCTGTTGCTACCAATGTGTTATTGACCAAACAAAATGTGACAAACGCCGAGAAAAATCCTATCCCCCCCCCTACTTTTTACCGAAATACAGAGCTGACACGAAAAGTATATTTTAAATGTAACAAAAAAAACCTGTGTTCAGCCAGTTTGTTTGACATTACTGTTATGAATTTGGCTTGCACTCTTGAAAAAGAAATATTGATTTAAATTGAACAGGTTCTTCGACGCACTTGTCGCGATACTATTGTAATAATCACCATGCTTCATCGTAGTCAGTCACGCCCATCATTCTACAATTGAAAAATCATCACCACTTACNACCCCCCCCCCTACTTTTTACCGAAATACAGAGCTGACACGAAAAGTATATTTTAAATGTAACAAAAAAAAACCTGTGTTCAGCCAGTTTGTTTGACATTACTGTTATGAATTTGGCTTGCACTCTTGAAAAAGAAATATTGATTTAAATTGAACAGGTTCTTCGACGCACTTGTCGCGATACCATTGTAATAATCACCATGCTTCATCGTAGTCAGTCACGCCCATCATTCTACAATTGAAAAATCATCACCACTTACNCATTGTAATAATCACCATGCTTCATCGTAGTCAGTCACGCCCATCATTCTACAATTGAAAAATCATCACCACTTACACAATGGCATTAATTTCTCTATTCTCACTTGAGGCAGCCTACATCTTACGCCTATTTGACTTCGTAGAAATATCATTCTATCCTCAGAAATATTCTGAATAATCGTAATAAAGTATAAATTGTTTTTTAAATAAAGCAAATTTCCTGAAGTTCTATTTTGTCGCTCAAACAAAAGAAGTAAGTCATTAAACCTCTAAGTTTGTGTGTTGGTTGTAAAAAAAAAAGTCTTTTTGCTCTTGATATATGTTCATTAAAAATTATATTCCCTAACAGTAACTATGCAAGCGTTTGCAACTGTTTAAATACATTTTAGATTGTTCAGACAAACTTTTAATGACTGCAAACCGGTCACACAAATTTTTGTATTGATAGCGATGTTCATGATGACAATATTAATTATAACAATATCCTTTATTCCTTTTCTGCGTCGAGGCGAATCAAAATCTTCATCTAACGAGCGAGGTAATGCGAAATCTNAACAATATCCTTTATTCCTTTTCTGCGTCGAGGCGAATCAAAATCTTCATCTAACGAGCGAGGTAATGCGAAATCTGGTATTACCGAATCATGCCGGCATTTGCTTGGTGTGAAGTTGAAAAAACACTGATGAATTCCCAAGAGCGAGTCAGATATGCTACCGTATGACCAAACACAATCGACCAGTGGCAGTACCTGGGTCCGAAAGTAGGTGAAACGCCATGATCAATAGAGGCTGAAATTTATTACATGGAAAGGGGTAACTGTGAGTATAAAAGAATACCCCAACTTTGAAGGTCTATAATATCAAAACCAAACAACCTACAACCTTGGTTGACCAATCAAATGAACCGCAGAACTGTGAAGTTTGTTTACCATATCTTCATAAATGTTCAATGTGACCATCACGAGCGGCCCGAACGACATCTACGCGATAATAAAACTCTTGTCAGCATGTCCGGTGTTACGGTTTGGATGGCGTTCTTTAATTCTCGTTTTGAGCTCGTCAATGTTAGTTGGCAATGGTGGACAAAACACTTGATTCTTTATGTACCCCCATAGAAAAAAATCGCACGGGGCAAGATCCGGGCTTCTTGGGGTCAGTGATGAAGAGCCTGGTCACCAGCTGCTCCTCCACCAATCCAGCGTTGCGGCAACGTCTCGTTCAGGTATCCGCGAACAGCTAGGTGTCAATGGTGTGGCGCACCATCCTGCTGGAAAATGAAGTACCCCGCCGCCTCTTCTAACTGAAGAAACAACCGCTCTGTAAGCATGTCCAAATAATGGATTCCAGTAACAGTGGGCTCGTGAAAAAAGAAAGGGCCGAAAGCAGTGTGTTTGGATACAGCGCAAAACACGTCTTCCATTATTTTGCATCATAGTATGAGGATAGTTCATATTGTTTTTATCATTTGAAGTAGTTGGATATTCTAGAACACTTGAAAATTTCCACACTGTATCGACGTGGGACTACCAAGAAAGGCGATGCCACAGGCGATGGTTCTAAACAAATGCTGGAAAACTGTAGCAAAACCTACAGTTTTCGTAGTTAGTTGCGATTCACCAGTCAAATATTTGTATAAGAATAAAAATTATTACACACTGAAAGGAAAATATTGTTGTAGGAACCATAATTCTGTAGCCGTTACCCTCCAAGATTGTTAAAATAGGAACAACAGTCAGTTTGATCGTGGCTACCCTACGAATATTGTTAAAGGTATTTGGTAACTCCGAGAGATCATACTGTAAAATGTCAGTGCGTCACAAATCAGTGACGTTATTACTTTCTACAGAATATAATGTTGCGATTACAAACGAGCCGGTTTCTCCAGTATGGTATTCCTTACTGCTCTGATGCCGCTACAGAGCTGATTGTGCACCCAGCAGTAGCTTATGGTAGTGCTAACCATCTGTTGTGTTGCCTTAACTGAGCCGCATGGTAGTCCTAACCATCTTGTGTGGTCTATTTTAATTCCCTCGTCGGCTCATAGGATGCGCTGCTATCTGTACTTATTGTTCAAAACTTGAAAAATTTATTGAGCAAGCAGGCAGCCTCTAACTGCCGGACCTTGTGTTGATAGACGGACGCCTTAGACCACTCGGCTTTTAAATCAGTTACGATATTTAGGTCTTTAAATGNCTCGGCTTTTAAATCAGTTACGATATTTAGGTCTTTAAATGTATTTGTTTTACATTGTTTAATTTTTTTTTAACGCATGCCATGTAACGTGTCTGCAGACGAATCTCGACGTGACGAATTCTTATAAGAATTAACTTTTTATTTAATGCAATAATATATCCTTTATGTTATATATTTATATGACATAGTAGTAGACATTCTCTTCNGGCAACGTCTCGTTCAGGTATCCGCGAACAGCTAGGTGTCAATGGTGTGGCGCACCATCCTGCTGGAAAATGAAGTACCCCGCCGCCTCTTCTAACTGAAGAAACAACCGCTCTGTAAGCATGTCCAAANACCATCCTGCTGGAAAATGAAGTACCCCGCCGCCTCTTCTAACTGAAGAAACAACCGCTCTGTAAGCATGTCCAAAGAATGGATTCCAGTAACAGTGGGCTCGTGAAAAAAGAAAGGGCCGAAAGCAGTGTGTTTGGATACAGCGCAAAACACGTCTTCCATTATTTTGCATCATAGTATGAGGATAGTTCATATTGTTTTTATCATTAGAAGTAGTTGGATATTCTAGAACACTTGAAAATTTCCACACTGTATCGACGTGGGACTACCAAGAAAGGCGATGCCACAGGCGATGGTTCTAAACAAATGCTGGAAAACTGTAGCAAAACCTACAGTTTTCGTAGTTAGTTGCGATTCACCAGTCAAATATTTGTATAAGAATAAAAATTATTACACACTGAAAGGAAAATATTGTTGTAGGAACCATAATTCTGTAGCCGTTACCCTCCAAGATTGTTAAAATAGGAACAACAGTCAGTTTGATCGTGGCTACCCTACGAATATTGTTAAAGGTATTTGGTAACTCCGAGAGATCATACTGTAAAATGTCAGTGCGTCACAAATCAGTGACGTTATTACTTTCTACAGAATATAATCTTGCGATTACGAACGAGCAGGTTTCTCCAGTATGGTATTCCTTACTGCTCTGATGCCGCTACAGAGCTGATTGTGCACCCAGCAGTAGCTTATGGTAGTGCTAACCATCTGTTGTGTTGCCTTAACTGAGCCGCATGGTAGTCCTAACCATCTTGTGTGGTCTATTTTAATTCCCTCGTCGGCTCATAGGATGCGCTGCTATCTGTACTTATTGTTCAAAACTTGAAAAATTTATTGAGCAAGCAGGCAGCCTCTAACTGCCGGACCTTGTGTTGATAGACGGACGCCTTAGACCACTCGGCTTTTAAATCAGTTACGATATTTAGGTCTTTAAATGTATTTGTTTTACATTGTTTAATTTTTTTTTAACGCATGCCATGTAACGTGTCTGCAGACGAATCTCGACGTGACGAATTCTTATAAGAGTTAACTTTTTATTTAATGCAATAATATATCCTTTATGTTATATATTTATATGACATAGTAGTAGACATTCTCTTCGGACACACGCGGCCGCCCGGAACTTTTGTCTTTGCAAAGGCACATGTGTNCGGACACACGCGGCCGCCCGGAACTTTTGTCTTTGCAAAGGCACATGTGTCACGGAACTGACGAAACCAACGTACGCTACTCCGCCTTTCGGGAGGATTACGTCCGTATTTGCGACGGAATTCGCGTTGAACAGTAGTAACCGATTCACATTTAGCAAGCTGAATAACACAGAACGCATTCTGTTGTTCCGTCGCCATCGTGGTGCGGACTAACACACAGCATACGCTCATAGTGCGACGACAGATGCTCCCAGTGTCATCTCTCGGCACATAAAGGAAACATCATACCGTCCCCTTCATATTGATGTGTCGAATGCGAGCTCGCTTCCCCTTCACCATCTCAAACCGAGCGTTACGAACGCCATCCAAACCACAACACCGGACATGCTGACAAGAGCGAACATGCTGACAAGAGCGTGGAACGAGTTTGGTTATCGCGTAGATATCGTTCGGGCCGCTTATGGTGGTCAGTAACTTGTAAATACTTACATACCATTTGTTTGAAGTGCCAAGGACGGTTTATTTGATTGGTCAATCAATGTTGTTGGTTGTTTGGTTTTGATATTATAGACCTTCATAGTTGGAGTATTCTTTCATACTCACTATAAACCATACAATTTGTAGTTATTTTTCGTAAATTGCATCATTTTACGAATAAATTTTATATATAATTTGAAGAAAGGTACGCGTCGTTTAAAAAATAGGAATTTTTAAATGATAAAAAAAAATATGTTAGAAACTACTGGAGACGAAGCGAAACATTCCTTAATACATTTACCTTAAATTAAGAGATTTAATCTGTGAAATTTGATTGGTAATATCTATAAAATAGCAAAAACAAACTTTAGTGCAACACACTAAAGCGAGCGGTTTTTGAGAAAAACAGTTAGTTTTAAAGTTTGGACTGGTGTGGTTGTTTGCCTGCCAACTATACAACCTGTGGCTTATAACATTATGTGAGGCAGGGTGACCGCTACCCCGTGTTCAGGTTTGGTTTGGTCACATCTACGTGACCTTTTCAAAGAAACTGAACAGCATACTTATGCATATGTAATCCAATATGTGGTTCGAACAAGTGACGTGCAGAGGACAGAATGACTAACAGTTCTGTCATTGAAAAGACACGTCTGGCGATACATCACATGCTATAAAAACGTATTTTATTTTAAAAAAAAAATTATAAGAACAAATACATTATTTTTATTTACAAGCGTATTTTATTGGCTTATTAAATACGGTACATTTTTCTTGATTTTCGAGGTTTTCCCGCAGCATTAATGAACCAGGCTGCTACGTTAATGAACAAGCATTTTTAAAACAAGTTACCAGGGAATTTCAGGAGATTTNAGCATTAATGAACCAGGCTGCTACGTTAATGAACAAGCATTTTTAAAACAAGTTACCAGGGAATTTCAGGAGATTTCGAAGGAAAAAAATAATAATTTTACAGGAGATAGGGAAGTTTTTAAGGGAAAAGAGGAAGTTTTAGGGAAAACAGGAGATTTTGGTCCTGCCGGAAACGACATGGCCGCCGTAAAATCGGAATGGCAGAGTGTGACCGAATCTTGAATCCTTTTCCTTCCTGTCTTGTCCTCGGAGGAACTACTTTATTCTACTAGCGTCANCAGAGTGTGACCGAATCTTGAATCCTTTTCCTTCCTGTCTTGTCCTCGGAGGAACTACTTTATTCTACTAGCGTCACCTAGAAAGTTAAGCTTTTATATCTTATCTCAGGAACGAATCCCATCAAATTTGGCTAAAAAATAGTACTGTGGCAGTCAGCCTGAAGTAAGGCATTTTAAGTAGACCAGTCCTTATTTTCAAGTTAGCGGTTTCATTAGACTTTGTGTTACATGCTGTAACTGTGGCATCATTTAACTTATCTGTACCCAACGTGGTAGGCTGGCAGTACTTATTGTGCACTAAACTTCATTGATAGTGTCTTTAGCCCGCCATGTCTGAAGTTAGCAGCATTTGAGAACTTCATATAAATTACTTGCCCATATATGTGTGGAGAAAAGTAGGTTAATTAGTGCAGTGGTTACTTTTTTCATAATGCACAAAATAAACGCGATTTGGATTTTACGTTTCAGATACTGCAACAAACTAAAATACGTGCACTGAAATGTTACTTTTTGTGTCGCGGTAGTTTTTTTTCCAACAATAAAACTACTCGTGAATACTACTTGTTAACGTTTAAATTTAGCTAATTCTATTTTAAATTAACACTAAAAAAAACAGTTCCCTACGCAAACTGTATACATTTTTACGTGAATACTAGTTAATTATTGTTAAGTGTTGTTGGCGATTATATCTTAGTAGTCATTAAAAATAGTTATTCGTTGATTTTAGTTTTTGTTTTTGTACACATTTTTATATTGATAAACGTAACAGTAAAGTTCTTGTGTTCGCTAACGGTTTGAGTCACTTGATCGACTAACGTAGTCATTAGGTCCGTTGCAATGTTGACGCGTACTGGAAAGCTCCAGATTGTGGTGAAGCGCACTGGAGACAGGTAGATGAATGTGCTGCTGTCATCAAGTTTACGGAAAGTGTAAACAGTAGCTGCTGGGTATGGCGTCGCCGTAAGAGAAGACACGTGGCGCGTGTACAGGATACGTCGACTGTTACTGTACAGCAGCTTCCGTTGCTTCTTCCATCAACTGCACCGTGGTAAGTGAGAAGAGATGTGGTCCTGTTATTGTTTGGTAACACGCTGAACTTCACGCGGTGTTTATGCTAGTCCTGAAATATTCTGAGTCAGTAAAGTAAACTAAACCAGATTTTCCGTCGGGATCTGACTTGGACCAGAATACGTTTGGACTGACATGATATGAACGTCATCCGTTTTCCCAAAAAAATCTCAGACCAGGGTTGAGATGTAAAAAAGAACGAAGGCAGTGTGTGAAGCTGAAACTGAAAATAAAATAGAGATATATAATTTGGTAACGGTGTAAACCACAGAACAAACAAATCATGTAATTCTAATATTAGTGGCGGTGTTCTCCAGTACTCTGCCACAACAAAGGTGTGTCGAGTTTTTTTAAATATTTTCTTTAGAGTTTAAGATATATTCTTCAGTATTTAAAACAGATTTCTGACTTACATTCACACGCAAGGTACAAATGGCAACATTTTCATATTGTAGGTATGTGTTTTAATTTCAGTGCAGTTGGGTGTGCATTGTTATGCACACCCGATTTATCATTTAAATACTTATGCATATTGTGTCAAGAAGGCTTGCTGTCTCATTCTAGTTTCGCTTCAATTTGTTCAGAGTGTTTTTAAAGCAACTTTCAATCGAAATTCTCCAACCTTCACAGCGTCTCTACACGCACTGCATGTTTACTCTAAACGAGGTAGTTGACGAGCAAGACCAAAACACTTAAACAAAGCAACGCAGTCTGACGTGCGCAAAGGTGGCAGCATGCAGTTAAAAATATTAACCAACTCAAGTATTCAGAGGTTTGTGGAGCATAGTCTGGTATAAGGTGAATGTTTTACAGTGAACTAAATGACCTACCCGGCCTTGCCCGGCCGGACATAATTACATTAATTGAAATTTTGTTTTTTAGGTGCAATATGTTTGTGCCCAGTGGGATTCTGGAGCTATTTTTGGCCTACACAATATTTTACGCTGGGCACTGAACAGTATCCCTGCCAAATTTGGTCCAGATCGGTCGAGAAGGGATGGAAGTTGTGTAGAAGAGACACAAGGTCCCGATTTTTAGTGTTTCAGATCTGAAAAAAAAAGGGGGGGGGNAGGGATGGAAGTTGTGTAGAAGAGACACAAGGTCCCGATTTTTAGTGTTTCAGATCTGAAAAAAAAAGGGGGGGGGATATAATGTATTTACTTGTTTTGCATAAGTAATTTGCAAGATATGAAGTGCCAATCTATAATAAAAAATGGAAACCTGTCGGTGTTTTCACTGCAATTGATGAGTTATCTGGGTATNAGGGATGGAAGTTGTGTAGAAGAGACACAAGGTCCCGATTTTTAGTGTTTCAGATCTGAAAAAAAAAGGGGGGGGGGATATAATGTATTTACTTGTTTTGCATAAGTAATTTGCAAGCTATGAAGTGCCAATCTATAATAAAAAATGGAAACCTGTCGGTGTTTTCACTGCAATTGATGAGTTATCTGGGTATGCCCACGCTATTTGCATGTCCTCGGAGAAAGGACCCACGTAGTAGGAAATACACTGGACGCGCCCCTCCCTGAGGTTTTCAAAATCTGCACATGTTTACATCCGCACAGGTGGTCAAATCAGCATACCCTTTACTGCTTTAGTTCTTTGCATAACATCGGAGAGATGAAACATTGTACGTGTTCTACTATAAACGTTCTAGATGTGCTGATTGCTCGTAAATTTGTTGAGAGAACAGATGAGGTGTTTCTGGAGGCAGAATAATGTAGGCTAAATTGCACTGGTGTAGATGCCATGTAGTACAGTATATACATGATAAAACATGCAAACATTATGCGTTATTCATATGCACGTACAATGGATTTCACATATTAAGAAATTATCAACATGATTTTAATTTATGGAGAATGTTGTCAAAATGCTACAGCAGCATGACGCTATTCCCCACCTGTGGGGTGCTAGGGTCCTCAGTTAATGTTAGATGGCACAGACTATAAGGTTCCTTGAAGGTTGAGGGTATATCAATAAGGTAGTCTTTCAGTGTTTCACTTTACTGGTTGGTTATATTGTCTCGAGTTTAAATATACAGAAACACTTCCGAGGTGTGGTACTCTTAACTAACACGGATTAACTGCGGGCGACATCGTGGGGGAAGGGGGGCTGCTTTGGCCGACGACTTCATACTTAGCTCTGCTTGTAGTGCTTGGTATGTGTCGGCTGGATGAGGTCCGGCGATGTGGGTGGCTTTGGAAAGGCCCGGGTTTGTTGCCGTCTCCCCTCAACTGCTGCTCTGGGTTCGCTCCTCGCTGTCTCCTCTCGTTCCGATGTCCTCTCGCGATTCCCGACAGAACTGACTCTCTCGGCGCGGTGATAAAAACTGACCCTCTCTTTTCTTGTAAATTCGCTTATATCCTCTCTTGACTCCCTCCCTAAGTTCCTACATGTGTCTCCCTTGTTGGGGAAGGGAGATGGGAGGAGGGTGCAGTACAACGAACACTTCATACACGCACCATTGTTCTTGTTGGTGGAAGGAGGGGTGACCTGCAGCCTAAAACTTACCCTGTCAGCTCTCCTTCCGCAGCGTGTGTCCCAGTTGCCCCGCGGTTTGCCTAAGGGGGAAGGGGGGGGGGGAGTGCTCGTACACCTTTCCAAGCTTGTCAGCAGTTTTCTCTTGTGTAACTAGAAGTGCGTGTTGACGCCACTCTAGGTTGGCTCTGCATTTTCGCCCACTTTTCTACGTATTTACATAGCGCCTTCTGAGTGCTTCGGCTATATGCCAGCTCTTACTCGACACAACCTTGACACTTGTAACTGAGTCTCCATCCTCTTGGTTGACCTGTCCTGGCTGTCCATGTGTCCTGCAACGCATGTCAACTTGTAGGCGCTCACGGGGAGGATAATATGGCAGGGGAGGGGGATTGTGCTAGTGGCATTCTCTACTTACTATATGTGCCATGCATCAAATCATCCTGGTTCCTTCGGCGCTGATGCAAGCTGTGCCAAAATTTCAGGATTTGGTTGTATCTCTGTCTGCAGTTCTCATTCTGTGACTGTCGCCTGTATATGCAGCACGCTTACTTCCCGTGCGGTTTATCTTGTGGCGCGACTTCCACTTCGACTCGTCCCCTCCCTCCTGTTAACCAAGGATGCATGCCCTGCAATTCATATCTATCTAGCCTCCTGTCTGCAAGAAGGGTCGAACTAACACTCTAGCTCTTCTTACACATTTTACTAAAGGTTGATTACTTTATAATTTACATATTATGTTTCAAATATATCGCAGGCCGATCTACTTTTTGAACAATCCAAACAAACATAAACCTGGTACCACATACCTCGGACTCCGTACAGTACTTACTCACTTTCTTACAGGGTTTCAAACATTTTTACATTCTTTATATATGCAAACAAGTAAGATATTAGATGGCCGGTTATTTGCACATTTGACTGGCAACATTTACATTCTGGTGACATGGTTAATTTTTACGGTTACATCGGTGCGTATGCTGTGAAAATAAAACAACACTCTTATCTGCTAGGATGGAACCTCTGTCCTCGGAAGTAACACACAGTTAATTTATCGCTAACTTACACAAGGTATTGTTTTACTGTTACGACGGCTCACAGACCAAAGAAAACACACTCTTATCTGACTAACTCTGCGACATTTTCCTTTTATATGCGGTCTTGGAAAACAAACATATTTTATATGCTGGGAATATACACACTATATTCTTACCTTATACAGTTAGTAAACTCAGATATAGGCATCTGGCCATTTTTTTTCGGCTCTGGGACGTCCTGCTCTTATTACTCGCCGCACAGATGTTCGGGTTTCTCACACATTCGAAGGTTACACAGGTAAAAAATAAAAACACTTAGTCGCACTTCTGTTCCAGGGTGCGGTTTCAGTTCCAGGGTAAGGTAGTGCACGCCGCCCTACCTTTCTCTCACAGCAGGTGACATGAGTAAACCGTCACACAGAGTCTGTTATTGGGGTGGTCTGCTCAGTTCGCGCGTTCTGTACTAGTGATGGTCCCAGTAGAAACCGGGTTCCTCTCGGCCTCAGCAGATGCGCCAAGGTTGCACTCGCCTGGCTTCGATCCCCATCGGACTAGGGAGGGGTCGTGTTTTCCCACACTGGATCCCAAACAGCGTGCGGGGATGAACTCTGCGTTGCCATCATCTCGTCAGGGGCCCTGAAGCCATCTCCAGGCTGCTGCTGCTCGTCCTTGGGTTGGCTGCTGTCACCTGGGACATCCTCGCCTCTCGATTTTTTCTCGGTTTCGTTGCTCTGTTAGTGGTAACTCGTCTTGGCGTTGCGCCATACTCGCCTTTGGTTGCATCTTACGCCCTCTATTATCTGCTATTTCACTCGCGTTTTCTATTTATTCGTCTTTTACCCCTTCTATCGCTTCCTCGTTTACTTCCTGCCCCCCTTCGCTTTCTCGCTCTCCCTTTCTTTGGCTGTTCTCCCCCTTTCTCCCACTCGCCTGTTCCCCTTCGCTCACCCGCCCGCTTTCGCCCACTTAGTCTTCTTCGCGCGTACCTTCTCCTTCACTCGCTCGTCCGCTTTCTCTCGCTTTGTCTTCTTTGCTCGCAAGTCCGCTTCCTCTCGCTTCGTCTTCTTTGCTCGCAAGTCCACTTCCTCTCGCTTCGTCTTCTTTGCTCGCAAGTCCACTTCCTCTCGCTTCATCAGGAGCCTGCGTATTTTTTGCCCGGTAAGCTACTGTTGGTTTGGGCTCCGCTATCGGCAGGCGCAGTGGCCTGTGCGCCCTTGAGACCCTGAGATAGCACGCAGAGGCAACAGCCGGCTTATCGTTTTGACCCTCTCTTCCAGCGACCTTGTCCATCGTCCGGCGACCTAGTGACCCACTGCGGGTTTCCCCTGAGCTGTCCCTTGTAATTACTGTGGGACCATGGGTGTGGGGTTCGGGGATAGGGCGTATCTGGTTCCGTGGCACCTTCCGCATAGTGCCCCTCTCATCCTCGACCCAATACACATTTCCCCGTCTCTCGACTACTATATATGGTATCCACCACTTAGGCGCAAATTCCGCACAGAATTTTTCATTGGCTTGGCTTAAAGGATGGTTGCGTATTAATATGTGACTACCCTCGGGCTAGTGATGTCCGGCGGTCGCTTGTTCTGGGTATTTCCGCCGGACATACCGTTGTTGGTTTCTCTGAGCTGCCCCTGTTCTCCATATCGCCTCTCTTTGTATTTCTTCGGGGCCAGGAAGTTCTGTAGGTTCTGTTTCCCACTGCCATTCTCCAGGTCTGCGGAGATCGTATCCCAGTATTAGGTGGCTGGGAGAAGTTCCAATGACATCATTGTGCCGACGTCGCAGTGTACCCAGGATCTCAGGTAGTTGTATGTCCCATTGAGTATGATTCGTGCCCATTCTTATTCGTATACTCTTCTTTAATTCCTGATTCCGGCATTCAGTATAGTTGGCCTGTGGGTGGTAAGCTGGAGTTGTCCAGTTTTCCGCCCCCCCCCCCATTTTCTCACAGGCTTTTGTCCATTTTACCCCTGTAAACTGGGTTCCATTGTCGGTTAGTACACATTTCGGGTACCCCCATCGTGGAAATACCTNATGTCTCGCATGCCTTCGTCCATTTTACTCCCATAAACTGGGTTCCATTGTCGGCTAACACGCATTTCGGGTACCCCCACCATGGAAATACCTCTTGCTCCATTTGCTGGATGATTGTGTTGGCCTCCTGGTTGGGTAACGGGAACGCCTCTGTCCACCTGGAGAATTGGTCAGTCACGACTAGGAGGTATCTCTTTCCTCGGTGTGTGCGTGGGTAGGAGCCCATGATATCGATGGCGATGTGTGTCCATTGCGTTTTCGGCCGACGGGGTGTGTATTGTATATTTGGTGTAGGGTAGGCCTTGTTTTCATAACGAGTCTGGCACCTGGCGACATATGCCCTCACATCTCGACTAATTCCTTGCCATGTATATCTGTTGGTCAGGGCCCTTAAGGTTTGGTGAAAGTCGGGATGTACTACGTGGGGTTAATCATGGTGGTGTTCACAGATACTGTCTCGTAGCTCATGGGGGACCCAGATTTTCCATTGATCTGTTTGTGGGTGCAGTCTCGCCCAGTTTATGCCATTTCTTCCCTCGTACCGGTCTGTATATCTCCTCATTAACTCCTGTAATTTGGGGTCGGCTGGCTGTTGTTCTTGTAGCAGATTTTTGTTTTAGTGGAACTTTACTAGCGGTAGTTCCACATCATCCGGCTGTGAGAGTTTTGGTGGAGAGGGGGGCAGCATTCGCTCCCGGTCATCGGTTCCTGTCTCTTTGTTGGACATCTGTGGTCGGCGGGATAAGGCATCGGTCAGCTCGTTGTTCGAGCCCGGGCAATGCTCGATGGTGAAGGAGAATTCCATTAACAATATGGCCCACCTACCCAATTTTGCTTTCTCGTCACTCTTGGTTTTTAGCCATGTAAGGGCCTTATTATCCGTTCTGAAAATGAATGGTCGGTCCTCAAGGTAATAGCTGTATTTTCTGACTGCCCAAATAACCGCCAAGCACTCCTGCTCATTGCTGTGGTAGCGGCGTTGGGTCTCGTTTAGCATGTTACTAGCTTACACTATAATTCGTCGCTGGTTCTGTGACTGCTCCTGGAATAGTACAGCGCCCATGCCGACTCCGCTTGCGTCGGTCTGTAAAATTAGGGGTAATTCTGGTATAGGCCGGTATAGCATGGTTATGTCCCCATATCGTGCCTTTAATATTCTGAATGCTTCTTCGTGTCTGTCTGTCCACTTGCAGTGAGTTGTTTTGAGTAGGAGTTCATTGAAGGGGGCCATAATAGGGGCGACATCTGCTATAAACTCTCTGAGCCAATTACATAACCCCAGAAAACGTTTCAACTGTATCCTGTTAGTTGGTACTTTAGCCTCCTCAATCTCTCTCACTTTCTCGGGCTTTGGACAATTCCCGTCTGAGGTAATCATGTGCCCTAAGTATTCTACTCGGGTCTTACCGAAGTTACACTTCTCCAGTCGGCATGTGAGTCCATGGAGTTCAAAGCACTCCAGGACTTTTTGCAAGTTAGCCTGGTGTTCTTCCCATGTGCGCGAATATACAATGACATCGTCCAGGTATGCTAGGCAAAACTGGCCACTATAGCCTGTCAAAACTACTGCTGACATCAGTCGTTGGAAAGTAGCGGGT
The DNA here is from genome assembly GCA_002778355.1 of Clitarchus hookeri. Lineage (NCBI taxonomy): Eukaryota > Metazoa > Arthropoda > Insecta > Phasmatodea > Phasmatidae > Clitarchus > Clitarchus hookeri. The sequence goes on along the minus strand of NQII01000931.1, from coordinate 214,220 downwards.
GCATTCTTCAACCCGAAGGGCATTACACGAAATTGCAGGGTTTCACCTTCTGGGGTTGTAAACGCCGTATATTTCCTGGATCCTGGGTGTACCGGGATTTGCCAGTATCCACTGCGCATGTCTAGAGTGGAGAATATACGTGCGTCCCCTAGGTCGCGGAGCATATTAGCCAGGTTTATAGTTGGGGGTGCTATAGGGTATGTGTTATTGTTTAAGGCCTGGTAGTTGTCACAAAAACTAAGTTCTCCATCTTTCTTTGGCACAAGTACCACTCTGTCATTATATGGTGAGTCTGTTGGTTCCACTATTTCTTGCGATTTCATCTTGGCTACCTGGTCTGATATTATTTGCCTGCGGTAGGCGGACGGGTTACCTGGTCGGCAGTATATGGGGCGAGCATCTGTTACCCAGATTTCATGTTGAATGGCTGTGGTTTGATTTAATCTGCCGGTGTGCTCGAATATGGCTACTTGAGTGTTGAATATCCGCAATAATGTCCTCAGTTGGTCAGGCCCGAGTTCGTGGTTTACCTCTTCACTACAGATTTCTTGTAATTTTTGCTGGTTTATTGGGGCTTCCCAGTTTAATGGCCATCCTATCATGTTTGCCTAAATATAGGCGCTGTTGTCCACAGTCGATTATGCAATTTTGGCTTGCCCGAGGACAATAACTTCCACTAAATGCAGTGCGCAAAAAAATTCAGTTTGGACTGTTTCTACCTCTGTGGATACTGACAGTGTAATAATTCCGTCTATGGTTAGTCGTGACTCAGACTGGGCCATTTGAATTATTCGGGTGTTTGTCTTTATCTGGCTTTTCTGTTCGGGATTTAGCAGCTGGTTTTTAATGAAATTGCTGGTTGCGGCCGTGTCCAATACTGCCTTAAGATTCTCGTTATTTATGCGGACTCCGATCTAGGGGCGTGAGTTCCCGGCTCCCTCTTTCCACCCTGACAGTTCCCCTTCCCTATGTCGAGGGGGCCAGCCATGGTGTCTTTTTCCTTAGTGGCTGCTATGCGGTTTCTCACTGTGGGACAGTCACGGTGCAGGTGTCTCTCGGGGCAATACCAACACTTCGGCGGCATGGATTGTCCCTCTGCATTTCTAGTGGGTTGGTTATTCTCTGCCGTTCGCGCCGCTTGGATGGGTGGCAGGCGGGTCGGAACATTTATTTTCTCCTGTTCTTCATAATCGAGCTCTGCCTCAATCGCTCTCTCTACCAACTCCTCTATTCCCGTCGCCCGCGGATGTCGAAGGGTGCTTCTTATCGCTGGTAGCATTAACTTTGTAATGATATGCACTCCCTCTATCTTGGTACTTTCGGGAGCGATACGGGAATACATTTGCGCTTTTCGCCTAGTAAAAATCACTGATTCTTCCTACCTTTGTTGTGTGTGTGTGTGTAAAAGTCTGTTCTTAAGGCTGTAAGTACTTCCTCCCCCATGAACTTGTTGTTTAGGTGGGTAGCGAACTGCTCCCAGCTCGTCATAAACTCTCCATATTTATTCCACCACATTAGGGCGACACCTTTTAACTTCTCGCGTGCCTTCAGCACCCACCGCTTCTTAGGAATTTCGCCGACCTTGAATTCGTGTTCCCAATTATGTAGAAAATACACAGGGTCTTCATGGGGCCTGCCTGAAAATTCGGGCAGTACTATTCCTTCTGGCATTTTCCACCCCGGTTCTACATGGTTGGCAGGGGTTTGGTCCGGGGGTGAAAGGTGTTCCCCTTCCCCTTGGGTTTGGCTCGTTAGCTGCTCTCGTCATTTCTGGCTGTTGTATTGGCTGCCTTCGGTTGGTCGGAATGTCTGGGGCATACCGATACACTTATTACAATAGTGCTGGGAACAGAGGCTGCACCGGACCCTGTATAGTCCTGTCCTGCTACAAAATGGAGCACTGCATGGCTCTAGTTGAGGACTTTCGTCTTCGCTTCCCACATCCCTCGTCCATTGGTTCTCTAGGGTTCCTTCGACTCTCGCATCCCTTCCCTCCGGTGTCTTGCTGATACGTGTATCCTCCATACTTTTTGCCCGCTGCCCATAGGAATCCCTATTTTGCGGGCCTAGTACCCTTGCCTCCTCTAGTGTGGATTGGTCGTTAGGCTCCACAGGGTTTGACACTCCTTGAAGTCTTTGGTTCATCCTGACTAGCTCGTTAATTCGGTAAGGGTGAGACATCTTGTCTCGGGTATAGTCTGGTACATGTTTATGTGTATACAGACCTAAATTCGCCAGCACATTGGGAAGCCAATTTAACTTGATGCTATTCCCCACCTGTGGGGTACTAGGGTCCTCAGTTAATGTTAGATGGCACAGGCTATAAGGTGCCTTGAAGGTTGACAGTATATCAATAAGGGAGTCTTTCAGTGTTTCACTTTACTGGTTGGTTATANTGATACGTGTATCCTCCATACTTTTTGCCCGCTGCCCATAGGAATCCCTATTTTGCGGGCCTAGTACCCTTGCCTCATCTAGTGTGGATTGGTCGTTAGGCTCCACAGGGTTTGACACTCCCTGAAGTCTTTGGTTCATCCTGACTAGCTCGGTAATTCGGCAAGGGTGAGACATCTTGTCTCGGGTATAGTCTGGTACATGTTTATGTGTATACAGACCTAAATTCGCCAGCACATTGGGAAGCCAATTTAACTTGATGCTATTCCCCACCTGTGGGGTACTAGGGTCCTCAGTTAATGTTAGATGGCACAGAGATATTCCACGGAACTTCCATGACAGTATATCAATAAGGGAGTCTTTCAGTGTTTCACTTTACTGGTTGGTTATATTGCCTCGAGTTTAAATATACAGAAACACTTCCGAGGTGTGGTATTCTATTTAACTAATACGGATTAACTGTGGGCGACGTCATGGGGGAAGGGGGGCTGCTTTGGCCGACGACTTCATACTTAGCTCTGTTTGTAGTGCTTGGTATGTGTCGGCTGGATGAGGTCCGGCGATGTGGGCGGCCTTGGAAAGGNTACTTAGCTCTGTTTGTAGTGCTTGGTATGTGTCGGCTGGATGAGGTCCGGCGATGTGGGCGGCCTTGGAAAGGCCTGTGTTTGTTGCCGTCTCCCCTCGGCTGCTGCTCTGGGTTCACTCCTCGCGCTCTCCTCTCGTGCAGACGTCCTCTCGCGATTCCCGACACAACTGACTCTCTCGGCATGGTGATAAAACTGACCCTCTCTTTTCTCGTAAATTCGCTTATATCCTCTCTTGACTCCCTCCCTAAGTTCCTACACGTGTCTCCCTTTTTGGGAGGTGGGAGGAGGGCGCAGTACAACGAACACTTCATACACGCACCATCGTTCTTGTTGGTGGAAGGAGGGGTGACCTGCAGCCTAAGACTTACCCTGTCTGCTATCCTTCCGCAGTATGTGTCCCAGTTGCCCCGCGGTTTGCCTAAGGGGGAAAGGGGAGGAGTGCTTTTGGCACCCTTCCAAGCTTGTCAGCTGTTTTCTCGTGTGTAACTAGAAGTGCGTGTTGACGCCACTCTAGGTTGGCTCTGCATTTTCGCCCGCTTTTCTACGTATTTATGNTTGTGTAACTAGAAGTGCGTGTTGACGCCACTCTAGGTTGGCTCTGCATTTTCGCCCGCTTTTCTACGTATTTATGTAGCGCCTTCCGAGTGCTTCGGCGATATGCCAGCTCTTACTCGACACAACCTTGACACTTGTAACTGAGTCTCTGTCCTCTGGGTTGACCTGTCCTGGCTGTCCACATGTCCTGCAATGCGTGTCAACTTGTAGGCGCTCGCGGGGAGGATAATATGGCGGGTGAGGGGGATTGTGCTAGTGACATTCTCTACGTACTATATGTGCTACAAGTCAAGCATAAGAGTTTTACGCCATACGTTTTCATACCTGAAATCATACATCCCATCTATCCTTCACTAATCTTGTCGTAAAACGTCACGAGACTGGCACCCTTTTTCCACCGCAGCGGGTTCTAAGCAAGAGCGTCACAAACGAAGCAACAGAAGTTACAGTACTTGCTGCTATTGCAGTAAATCCTCATGCCATTTTTCGCGAAATGGAACGACAGATTAGAATTAGCAAAACAAGTCTGCTGCGCATTCTGTACATGTATCATTACCACTCCTACCATGTGTCATTGCACCAAGGGCTACACATGACTTTCAACAGCGAATGGAATATTGCCAGTGGGCCCTACAATAATGTCAAGAGTTTATGGGGAGGGTACTGTTCACCGATGAAGCAACGTTTACAAATCATGGAAACATCAGTCTGCACAACATGCATTATTGGTCACCGGAAAACCCTCACTGGCTTCGTCATGTAGAACATCAACACCAGTGAAGCGTCAATGTATGGTGTGGTATCATCAGACAACAAATCATTAGCTCCTATTTCATTGAAGGGCAACTGTATGGGCGGAAGTGTAAGCGTTTCCTGGGATGTACCTTGCCTGCATTGTTGAAGAATGTCGCGCTGAATACATGTCAAGTGATGTGGTATCAGCACGATGAGTGTCCTGCTCGTAATGCCATAATTGCAAGAAATAAACTACAGCGTCTATTTCTAAATAGATGGGTGGTGTGAGGTAGTCTTGTTCAGTNAATGCCATAATTGCAAGAAATAAACTACAGCGTCTATTTCTAAATAGATGGGTGGTGTGAGGTAGTCTTGTTCAGTAATATCCAACCTGCTTGCCTGATCTAACCCTGTTAGATTTCTTTTTCTGGGGACATATCAAAGGTGTAGTGTACCAGCAGGTGCCAACGACTCCGGAAGACACGAAAGACCGTATTGTAGCTGCATGTACTTCCACACCTCCAGACACACTGGCAGGCATACGTCGATCAGTGATGACACGAGNAATGCCATAATTGCAAGAAATAAACTACAGCGTCTATTTCTAAATAGATGGGTGGTGTGAGGTAGTCTTGTTCAGTGATATCCAACCTGCTTGCCTGATCTAACCCTGTTAGATTTCTTTTTCTGGGGACATATCAAAGGTGTAGTGTACCAGCAGGTGCCAACGACTCCGGAAGACACGAAATACCGTATTGTAGCTGCATGTACTTCCACACCTCCAGACACACTGGCAGGCATACGTCGATCAGTGATGACACGAGCAGTGGTGTGTCTCAATGCAAATGGTCGTCATTTTGAACATAATATTTAAAGCACACACTGTAATAAATGTCACTACACACTTGCATGAATGTAGTTTTGCCAGCAGGAACACTTTATGTTTATTTCTAATTACTTTGTCCAATGGAGACATGTGACTTCACAATGCCAGGATTTGCATTGTTTCTAGAAGAATTATGTTTTTTTTTGTATTATGTACAGTACTTCAATGTAATGTATACAACATGTGCATATGCATGTGCATATCATGTATACATTCATATCTCGCAGGTTACGTTTACTTATGTACGTATACAAAAATGTAACTACTTCATATGATGACCCCTTCGATGTACTACAACCGATATGTGCCATATTTTGTTTAGTTATATCGGTTATGACATCATCGGAGGTGAAAAAGTTAAGTGGACCACCCTATGAGTGTATATATTAAACTTACATTGCAACAAAGTGTTCTTAGTGACCACAAAACCACTCTGTTATATGTATAAAACTCGCCCCCACTCCACAACCATGTTATCCATGATGGATATACATCGTAAGNTAAACCACTCTGTTATATGTATAAAACTCGCCCCCACTCCACAACCATGTTATCCATGATGGATATACATCGTAAGCGAATAAGAATTATAGCAAAAAGTGAATCAGTAGCAGCCGTATGATAATCAGTTTAAGAGGATGACTAGAAAGTAATTATTATTATTATTATTCCTCCTTTACTTTAATTACTGCTGACTTTTTTTTTTGTTTTCCTCCGCTTCAAGAAAAATACAAACAGTTTTCAAAATAAGTAACTTTACAAAATGTATGCAAACACTCCATTATAAATATTTAAATATTATAATTTCTCAAATTACTTTTAAAATGCATACAATTTAGGGGTTACAATAAAAGTGTGCTGTTACAAAAAAATATACAGTTACAGAAATATATACAATTACTTAACTGGCACAATCTTCCCCAATTTACAATTTACTATATTCTCAAATGCTCATGTCTCGAAATGAGACCAAACCCCCTAGGTGTGACACCCCCCGAGTGTCTGCCGTCGCTTAGTGTAGCGAAGATCTCGCAACCGCCATCTACCCCAAAGTTGTGGAGAACATCCTCGAAACGGAAGCCGATCTTCGCCCGATCCAATTCAAAGGCGGTGCTGACATCACAAGGCGACCGCCTCTCAATCGCCCCAGCCACCGCGAGGTGGAAGGAAACGCCACGCGCTCAGCATAACTTCTACCTCCGTCGAAACCACCAAGCAACCGCGTCGTGGAGTCTAACGCTTCCTCGGCTGCCGTCAATGGGCAACATCTTCGAAAACGTAAGTTGGCTACCCATGATTGACATGAGTTAGCGTAACTCCGTTGCATCGTCTTAATATGACTGCTTTAGTGACCTCGGCAACAGAGATTCGCAGTATGAGATAAAGGAATTGGTTACCTGGCGGTGCATTTGATGTAGGCGCACCCAATGGACGCATCCATTCGCTGACAATCTTCGTGACAATCTGGAAGTGGTTCTGACGTCTGGTAAGCAATGTCGTAATGTGGAATGGAATGTTCCCGATTTGTCCGGCCAAAGCTGACCTCAAGGCACTGATTGCAGAATGACTGTTCTCTGTGTTGTTGGCAAGTGAGACCAGTTACCTGGCACGTGCTAAAGGATTCATTATGCGTGCGGCATTCCCGCTGCTTGCCTGTGCTGTGACCGGACTGGATCCTAAATTTCCTGTCTGCAGCTTATGATCGTTCTTACATGTGGCTATAGTCGCATACATCTGTTCAGTTTTCCTCACTCATACTTAACGTGACATTTGCTCGTTGAAATAGAATGTTCTTTAGATCCATAGAGTTGTAAGTAATATCATTGTGCGATTTTTTTATTCGTGCAAAGCTTGAGCAAACACTTGTAAATATTTACTCTTACATTGGATTCCCTCCGCTCATTATTATTATTATTTTTTTACTTTACAGAGATCATAAATCTTTACGAGATACATTAGTTTCACTCGATCAAGGTCTGATTTTTATCTCCATATATATAGTAATATATCCCCGTTCTAAGAAGTTCAGCCAGAAATAAAACATGCCAGATGACAGATAAATAATTTTGGGGAAACTTGGTACCGATTTTAGACATGCAGCCCATGTTAAAAACTCGAGGTAGCAAAAAGTTATTAATTTGATATTTATGTTAGATACTGATTGTTTAACTCGTAATCGTCAAATGTATTATTTTCAACAAATAATTTAGTTCTGGTCGATCTAGTTAGATCACAATTTTATCCATAAGAAACCTCAAAACTTTTCCTTATGGGCTACCGCAAGGTATGATGTACAAGAAAATGTCAGAATTTTTTAAGTTGATAAAGTTAAGAGGTTTTTTCGAATATGTTCTACTTTTTATTTTTCGTCTTTTGTTTAATAAAAATACTATCCATATCTTTGGGTGGGCACCAATAGAAAGAGTAAGTCAAGGCATTGCTGCACCAGTCAGAACTGCTTTTTTTTTTTGTGGAAACTTTGTACTAATCCAGTTTGTTGGATGTGTATAAACGGCTCGATTTTTTAAATATTTGTTGTTCCAAAACACTTATTTTCTGTTTCTCATTAATAGTGTAGATGATTGCGATATAAAGTTTTAGACAGAATTCGGCAGAAATTTTTAAATGATGAAATTTTTGCGTCCCTGTCTTCTACTGCAGCTGTGCAAGTACGTTATAGTCTATTCGTGGTTTCTTCGCACTTTTTTTTAATCAAACATTTGAAAAATTACCCCATGAATGACGTGTTTGGTTGTTTGCTAAATATGCCATGTATCACAAGCGTTGTATAATTATGTTAACATAAAAGTACCTTATTTTTGGTTATATTTATTTTTTTATATATGCTGTATTTATAAATTAATAGGTTTCACTTGAATAAACAGGGAGAAATAGGTGTATTTGTAATACATAGTAAGAAATAGTTCTTGTGCAAAATATTAATACACCGAGTGCGCACGAATGCGGTGCGCTGTCCCTTTGGCGTAAGTTTCTAGACTCTGTTAAGCTTTGTTTGCATGAGTCGGAGGAATAGCCTGGAAGTAGAACTTTATCAGGGCTTCAGAAAAGTTTGAAGTAATCGTGAATGGAGTTTATTAAGAATTTCTCATAGACTAAATATGAGGTAGACTGCTTATTCGTCTTCTGCACATTGTTACGAGTTGTGGTCAGGCCCTTAGCTGAGCGGCCTGCTTGATCGTCGATATAGGACAGTGTCTTTTGTCGTCGGGCCATTGGAACGAGAAGACCACTGAAGCAGGATGTGTCTGGCCGTCGACTTGCGCTATCTTAATCAGCATCCGGAATCATGAACGAGGTGGGCACTCTCCAAATATGTTTTACTGAGAACGTAGCTGGTTAAATCTTTATAAAATAATATAATTTAATATTTCAGTATATTAGTATAGCTCCCCCGTTAATATTCAATCATATTTATATTGAAATAATATTGTACAACCTTAATGTTAAATAAACCTCTTCTATATAGTGTTCATTACATAACTCTTATAAATAACTTGTTACGCACCTATATCCCCGTTAAGGATAAATATCCACAAAATATCAAAATCATAACAGCATGTACCCAACATTGAACTACCATAAAAGAACACAACTGTCAAAGTCACATTGTCAATATTGATAAACGCGTTTGTTTATATGTTAATTTTTATATAACAAGCACTATTATATTGATAAAATAATTTTACGAATTTGAATTTTATCAAACTACATTACAAATTGATGAGATTACGTATAAAAACATCTCACAGCACTTGTTTACTAAACAGTATTTTAACCTCAAATCCAATCCACGCCGTTTTTGCTANTTCAGTGTTGGTACACGGAGATTGTTGGTGTGCAGCCAGCGAGATCGGTCTACCTCATCTTTGGTCTATGGAATTACCACCATAAGTTCGTATACAATTCAGATCACAATTTTCTTTCACGATTTCAGTTTGTATTTATTCACATTTTATACCTTTTGACAAATACTTTTTGCTTTGCCAATAATTGGCAGCAGACAGACGGAATATGTATGCATCTTAATTTTAATTTACATAATGTTATATAGTAATGCCATACGATATTACGTTTATTGCCCATGATTTTTTTCCCCGTATAACTCAGCAAACAAGAAACTGGCGTATTGCTCGTAATTACATACTAGAAAAAATCATGGTTTATTTGAGGACATAACATAAACTTTTTCACCCTCTCTTCGTAAACTTCTATAATATTTTGGTCCCGTTCACGCCACTTATCACTCATTGACATGTAGAGCAGGTAGTGCGGTGGCTATTGGAACTTTTTCTTGCGAGAAACGTATCACGGGTAAAGAATTCGATTCTCGTGGGAACCCGTGTAGTTTACAAGTCAACGTTAGTTAACGCGAAGGAAACCTTTTGTTGTCCTTTCATAACGTTAAGCGCTAGTCGTTAAGAATCCCTTCTTACGCCCTACTGTTTTGGTACCCTATGAATAACTATTTCACTGACGTTTGATATTATAACGGGCACACTTTTAGTGTCCTTGTCACATAGAAAATATCATTCTTGTTAATTTTTCTATGTTTATCGTGTCGCGTTGTTTGAAACTCAGTGTCAGATTTGGACTATCAACTTAGAAACAAATTTATTTAAGACTAGTGTATTGTTGGCAAGTGTGATAGCATATGTTTAGGTACCTTTTAATATTGGCTTGAAATCTTTCTGAACTGTAAACTCGAAATGCTAAAGACTGCTAGGCCTCCTGATAATATTGGAAACCGAATCACTAGGTAACGTACTCGGTGTTAATAATTGATCCATGTCGTTGGCTGGGTGCAAATCATTACGCGTCCGGCCTCGTCACCAAATGAANTACTCGGTGTTAATAATTGATCCATGTCGTTGGCTGGGTGCAAATCATTACGCGTCCGGCCTCGTCACCAAATGAACTCAACGCTTCAAGCGGCACAGCCACCGGAGGCCCATTTGTGAAGGTTGCGTCACGACGGAAGTGGATTATGCAGCGCCGTACGATGCGATTGAGAGTTGGGGATCGGGTAGGATAAACGAGGCGGTCGCGCGGTCAGTTCTAAATATACCACGCGAGTATCGATCTCTGAATTTGTTGTGGTCGAACACTCGCGCGATATTTGCGACTGTGCCTCCGCTCCCTTTTCAACCACCCCAGCACC
>NQII01000931.1:136163-202496 GCA_002778355.1 Clitarchus hookeri | reverse complement strand
GATTGTGTAACTATCCAAAAGACGTTGAAATCTAAATACGTTAGCATCACGTCATTAATAATTGGCATAATACGATAAAATTCTTTTCGACAACCATTTGTAAGCGATAAATTAACAATTACGTTAAAACTTTAGAACTATTTACTCTCTTTGTGCTGGCAACCTGACGGCCTAACTGTATCCGCGCTCGCCGCTGCTTGTAATGTTATATGCATGTAGCTAACGGCTAGGGTGTTTTTTCAAAGGTTGATTTTCAAAAGTCTCTTCCAGTCGTGAACTGACTATAGCCGTATTAGCATGAATGCAGTTCAGTGTTGGTACACGGAGATTGTTGGTGTGCAGCCAGCGAGATCGGTCTANCTAGCCGTATTAGCATGAATGCAGTTCAGTGTTGGTACACGGAGATTGTTGGTGTGCAGCCAGCGAGATCGGTCTACCTCATCTTTGGTCTATGGAATTACCACCATAAGTTCGTATACAATTCAGATCACAATTTTCTTTCACGATTTCAGTTTGTATTTATTCACATTTTATACCTTTTGACAAATACTTTTTGCTTTGCCAATAATTGGCAGCAGACAGACGGAATATGTATGCATCTTAATTTTAATTTACATAATGTTATATAGTAATGCCATACGATATTACGTTTATTGCCCATGATTTTTTTCCCCGTATAACTCANAATTTACATAATGTTATATAGTAATGCCATACGATATTACGTTTATTGCCCATGATTTTTTTCCCCGTATAACTCAACAAACAAGAAACTGGCGTATTGCTCGTAATTACATACTAGAAAAAATCATGGTTTATTTGAGGACATAACATAAACTTTTTCACCCTCTCTTCGTAAACTTCTATAATATTTTGGTCCCGTTCACGCCATTTATCACTCATTGGCATGTAGAGCAGGTAGTGCGGTGGCTATTGGAACTTTTTCTTGCGAGAAACGTATCACGGGTAAAGAATTCGATTCTCGTGGGAACCCGTGTAGTTTACAAGTCAACGTTAGTTAACGCGAAGGAAACCTTTTGTTGTCCTTTCATAACGTTAAGCGCTAGTCGTTAAGAATCCCTTCTTACGCCCTACTGTTTTGGTACCCTATGAATAACTATTTCACTGACGTTTGATATTATAACGGGCACACCTTTAGTGTCCTTGTCACATAGAAAATATCATTCTTGTTAATTTTTCTATGTTTATCGTGTCGCGTTGTTTGAAACTCAGTGTCAGATTTGGACTATCAACTTAGAAACAAATTTATCTAAGACTAGTGTATTGTTGGCAAGTGTGATAGCATATGTTTAGGTACCTTTTAATATTGGCTTGAAATCTTTCTGAACTGTAAACTCGAAATGCTAAAGACTGTTAGGCCTCCTGATAATATTGGAAACCGAATCACTAGGTAACGGACTCGGTGTTAATAATTGATCCATGTCGTTGGCTGGGTGCAAATCATTACGCGTCCGGCCTCGTCACCAAATGAACNTTTTTCCCCCCCTTCTGCTCGCGAGACCCCAGCAGGCCGGGGCGGGCACCACCTTCAGAGCTGGGTCGATACCTCAACCCCGAGCGGGACTCTGGGCATCGCGTGACCCCGCCTGGGAGGGCACCATCATGATCGTGTCTTCCGGATCCCAAGGTTCCTCGTGCTGCACGCTGGTCTTCAAGTCTCTTGGCGAGTCCTCTCACTTGACCCCAGTGATGCACGCGGCTAGAGGTCGCTGCTTAAATCCTGGCCTCGAATTAGACGCTTATCTTTGAAGGCATACACTAACTTCGCGCTCATACCACGTTTGAAATACGAATTTTTGTATAAAACATTTAAATACATTTGCGATTTATTTACGAAAAGAACTTACGTTTTAGAAGACTTAGGCCTACACATGGAAGGTAGGAAGCACTCAACACGCCATGCATGTCAGAAATACTACAACTGAGCCCTCCGCCACTGATGTGACAACCTTTTCAGAGTGAAGCATCTTTCGACATGTTAATTCCTTACGTGCGAGTTTAGGATGGACGGCTGCATTGAACTTCGCCACTGACGATCCACCTATAAAATGTCGTGGTCAGTGCTGACAATGAGTCCCCTATATTGTTAAGGACTGCATGACGAAGATATTGTAAGCTAGCTCAGTGCCTTGTGCCTAGAGGCGATACTAAAATATATGCGACGGCCAGTGTCATCCGTAACGTTTGCCTTATTCTGTGGGTCGCCTACATGCTCGTCTTGGTACATAGGATCCATAAAGAGGCCCACATACTGAGGGCTGTTTTGGGTTAATGAACATTTTGAGTTATAAGGCAGTGAAATAGAATTCATCGCGGTCTGTGTGCAACTTGTTCATCTCATACGCAGCCTTTCAGTCGTGCAAGGTGCGATTTCGAGGTTACAAGCAGGTATCCTGTGCTTAGATGATAATCATGTAGGTAAATGTGCACTTTGTATCTGGATAAAAAGTCAAAGCTCTGGTTTTACTTCGCACGAAGTCTAAACAAAGCGGCAACTTCCGACTGCAGTGGTTTCTGAACCACTTGAATACCGACTCTGTGCACAATTTTTAAGTCATGCCAGGGTCATCATGTTCCGGGGTTTAGGCACCAACCGTCGTCGGCCCGGTCTCCTCGCACATGGGCGTCTTAAAGAGGACAGTCATCGAGATCGCTGCATTGTACAGCGGCGTAGCTTCGTTAGACATTGAAATCCCAGATAAAATATTTAGAAATGTATAAATATACACGTTTAGGGTGCGAGCCACGTGTTAACTTTTGCCACCCATGTGCAGCTCAGAATGCTAGAAGCCCGGTTCTCCTCCTCTCTGTGTTCTTCGCGCCTCTCCCGATCCCAACGCCCATCCAGGTCAGCGTGTGGTTTCATTATCTGAAAATTACCTTGCGGGATGCTGGATAAGACACAACCTGCGCCGATCAGCCTTTCTTTGCCTTCCGATGCACAGGACGTCAGCGCACTAATTTTTAAACATAATTAGGGTAGGTTGAGTTCAATTACCCCGGTTCCCAAGCAGAATTTTTAATTTTTGACCTTTTAGTGAGCATAAACAAAATAGCTGACAAATTGCACTATAACGGCAATATGTAAGCTTATGTTCATATACTATATGTCATATGCCTTAATGTGCAGTATAAAGTTATGTTGGATACAGTATTTGATATAAATTCTACTAGTGGTTGTTCTGTGTTTATTCTCAAAACTTGTATTAAATTTGTTCTATTATGTAGTTTCTTCTCAATAGGCAATGGTGGATCCAGTGGCTTCCTTGAAGAGATGTTTATCTGTTCGCCTGTATACTATAACTTGTGCAAATTCTGCCAAACCCATAAAGAAATTCCTATTTGTACATCAAGTGATCATGGACTTAATACGGTAGAGGCTGCTGAATGTACCCGAAGTAAGTTAAGGGACTGTAAAAACATACATTCGATTGACCGTCTTTAACATGTTTTAAATTCTGGTGCATCTATAACACTTGCCTGATACAAGTTGTGCTATGCTCACGTAACGGGCAAGAGTAAAATCGAACGTTTACAGGTAACTCAGGCACAGTATTCGAAGGAGAAAGCCTGTTTCAGTAGCATTCATGTTGAAGTTGGGGACAGGCCTTTATTGTGAAAAGTGGGTGCAACATGTTAACTTGGCATCATGAATTTTTTTTTTTTGGCAAATCAGTGATAGTAAGGAATGCCTGAGCTCAGTAATGATAAAATTAATGAGTGATCGTATTCTTCTGGCTTCTCATCTTGACTACAAAGTCGTCATACGCTTGGTTGGAGTGATAGACCACATAGCAACTGAAGTCAAATATAATTTTAACTATCTAAGAATATTCACTATATTGACCTAAAAACAAAGCAAGTATCATTCGACAGACATTGCTATGATATGGGTAGGCAATAAGGAGGTACATCAAGCATCTGGCAAAGGTAATGTAATTCTTCTTGAGGATGTCTGGGAAAGGTATAAGCGGGGGAATCCTCTTCTACAGTGCAACATACCTATTTCACTAGAAGTACGGCATTAAACGAAAAGTTGCAGTCACAGCTGGGCAAGCTTTTCACATTCTACCAACCTCTTGACCATTCTCTATTAGAGTAGGAAATTATGTTGATTCCCACAAAATCCCAGCCACCCGTAGTCCTGCAAATGAAAGACAGGACACTGCGGGAATGCTTAGACTACCTGATTATGAGTCTGAAGACATTTTTCTACAATCGATACATGCAGCAATGAAAATTCGTAGGGTTATAATGACAAACCCAGGCCACCAAGGTTATTCTGGCAGTGAAACTCGGGCAATAAAATGCATTGAAGATAGTTTATATATACTTTTGAGAATTATATTTGGTGGTCAAGTGTCCCTAAATAGTGCTAGTGAGGCAAATGAGGAAGAAAATGCCCGAAGTAGAGTTCTGAGTGTAGCCGAGGATTTTTTTTTATGGTGTCAGTAAGGGGGGGGGGGGAGGATTCCTAAACATGTTGGCATTGCCAGTACACTGCACCAAGCTACACCGTCAAAATACCTCGTTATACTTTTCAACAGGGCTGAGCACTGCCTGAGCTACGAGCAGGTCTTGCAACTAGACTCCTCATTGGTTCAGAGCACTCTGAAATCTTAGATCATACAATTTGTGTCGTAATTTCATTAAACATTTTGTTTAATAAATTTATCCACCACACATGTGGCAATATTAATATCTCGGATGAGATGCTTGGTGGAAAAATTTTTTTTCATGCAACCCAAGTGGCTGATTGGCAATGGGGTGAGACAACAAATGCTGCTCTTCAGATGATTCACCAATCTACCAGACATTCTCTCATTGTACCCAATTACCTTGTGGGAGATGAAGCCTGCCAGTATTACTCCAAACACATGTGAACCACTATTCACAGCACCTGTTGATATAACCTGGTTCAGTGAAAAGGATAATGACTGCTCGATACGAGTAAAAGGTGCAGACCTAGCTTTCTTTCTGAGCCGTTAGGATTCCGAGACAAGACCTTGCCGGACAGTAATCAATCAATCAATAATCTCGTCAGTAAAGAACAAAGAAATTATAGTTGCGGGAGAGTTAAATGAGCATGTTGAGGGCAGGTCATTCAAAGGAACCANAGCATGTTGAGGGCAGGTCATTCAAAGGAACCAGTGATTTTAATACGCTGAAGTCAACACATAAATAAGTTGACACGAGGCTAGTTTTGCATGCTGGGCGGAGCCAGTTTAGGATAATTGTTGTGTCATCATAGTACACCAATGACCTCTTGCTTTTGGCTTCCCACTTCAAGCATGCACAGTGCAACTGTCTTCGGATGATGCCAGGTGTATTAAAGAGACTTTTACATACCAATCGATGCTGTTTTCGATAATGTACCAAGTGATCTGTTTGCAACACTGCTACAATTTCATGCTTTAACTGGATGTGACACCACCTCCTATTTTTTCAATTACGCCAAACGCGCATCATGGAAGGTTTTCAAAGATCACCAGAACTGCTGAAGAATTTGGGCATTGGTAAAATCACTGAGGAGACTCAAATCCGCAGAAGCGTTTGTTTGCAGAACATATTATGTGCCCAGAACAGACTCTGTTTATTCAGAAAGACATATCTTGTTCTTCAAGACATGCAAACCAGAAGCAGTGCCTCTGACAAGTGATGCTCTTCGTTTCCATTTGATGCGAGTACACTATCAAGTTATATTATGGAGTAATGCCTATTTTTCCATGCCTTACCTTCCTGCGCCTGTAGGAACGGAATGGAAACGTCGTGATTTAGGACTAGAGCCTTTTTTTAAGTCACTGAGAACTATACCTTAAGGTTACATCGAGGTGATTTCACGTGCATGCCAGAGAATCTGTGCGAGAGTCGACGCTGCAGATGTCGCAAATCAGAACTCATGTGCAAGTCTATAAGTGCCTGTCAGCAACAGACAATGATAAGGCTCATACGCCTTGTACGAATTTTATTTAGTGTAGCCAAAAAGGTTGAAATGTTGTATAAAACAGCGTTCGTTACTGATTCTGCTTCGTATTATTCTTAAACATTATATTTACTAATATTAGTTCCCATTTTTTGTTGTGCAATATTAACAGGCCTATCGGATTGGATTTCTGTCTCAATAGATATTTAGCCATTATAAAAATTATGTGGATATATGACCAAATTTATGTGCACTCATTCTGAGGTGAAATTAGTATGGTAGATATATATTATGCCCGTGTATNTGGATATATGACCAAATTTATGTGCACTCATTCTGAGGTGAAATTAGTATGGTAGATATATATTATGCCCGTGTATTTATTTATATGAGAATCGCATGCTCAGTAACACTTACTTGATAGAAATTGCAATTTGCCATCCATTTTGTTTATGCTTAATAAAAGGTTAAATATTAAAAACTTGGCTTGGAAACCTGGTTAATCATAATTCAGCACTCTCTTATGTTAAAAAAAGACAACCCCAACTTTTACCTCCAAATGCACCTAGAAACTTGTGCAGGGTCTTCTATCAANTGGATATATGACCAAATTTATGTGCACTCATTCTGAGGTGAAATTAGTATGGTAGATATATATTATGCCCGTGTATGTATTTATATGAGAATCGCATGCTCAGTAACACTTACGTGATAGAAATTGCAATTTGCCATCCATTTTGTTTATGCTTAATAAAAGGTTAAATATTAAAAACTTGGCTTGGAAACCTGGTTAATCATAATTCAGCACTANAAAACTTGGCTTGGAAACCTGGTTAATCATAATTCAGCACTCTCTTATGTTAAAAAAAGACAACCCCAACTTTTACCTCCAAATGCACCTAGAAACTTGTGCAGGGTCTTCTATCAAGAGTCCGACTAGTCTATAAGGACGGTCTGTACTGTTTATCGTAATCCGTAGTCGGTAGGTGACGCAAGAAGTACTAATATATTATTTTCTTTGCCATTACCCGAGCGATGTAGGTTGTACGATACGTCGAATGGATTACCTGCTAATGTACTCTTTAGTTAAAAAATGATCCCTTATTGTGCATTTAAAACGAAAACGAGTCGTGTCAGGAGCTATTTATTAGTGTGTATTCAATTATAAACTAATAACAAAAAAAAAAAACATAACTAAGATAGAAATCACTGTCAGCTTTATTCGGAGCATGCCCGTCAGTATGACCAGGGATTTTTTCAAATGCTGATTCCAAAAGTGTTCAGTTAACCGCGAAACCAGCTATGAGTGGATAGATTGTGTAGAAAATACTCGTCCACCTTCTCCACTGGCACTCTTACTGGCATACGTGTTTGATCTTCTTAGAGAAATAATTTATCCATGTGCAATGGCACCATGGTAAACGGAAGCGATTGTAGAGCTGCATTATGTCGCCAGGTTAAAAAAAAAGAGAGAAAATATCGTAACGGTTAGCTTTTTTCTATAGTTTTTATATGACGAAAGCCGACATTGATGTGAGTCGATAAGTTGCGCGGCTTATCAGCTGCGAAGATAAGTGGGTTGCGTTCGGTCAATGAGGGGGTGGGCGCTCTAGTCGAGAAGCGATGCACATAGCATCGCGAGGCCATCGGGCATTCGCCGACGAAATTCATGTCATAATTTGTATCAATGTGTTGCCAAGAGACAGCTATGTCGGTAGTCCGCACACAGGGACGTCGCGGTGACATTCTTCCTCTAGTCGTGACCTGGCCTCTCAGAGGCTGGTAAAAGGCAAGTAAAATGTACTTGGACACGCATGAAATCTTTCTCGGAGTTAGCAGAATATTTTTTTCTGTACGAAAAAAATTCCTATTTTTACGTGCGGGAAAAGGGTTTTGCTGGGAAGAGGGGAGGGGACACTGAAGAGGAGCCGAACGTAAGGGACAGTGTTTTCCACACGATTATTGAGGCATAAAAATTACATTTCCCTATATACCCTATTCGTCGAATAATCGAGACAAAACTTAATTAGACCTCGTACGTTTATCATTCAACAAGCCATTCTCCACAGTAATTTCCGGGATATACGCCGTTAAAATTTGGACTTGGATTTAGGTTTAAACGGAAAATGAATTTAGATTTGGACGAAACAGTAAAAAAAAATCGAAGTTTTATCTAGCAGGATTAGCGAATACTTGAGTAGTCTTCAGTAAATCAAAACCAAAGATAACACGGATTACTAAATTAAAATAAATCCAAACCTTGCATCCGTACGCACTTCGTGAATAATCAGTTAACTGAATCTCTTCAAAACTACTAGCTGGAAATTCACTTGATAACCTACTGCTGATTGGAATCACTGGAATGCATTGGGAATCAACGGTTAGTTTGTGAGCAGTGCTATGTACGTGTAAAAAGTCTCATTACGTATTCCCAGCAATCCGCAATTTGCATCGCATAGTTGCACATCAGTGCGACAAGCTTTTTTTTAAATGGAAAATCAGTGATAACTTTCACAGAGTTCCAGACCAGAGTCCACTAATACGGAGATCCTTTCGTCGCATTTTGCTGTGAAACCAATCATTGTGACACCTAAAGCGAATACTTTGGCCTGATGTTTCAGGAAACTATCAGCGAGTAACTAACACATAATTTACATGGTCAACCTTACGGTGCTTTCTTTGACCTGTCAGGCTTTAGACGACACTTGACAGGTCCTCTGTATACTGTATCTAACTGCTGTTCTAGCTTATGGCTTTTAGTTAAATGGAGGACGTGATGACTTCCTGGTTGCGGTTAGGGAATATTTGTTGTTAACAACTGCCAAACGTTACTGATATAAAATTCGATTACCCCCATGTCCTGTGGCCAAACGAGCTGTAACATTTAACACAAGAATTTGAGTTCTTGCAAAAAAAAGGGTATGCATTACATAATGTAAGATTTTAAATTACCGAGAGCTACATATTTTTGCTTTTTGATTTATTGGGTATAGTAACAACCCTGAATTTATGCTAGCAGATCAGTCAGGGAAAGGCGCGTGTGCGTGTTGGGTGTGGTGGGAAGAACAATTGCGTGCTAAACTAATATATGCCTATATATGTATAAAAACGGCACTAATATTCACAGCTTACCTGGAATTCGAACCTGGAAACTTTTAGCGATCCCGACCACTTGGGTTACCGACCATCCTCATGAAATAATAGAGATTCTGAAGCCGTTCGTTCTTGTAATTGTTGTAATTTGTGTGTTAGTTGATGGCTATGCTATAAATTTTGGCGTTATTAATGACATCGGCCTTTTTGTAACCTAGCTTGCATTTTCAAGCAAGTTTACCGTACAATTTACAGATAATATATAAGTAAAAGTTCAGTTTAATAAAAAAATAAGGTATTTTATGTTGAAACTAGTATAAAACGCTTATGTCATATTTAGAAAACAACCAAGCACATTATACATGGGGTGATTTTTCAAAGGTTTGATTCGAAAAGTGTGAAGAAACCGCTAAGAGACTACAGCACTTAAGACATTTTTTTATGTCTGAATACTAGTTTCGTTTTCTATTTTCGTCATTCATGTGTATTATGTGTATTTTTATAAGTTAAAAAGGACAAATATTGGCGTTTTACAATCATTTTTAGGTATGATACTTCCGGTGCTGCATTTTTCGCAAATGCGTATCCAGAAAATTTTTGAAAATATATTGTTACTGAAAGACGTTAGAAACGTAAGATAATTTGAGCTGACACATCATGATTTACCAGTTATAATTTATTCAGTAAACGCAATTTTAACTTCTTTACAATGTCCTCCAAGCCTTCATGAAACTTTCCCTCGGCCTGTAATTCGTTGTAATAAGCATTTATTGAATTTAGAGTGTAAGATACATTTTAATTGTAATGTATTGTATTATGGTATACTGCGTTGATTTTTTTCAGTTGTAGGAAGGAAGATGGTAAGATAATGTATTGTTTTGTGGTATAAATCACTTTTTGTGTTATATACATTACGGGCAGAATATTTTCACACGTCGATTAGTAGACAAAGAAATCGGTAATGAACAGTCTCTGACGTCGCGCATTGTAGTAAATGGTATAAATTGCAAATAGTTCTGCTTACTATATTTTCACATCGCAAGTCTCACGAAACAAGCAGATAACAAAGACAATAGTATATCTATATTTTTCTTCCCAGTAGTTGATTTCAATTTATGAAATTGTAGGCATGTGGGTTTTAGGATTTCGGTGTGAAACACCAGTACCGAATCTGCAACAGTGTCATGCGACGCTTATCATCGTGTAATTTCAGCGCGTGTGCAGGTAATTTTTTCTGCTATGTACGTTAATCACTATAACATGCGGCGTAGAGAATAAGTATAAGTAGGCAGTCAATAAGTCATAAATTCAGTAAAGATATATTTTCGTATCTTCCCGTCGATAGTTCCAATACATGCCGGTCGTTACTTAAATAAGCAATTCCCGTCTCGTATATTGTAAAACATTGTAAAAAATTCCCCAGTTCATTTACAACAAGCAAAATCGTGTTAACGCATGGAAAATTATTCTACCGAGTCATGTAACAGTTTAATATCAAATAAAGGACTGCTTCTTCAGTTGTGATAAAATCAAAGGAGCTACCATACAAAGTAACAGAATTTTTATAGACTGAAAGGGAAAATTAATTGATTCCGTTTTCGAATTGATAATATTTCAGTATTGGAGTAATTGAGTCAATTTAGTTGATCCATAGTTATTGGGCTTGAACAAGAAAGTTTAGTTTAAGGCTATCTCAAGACTTGGTAAGTTCGAGACATTTTGGTCCTATTTTTTAGCATTTGTATCAAGATAATAATTAGTGCAATTGACAGTTTGCATAAAGGTAAGTATTTTTATGTGACCTAAATCACTGAGTATTTTCTAGAAGGAAAGGTTCCAAACCACAAACTAGGCAAATAAAATTGTGGCGTACATCCCGAACTCATCCGCCCGAGACAGGAAAGGCTTCACTTGGCAGCAACATGGTAAGACGTCATTCGGCAGTCAATACCTAGGGACCAATCCTCTAGACGCTGGCCGTTGCTAAACTGACATAAGGTTCCTCTCACAGTATCACAGGACTCTGAGGATGGATACACCTACATCAGAGAGATTTCTACGCCATTTTGTTACTGAACGCTTCAACTTTTGTGGCCAAACGCTTGGAGTACGTTAGTTACTCCTGGAAATTCATCAATCTTGAATTATATTATTTTTAATGTGCATTCGGGGAAAGCACCCGAAGTACTTCCTCAAGCACCTATCACACGCCTCTTTAGTAGCGGCGTGCACGTGTGTAGTTCGGTTAAGTAAGAAGTTACACAAACTTGGCCGGATTTTGTGCCGCACAGACGAAACAGCATTTTCTACAGACATTACCTGGGAAAGCGAGATAATATGAAATGCATGCTATCGGAAACGCACTGCCAAGAAGCTCGCCTCATATTTGGGGCGAGATTGTATCAGTGAAGGTTTACATTAAGTGTGTCAAGATTTGCACTCGCCATTACAGCTGCCTCACATAATTTTCGTACAGTCGTGAAAGGAAAATAATATGCCGTATATCGTCGCCTTTGTTCATTTGCCATAAAATTATAATTTACTGCATGAAATTATGTACGATGTATGAATGTTCCTACTCGCGTGTACCTGAACTGCGTGTGCAGCACACCACCAAAGTCCTCTCTAGCAGAAACACAGTGTAGCCAAGAGTCACTAGACATCCGCTCTTGTTGGTTTCAAAGCGCCAGCCGTGTAACTAACAGGATGTCGGGCTTTCCTCTTCCTATTATTACAGCGTCAGTCCTTCGGAATAAGCTCGTCAATAAGTTCCGTTACACAGCTAGCAGCATTTCTTTCCAGCATCCCTGTAGTATTGTGAACAGCTGACTTTTGTTTATTGTTCGAGTGGGTCTAGCACAGAAACAACGATTCAACTCATTCCAGAAGTGTTCTGTTGGCTTCAAGTCGGGACATAGAGCTGGTTAATTAAGCAGTACCACCTGAATGTAGTTAAACCACAATGCAAATGACTGCTTAATGAACAGGAAAATAATCGTGCTCATGCAGGAAAGGACTAAGGAAAACATTTTACCGCCGTGTGGGAAGCATGTTTTATCCATAATATCTTCGTTTACGCCCGAGTTCATCTAACCAATTAATTAGAAATTAACCGTCCAAACCAAAGGAAGAGAAAATACTCTCTGACAGTTAATTTACAGGCAGTCAACACAACATACAAAGGCAAATACCATTCGTCAGGCATCCGCCAGTTTTGCACATTTCCGTATTTTCATGTACAGTGACTCACCACTCCATAAAACCTCCCTCTTATGATGGAATTGTTTGCACTACTCCAAACGACGTCGGTCATTGGTATTGGTGCATGTGATCGCCAATTCCGATAGGTTAGTGTTTTGGGACCACCAGAGTGATGCTTGGGGCCAGTACTTCCATGGTGCTTCCACTTGACAATGAAATCGCTAAAAATGGACCGAGACGTGTTTGATTTGTTGGGGTTAGTAACAACCCTGAATTTATGCTAGCAATCATGCCCCCTTGGAGTGCACGCTACTCTCTCCGTGAACTCATGACAGCAAACATATGTAAAGTTATGATATTTAAAAGTTTATGCCTTCGTTATATAGAGCCCTTCATTGGGAGCAAAAGAGAGTTGGGCGAATGGCTACATAAAGGCTATTCACGGTAAAATGAGCACTTTTGAAATCAACCTTTGAAAAATATCACTACCCCTATCTCCATATATTTTAACGGGCATTAACGTGGAATTAAGTGCTAGGTAAACGTTTGTGAATACTGAAAATATTAAATTTGCTTTCTGTTTTTTTAATGCACGTAAGTGTAAGAATAAGCAAATTTGTAAAATATTTACTTTCCAAATAGTTTCACAGTTTCACTTGACCGAAGCATAAATAAAGTGATCACAGGCCCGTGTAATTTTTAATTTTACAAATGGAGTAAGAATACACAATGTGCATACAAGTAGATCTTAAGCAGGGCTTTCAAAAATGCCCCGTTTATCGTGAACAGCCTTTAGTATTATTCTCGACCTTTACAAACCTGACATGCACGCTCTTAGTGCTTCAGAAGCTAGGAGGCATGCATTGACCAATATAGCTTTTATTTAAGGAAATTCTAAGATTATTAAGAATTAATAAACGACTGGTATCATATACGGATACACTTATATATGGACCTAGTCTATCGATGAAGTTTGGAAAACTTGCTGCACAAGAATATTATGCGTTTTTTTAAATAGTGAAAGTAGTTAAGTTTCTCGCGGGCATTGAACTTCTTGTGTTTAGGTGGGAACATTATCACAGTGGCGTTTTTTTTTCTGGTTTGCTCTTGGCGGCCTTAGCTATACTGTGCCTCTGTGTCGCTAGCGATTATCCCACCTCTCGTTCCCATGGCAACGTCTTACGTCGTCGATCAGCTTCCCAGACAACCACGCACCAAGCACGTATACATGCATATGTAGGACTACCGCCGGTCTCGAGTAAAATGTTGCTTCTATACAGTTCACAAGTTTGCCTAGGCCTTGCTTCGGTTTATTGAGTGCGTTTATCTACCCCTGTAGTATCATAACATTCCGGTCACGTTCTAAAGGTTGAAAGAACCCATGCCTCCTTGTTTATTTGAGAAATACATGGACATGTTCAACTTACTAGCATGTAAAAAGCAGGTTTATTAAACGTATTGTTATGCAAAGATTTTATTTATTTTGCTAAAGGTTAGTATTTATACAATTATAAAATGCGAACTATTAAAGAAAGCGAGATAAAATCATGCACAGAGAATCGCTTTCTGCTAGCTTATCAGCATCGAGTACAGGTGGAGAATTCTCTGCCCCTTGTGCATCTATTCCGCATTGTGTTAAAACTGTATTTTATTTTGTGTCCGCGTTCGTTTCTTAAAAAAAACACTCGTAGACAGCGGAGCTGCAACACTTCACACTGCAGTACATAGGTTTAACATTACAGCATGTATCTATTTTTCATATAGGAACATGAAAACATAACCACTTGAGGCCTTATGTTTTCGCTTTGTCTCTGGACATGTTATAATAATTAAACTATCGCATGTTGTTCCATATAATGGAATTAAAACATTTATCAATAAAAACAGTCCTCACGATTTTTAAAACTGGTCTTTAAACATGGGATAGTATAATTTTTTTTTTTTTCGTTTCAATCTTGATAACTTTTGAAGAATGTCTAATAACTTGCTAAATTCCTCACGTGCTCATTACACATACGTTATGGCAACTGTCGGAAGAAAAAACTTACTTTAAATAGAATCTGTGGTGAAATTAACCTCGTGAGATTTAGGTGTTTCAGATTACATAGTTATCATGCCGACAGGAAATGCGGATCTCGTGACAACTACATTGTACACTATTTATTATTTAGTCGTACATTAAATTTTATCGGTTTATAGCTAATGATAACTAGTTTCTTGAAAATATGTCCTGTTAAGTCATTTCATTACTGGTTTACTGATCGATGTAAGTAAATAATTTTCAGGCTCTTTGATAGTGCGTTATGATAACCTACATCAGTATCGTAAATTAGCTCACTGTAAATAATGGCGTATTAGCAAAGGGAATTTATCGAATAAGTGTTTTTTCAAAAGAGGTGCGTTGGAAAAACTTTATAATTGCGTAGTTTTCTACATATTACTTGCAGCGATTAATGACGTGTAATTTGTTCCCAATGACGAAACGAATGCAATAAGAACTGACGTAATTTATTCTTTACAATTTCATTAATTAATGGCTGTAAGTACTGGGAGTGAGCAGATTCTGTTTCACGTTCTCCTGTATTCCACATCGATGGCTATCATTTTGATTTTTCTTTCACTCTCTCTTCCGTTCTACAGCGTAACCAATTTCTGCCTACCCTTACGAATTACTTTCGTAGCCTCTCGCAATATCCGTACCTGCCAGGCCCTTTCCCTTCACATTTCACCCGTCCGTTCTATCCATCCTGCACATCACTGGGAGGGTAAGTAAAATCAACTTTTTTCCCTCAAAACCAGAGTGGAAGATCGATGACGGTCAATAACTGCAACACTCCTCCAATGGATATAGGCAAAAAAAAACTTCCATTTTTTAAAAAGACAAAATACTTTCATGAAAGAGAAGCCTGAAAATGAAAAGCCTTCCCACCCCCATATCACAATTCCCAAAATTTACAACCACCTTGCCTATGATTGCCCCATTTACGTCTCCACTACACTGTCCACCCTCATTCGTCCAGAAAAATTGATTTTGGTTATGATTTATTGATAATTACTAGCGAATAGCCAACACCTTGGATAACAAACTGTAATAACCCAGAAAATTTTCATTAGTCAAAAAAGTTAATGCTGATATAGAGAGTTTTTTTTTATTTTCAATAATTACTTGGAGTACTTTTTTATTCTTTAAAATAGCTCCTTTTCAGTCTTAATTTATTTATACTAATGGTATTTATAAACACTTCTCCTTGGCATGACGTTTGGTATTAAAAAGTTTTACAGAGCATTTGAAGTAACGTGTAATGTTTTTGCTTATATGTAGCAGGAGGATACTTTGTACCTGAAAGTATAACTAAGCAAATATTCAGAAAATTATGAAGTAAGCTTGAAAAGACCATAGTTTCTAAACCTAAGTCGTGAATTATGTTATTCACAAGAAGTCGCAAACCATTCATCATATAAAGTTTTACACTTTTCTCATTTTTATTTTGTACAATATCCTATCTGCTAGATGTATTTTTTCGACCACGTGAATCTTGGACTGATTTTGACGAACTTAAATATTGAGTTACTTTTAATTTAACTTAATTGTGTAAAATGTTGAACATGAACATTTTGTGAATTTTGTAGAGAAATTTAAATTGTGGCTAATACTGATTAGCAAATGGTACCGTTTTACCCACGCTTATACAGTATGGGATTTGTAATAATTTATTAACTTATTGTACCAACTAGGTTTCAATTCATATAAATTTTGTTTGAAGTAAACCATCTCACTCTTTGAGGCACCGAAAATGTCGATACATTAGTTGAAAATATTGTGTTGCCCTTAGCAGGCACTTATCCAGAAATTTTGTTTTAGGAGGGTTAGCATTGAGTGTGCAATTAAAAAAAAAAAGGGGGGGGATGGTGAAAAACAAGAACTATTCAAACTATGTAACTTATTAATCAAAAACCTTTGCCAGATATGTTATAAGCTACATTACACAATTAAATCTCAAAAAGTGTTTTGTGTGAATCTGAACAAAATTTATAAAGCAATAAATATGTAAAAGTTAAAAATGTTCCTTATAATTAATGTTTGCGCTTGCTTGACGGGAAACTTATCTACGCCCATGGATATCAGCTGTTATTCACACGACGTATCTTCAGTGTACTACCTCCGTGACAATTGCTGAGGGATATTAGTTTAAACATCAAAATACTGCACGAGGGTATTCGTTTTAAAAAATACGTTTTAAAAATCTTAAATTACAACAACAAAAATAATAGTGACTAGACTACAATGTATTTTCAGTTCGTCAAAGTATTTTATTCATATGAGCAAGCACGTTTGTCACTGTTGACCATGTGACAGACAGTTGTGCTGACGATGGGCTAGTCGATGTTGGGGATCTGCCCAGAAGACGAATATCTTATCGCTTTTCTTCATCTTTAGTTTGTCTCACACTCTACGCTAACTAAACTTCAGGGTGGCGCACAGGAGAGTATAGCGCTTTGAAACCTGGCCAAAAGTATTTCTTAACCGTTACTGTTTTTATGTTACGTTATGTTATGTTTATT
The DNA here is from genome assembly GCA_002778355.1 of Clitarchus hookeri. Taxonomy (NCBI): domain Eukaryota; kingdom Metazoa; phylum Arthropoda; class Insecta; order Phasmatodea; family Phasmatidae; genus Clitarchus; species Clitarchus hookeri. The sequence continues at coordinate 185,695 of NQII01000931.1, read as the reverse complement.
CCGTTATTTACTGATTGTCCAATGAAAATAAAACCTAAAAAAATATTTGTCATTACATTTATTATTACATTTTAATGTCTTCAATGTTTTTCTTTGCATTACAGTTCACACACATACACACACACACACACACACACACACACACACACACAATATATATATAATTTTATTGACACCAATAGAACTTAAAATTCTTCTCATATATACAAATAAAAATAACTAAAATAGATAAAACAATTTTACTTCAAAATTTTTTTTCTTTAAAATAAAACATCAAATACAAAATTAAGAAGATTTTAAAAATTTTAATTTTACAACAGTAGGCCTATATTAGATATTCGTACAACATAAGTTACAGTTAACTTTAATCTGTTTCATCTGTGAGATCTTCCCTATCCTCATGCTTATTCTTGTCCTGCTCTTCTTTCTCTTCCCCTCCACGGTATCCTTTTTCATATTCTTGGTGTTTCCATACAGATGTTGGTGTTTTAGTTAGCAGAAGCTACAGTGTTTCTTAATGTCATATGTATATATATACGTATACGTTTATATATATACGTATATATATCCTTAACATTAATACAATTTAAATTTCTGCTCATACAGAAAAACCGTTAAAAAACAACTTAAATACCTACGTCAATTTAACTTTATAAATTTCTTTGATTAAAATAAGACTTTAAATACAGCATTAATAATATTCTAAAATATTCTAATTTTCTTACAATATATATAATATTTTTAGTGTAAAATATGCAATGAATTTTAATTGGTTTCTTTATTTGTCACATCTTCCATTTTCTCATCCTTATATTTCTCCACATGCTCTTCTTCCTCTTTCCCACCCCTTCCCCCTTTTTCATATTCTGCTTGTTTCCGTATATATGTTGGTGTTTCAGTTAGCAGAAGCTGTAATGTTTCTTAAGAAAATGGCTTCTTTTTCCTTCTTGCTGTCTTTCTTGAGCAGCTCAAAAGAGGATCTGAAGTTAGTAGTAATCTGTTCAAAACATCCCTGTTACAGTATTTACGAGTGAGTTTTCTCTAAAACATTTGTCTATAATGCCGGAAATGGTTATTCCTTGCTTCAGCAGCCTCTTCTGAAAGTTCACCAATAGGTAACAAGGCATATTTAACTTTGCTTCATATTTAATTAATAGTTCCTGAGGTATCACATGTGATCCAACAATGTTCAAATGGCCGTCATTTTGAAAATAAGAACTCGACATGAACAAATTACATAAAAGTCAGATGTCCTTAAAAAGTACTATATGTGCACCGAGATTGNGTATCACATGTGATCCAACAATGTTCAAATGGCCGTCATTTTGAAAATAAGAACTCGACATGAACAAATTACATAAAGTCAGATGTCCTTAAAAAGTACTATATGTGCACCGAGATTGATGAAATTTGGTGCAAGTGTTTTAAAAGTTTTTAGGGGGAATTGGGGGAGGATCATAAACACACACGGTCACAGACACACAAAGACGTGTGCCACACACACACACTCACGCAGACAGGTACGTGATATCATGTCAATTTTTTCTTCGTAAAGTAGGCTAAAAATACGTCTCTGCATTGTGTATATTTCTGCGTATTCCCCTAATAATAAAGTAGGCTGACCAAATACAATATCTGTATACGTTTATAAGAGCGTAAAACAAATTATGGAAACATACAGAATTATAACGAGTAATAAAAGAAGTTTAAATATACAGATGGCAAATAAATATATTATACAAAACTATCACCAATAGTTTTATTTTATTAAGCAAAAATTAAGTGCCAAGAACGAGTGAAACAATATTTAGGCCTATATTTGTTATTGGAACAATTGTAATCATATCACTCTGTAGGCCTAATAGTTTCAAGTTTTTGCTTGGAAATTATCCATCAAAGGTCTAAAGTAGACTATCCTTAAAGTTTAGTGGATTTGTAACTATTTAAATTTGAACGGACTGCGTACATTGACAAACATAAATAAAGAAATTAACTAAACAACAAAAATGCAAATGATTCTTGTGGTTTCTTTGTCTTAATTTATGTTTGGCAGTGGCCACGGTCCATTCAAATTAAAATAGTTACTAAAACATATTCTTTGATATAGGGTACAATTAAAATAATTTTATAACTTAATTTAAATGAAAAGGGTAAAAAAAAAACATTTCTTTACATTTTTGCAAGTGGCAACTAATTTAACTCTTACTGCGAATGTAAGTGGACCACGAACATAATATTAATATAAAAAATGTACCTTTCAAGATACCTTAGACCATCGTCTTCCAAACACATCGGTTACCTCGTCAAAAAAGCTATAATTTTTCGAATCGAAAAAAAAAAAATTGGCAACTATTTACGGGAGATTTTTCTTTCGGCATAATAAGTTAATTGTTTAAATATCACGATAAAATTAAAACTGTTGCCCGATAGAGTCTGTCACACTATCAAATTATTATTCAAAAGTTACAAATTATATATACATATATATATATACATACACACATACATATACACTGAAGAGCCAAAAAAACTGGTACACCTGTCTAATATCATGTAGGGCCCCCGCGAGCACGCAGAAGTGCCGCAAGACGACGTGGCATGGACTCTACTAATGTCTGAAGGTATGCAGGAGGCAATTCACACCATGAATCCTGCAGAGCAATCCACAAATCCAATCCGCCAATTTGAGAAAGGGTTGCACGTCTGTCACGTTTAATGATTCTCGTCAGTCGTCGTTTGTCCCGTTCGTTCACGATCTTTTTCCGGCCGCAGCGATGTCGAAGATTTGATGTTTTACCGGATTCCCGATATTCACGGCACACTCGTGAAATGGTCGTACGCGAACATCCAAATGTTATCGCTACCTCGGAGATGCTATGTCCCATCTCTCGTGTGCCGACTATAACACCACGTTCAAACTCACTTAAATCTTGATAACCTGCCATTGTAGCAGCAGTAACCGATATAACAACTTTGTTAGAAGCATTTTGTCTTATATAGGCGCCGCCGACCGTATCGCATTACTCTGATTGGTTCCATACCTCTGTTATTTGCATACGCACGCCTATACCAGTTTTTTTTTGTTCTCCAGTTTATATACTGTACAATATCATGCACGAAACACTTTGTAAGTCGCTTAAATTATTAGAATTAATTATAAAATAGTCTGCGTAGAATAAGCACCTGGTACAACTACAATTCAAATTTTTACACCACTCTTCCAAGAACTTCGAAAGGAATAAATAACTGAATATTAACATTAACCGTGAGAATGCAGGCAGCTTACAGCATGCTTCTTCCACGACGCTTTGGTTCTCACTGGCAATGCAACGCCATCGGAAGTGAATCAAGGATCCTAATGAACTGTAGCATGACGTCTCAAGTGTCAGCTGGTGAAAGATATTCGTGTAGTTGGGTTTCTATAAAGTTTCGTTTTTGGACTTTCGGCCAACTTTTACGTTAAAATACTGTCGTGCGGCGTTCCAAAACGTTACTCTGCGAGAAAACTTTTCTCTTTGGCTGTCCCAAAAAACTCTGAACAAATGTTTTACCCGCTCCAGTTAGTGTCCCAAAACTGTCGAGTAATTACTCTGAGAATCTTGCCGGAGTAAAACTTTCACACGCACTGTTTCAACGAGTAACGAAGGGTAAACTGAAAATGGCAAGAAGTTTAGTAAAATTAAATAAACCGAAAGGAAATGTGGACATTCTGGTTACAGACACACATGGGAAAGTTACAAATTACGATTGATAACATTCATTTTTTTTTTAAGATAAAACTTGAATAAACGTTGTATATTTTAGACGTATTTTTGATTAACTAATGGTAAGTAGAGCTCTTTATGTATATCACTAATTTTGGAATAGAAAGAATTTGAGGAAAGCGATAAATATCGCTTGGAATTTACATTGATTGCTAAATCAGTACATGTTTGTAAACACAGCATGCTATTTACATCATGCTCGTTCCAAAACCACGTTTATACTCAATTATCGAGTTTTTCCAACTTTTTTTAAAGCCCTGCCAAAATTATGCTTCCAGGAAATTCCTCCGCCTCATGCAAACAAAGCTTAACCAAATATGGAAATTTCACCAAAGGGACAACGCGCTGCATTCGTGCGCACTCAGTTTGATAATATTTTGCATTATTTATTACTAGGCATTACTAACACACTCATTTTCTCTCTGATTTTATTAGATTAATTAAAAATTAGAGATTATAATTTATAGATGAAATATAAGTAAACATTTATATTACCTCATAATGAGGTACTTTTATGTCAACAGAAGTTTAAAACGCTTGTGATAATTGACATATTTAGGAAACAAGCCAACACGTCGTAAATGGAATGATTTTTCGAAGGTCTGATTCAAAAAGTGTGAAGAAACCGCGAATAGACTGTACTATTGCTTTCCACAGCTGTTTTACTCTCTGTTACTTTACTCTACTTTCGGAGTAACGTTTTGGAACGCCGCCCAGGTAGGCTCGTTGTACCGGCGGCGTGGCTGTATTCCAGTAGCAGGTCGTGCGAAGCCGGTCGGAGGAAGGGCGGGTGTTAACCGGAAACAGCAGTCCAGCCCCCTTCCGTGCGAGCTGCCTACATCCCCGCGTAGCGCATGCTGCCGGTATTGAAGCAACGGAGGGAACCTAATGCAGGCGCGCAACGAACCGAGCCAGTATTTTTATATAGGGACTGATGGAACTCAGTGCTGTGATCGCGCCCCTTCCGTTTTTGACAGGAGCGTCACGTGAAAATTTCAGTGTACATTTTTTAAAGTTTATTCCACGTATTCGTTTTCTATCTAATCTTAAATCACGCCCACATTCGGGAGTTCTCGTTACTTTCAAAAAATATTCCGGAATACTGAATCTCAAGTATAAAACAGTAGTTTAAAAAAAAGATAGATTTTATCACGCAAAAAATTATTTTGAGTATGACGACATATAAATCATACATTTTTATCTTTTATTTCAAAATTTTTTCAGTTTTTGAAATAAACATATCGTACGATTTCGTGTCACGTATTCATAAATACGAAAATATGGAATTGTATCATGCGAATTTATTTCAACTCCTAAATACATATAAGTTATTGTTCTTATCGACTGAGGTGAAAACTTCTCTTTTATATTGCCCCGTTGTTTTAGGAAATTGAAAATATAATCTGATGTATCATCACGTAAGCATTTATGGAGAAATATTAAACTGCAACGAAACTGAAACGACAGTTACTTAGTCTACGAATTTGTACCGAACGACAGGAAACTTTTCATACAGACTATGTGTAATGGCCATTAAAGTTGCCATTTGTGTTTAGTTAACCTGTTGCACTTTATAGTTTTGGTATGTTATATGTATTTATATACAGGATGAGATGTGTATGTTAAAATTAGTACAACTATTTAAAGTTAGTTAGTATTAATTAATTGACGTATACCGCACACACAAAAGAGTTTTAAGTATTTTCAAGTACTAGTATTAACATGATTTATTAAAAACAAGTTACCACTAAGGTAGTAAGAAGGGAGTTTTAATTAGCAACCTCAGTAGAATTATTTTTGCGTGTTCGGACATAAGGGGACGGGGAACAGGTGCCAGGCGCCGGCCAACCGCCATATTGTGACGTCATCCTACCGCCATCTTGGACCTTGGTGACCTTGACATTGACATCGCGCCCATAACCTTGCCCTCGTGCCCGTGACCTTGAGATATATCGAACCCCAAAAATTAAAAAATAAGTTTAAAAACCTTTTTTAAGTTTTTCGAAAGAAAAAAAAATTATTTAAACACTTACACCCAGAAGGTTTGTGGTTCGAAACAAATATGGTGGAGCGCACATCCTCCGAGCACAAAGCCAACACACGACTGACACTACAGCAATTTTTTTCAATGGTTAATACGTCACGCCCCTCCACCTCCTATTACCCACCCATAGCTCAACCCCCTTAACGCCAACACACATTTTTATTGGCTCACCTCTAATATCTCATTGAGTGTATGTAACAGCCCCTCCCTTTACGCCACCACAAATTTGTATCAGCTTTCCTCGACCCCCTCTACCTAATCACTATCAGTTTGTATTGGCAATTTAATTGTCCCAATTCACCCTCCTTCGCCCAACCCCCTCAACCCCTCTCCTTGTCTCTCAACATTTACTCACACTTTTGTTCAACTCCCCCCTTCGCATACCACCCAATACATCCCCAATGTGACCCCACCACTTTTTGCCCCCAATCAATTTAGCCCACTGTTAATTGATTATTTATTCTGCCCTTCCTCACCCCTACCACTATAGTCCAACTAATTATTCGTTTTCGCTCAATCCCCTGCCACTACCACTCATTGCGTGCAGCATTTCCCGCTAGAACTCGCTAATGCGGAAAGTAGTTAATGTAAACAAGCTCTACCCATGTCACAGTTCCTCGTTAGATGCGAGATAAGACAGATCATAATCCCACCTCACCTTTTTTGGCATTCTGTTCGGTAAATTTTTTTGCATTCGACTCTTCCATTACAACAGATCACGGGGTATCATCGAGCGTGCTCGTATTAATCCCGCGAAATTAAAAAAAAAGTTTTACCAAATTTTGAATATCTCTTTGGACCAGCTAGTATTTTGAGAAATATGTAACCTCATAACTGGAACTGAACTTCGTAGATTTTTAATTTATATTTCTAAATGATTGCTTGTGCACAGAATAAAGATTGCGGCACACAGTGCGAGAAATGCCACAAACACTTTTTTCAAGAAACTATAATCCGCAGAGACATAGGAATGCCTTTGCGGCGTGCGTCCTTCATTTGTTAAAATGTGATTAATCGCCATTCACAGCACTAACCCGAGATAAAATTTTGTTATTATGCGAGCGGCCACTACGCCCCCAGAATCGTAACAGGTTCTGGGATGAATAATTAAAACACAGTGTAGGAGGCCGAAACTGCGTTCCATTGTGGTCTAAAAGGCAGTTGTCGCCTATAACGAGAGCAGGTCGTTGAAGGATGGTAGCTTGGAATGCCCGGAAAATGCAAGGAAATAGTGATGTTAAGGCTCCCGCCTACCTGGAGCTTTTTTCCGCATTTGAGGTCGAGAAGAGCAGGAATGATAATGGCGACACTGCCACGCTTTCAAGTGCGCCGTCGCCGCTAAGCCCCGGGTATCTGAACTGGCGTGCAGTGTTTTAGTCGCATTGCGTGTACCTACGGGACTTTCAGGGGTGACCCTATTATTTTATTGGTGGAAAGTCTGTAGGAAGTTTCAATGCAGGGCCCTTGAGTAGTTTTGTATTTATTTGATGCGTATATTTTGAGATACAGTGATTTGAAAAAGCAATTTTTAGCCGTTTTGGAGTACTCTGAAATGGTGTTTCTATCATGCGTGACGTTTTGAAAGTACTCGGCAGCCCTCGTCTGAAGTGTGTGTTTCTTTCATAGATCTGTACATGTTTCGCGCGTTTATTAGTTTATTGGATACAAGTGTATTTCAGACACTTTGCCACGCAGTTCAAGCACCAGGTAGGCAGGAGCCTAAATTGCTGATACAAAATAAATATTTGTGCTCGTTGTAGCTATTTATTCATACCTATTTACCAGCATAAATTATTATTGCATGCTGAGATTTTTCTCGAGAGATTTTTTCATACCCGAAAAAAGGAAGGCCCGTGACTCTGAAAGCTAGATGATAACATCGCGGATTCGATGTGAGAGAATATGTCGAAACCCCCTTACTCTTTCAATGAACTGATATAAATATTTTTTATCCCTGTTTGCCTATTCGAATCTCATAAAATAGTAGAGTGGCTTTCATTTTCTAAATGCTTTTTGGGATAAATTTGAGTAATTTACCGAACAAGGAAAATTGTCTTTGCGCAGTACGACTTTGTCTCTTCGGGAAGGGGGGACTGAGAAGTATCTTATTGGGTTTTATATTTAATTTATAAATTTTGGGAGTATGAAAGTTTGTCTTTTTTTAACGCATATTTACACGATTGTGCTAAATTATGAGAGATGTATGCATATGTCTCTACTGGAATTCACATTGCAGTATAATGCTGTATTTCTCACAGACTTGAATCTCGGCAGTAAAACTTTGTTTTCGTTTGCGTAGTGCATTAAGAGTGAAAATTATTGACACCTGCTGCTGGAATAGACTGCGCACACACTTGTTCACTTCTCAACTTTCATGCGGCAAAAGTCACATAGCAGTGTGGCAGGAGCTGGGATGAAACGGGTGCACGTCACCTACCACAGCTCAGATATACTGGTTGATTGAGAGCATACACGTATGACAATACAGTAATTTGTTTGCCGAAGGTAACAGTTTTTTACTGTCTTTGTACTTGTGGTGGCTGTTACTTTATACCATAGTCTCCTCACAGTATATCAATTTATTCCCCATCAAATATTTCTATAATTAAATCAAGTGCACATATAAAGTGTTTAATATACGGTCAATGATAGCTAAAAATAACGCTACAGGTAAAGTAATGATATAAAAATTATTTTTTCAGTTGTCTCCATTTTAAAATATACGGATTTTAAATTTGGGAGCAAATTATTTTAATAATGGGTGTCTATCCTTTGATGGGGGATTGCTTCGGATTTGCAGTGTGCGTATCACATAGTGTGAGGCAGGGAGGCGATCTTGGAGCCATAATTACTTTAACGAAAGCTGCGTATCAAATCTGTAAAATAAGTGAAATTTTTGTCAAAATTAATGTAAAAAACATGGAAGTTTCGTTGAGGGGGTAGGAGGTAAGCTTGTTGATTCGGGGGGCACTCGATGATTGATTTTCGTTGGTATTTACGCCCGAATAACAATCTTTTTATTATTTTTAGTTTCGAATACCCACCTTCTGTTGAATGGAGCGGGTTTTGCAAAGTTGCATTCGAGCCATAAATTACATTTTTTGGCGACCCTCGTTATGTGGAGAGCGAGCAGCGATCTCCCTCCTCCCCCTAATTTGGGCTAAAAATGTGCAAATACCCTTCGACGACTCACTCTGGTAATAGGCGACAACGGCTTTTTAGACTGTGATGGAATGCAGTTTCGGTCTTCCTGACCGTGTTTTCAACTATTCATTCCAGAACCTGCTGTGATTCTGGGGGTGTAATGGTCGCTCGCATAATAACAGAATTTTATTTCGGGTTTGTGCTATGAATGGTGATGAATAACATTTTATCAAATGAAGGACCAACAACCCTAAGGTATTCTCATAACTCTGCAGATAATAGTTTCTTGAAAAAAAGTGTTTGCGTCATTTCTCACACGTATGTGCACCGCGATCTGTATTCTTTGCATGATCAATCCTTCAGTGTTTTAAAGTACATTGGGTGAATGCAAACGTCGCATCACAATTGCGACACGGGTACTTAGGTATCGCCTTTGTAAATGAGATCGATACCAGATATATAAATTAAAATAACTACGAAGCTCAGGTATCGTATTTTATAAGGTTACATATTCCTCCAAAAACTAGCTGGTCCGAAGAGAAATTAGACATTTGGAAAGATTTTTTAATTTCGCGGGAAAATATATGATTAATACGAGCACGCTCGATAATACCCGTGATCTGTTGTAATGGAAGAGTCGAATATAAAATAACTTACCGGACTGAATGCCAAAAAGACGAGGGAACTGGATTGGATTGGAAAGGGCTTATGTTCTCCCTCAGTATTTTTCCTGAAATTATATCAGGGGGCAGCTTACAAACTAACTTATGAGCTGACTTCAACTAACACCCATGCCTTACGTAGAATTCGAACCCAGAACCTCCCGCACCCCAGACCGACGGCGCACCAACCGACTGCGCACCAACCGACTACTCACCAACCGACTACTCCACGGGAGGGTCGGCTAAAAAGACGAGGAGGGAGTGTGATCTGTCATCTCTCGCATCATACGAGGAACTGTGGCATGGGGCGAGTTTGTTCACATTAACTACTTTCCACGCTAGCGAGAAATGCTTTACACAGTGAGTGGTAGTTGCAGTGGATTGAGAGAGGGCGAATAATTGGTTGGACTATACTTAAAAGGAGAGGGGGACCATAAATAGCCAATGAAGAGCAGTCTAAATTGATCGGACAGAGGGGATAAAGTCCAATTGAGTAGGGTTGTAGGGGAGCAGTGCAAAGGTGCGAGTAAAAAGAAAAAAATTGTTGAGCCGACGAAGGGGTCAGGTGTGATATAAAACCAATAAATTATATGACATGGGAGGTAATTGGAACATTTTAACTGTCAATACAACCTGGCAGTGTTTGGAGCAAGGATGGGATAAGGAGATATATAAATTTGGCTGATTGGAAGGGAGGGGGTGTGACATAAATCAATTGAGATGTTAGGGGAGGCCAATAAATTGTGTGTTGGTGTAAAAGGGTCCGAGCTATGGGTTGGTAATAGGAGGGACTCTAATCCAGAATACCTTGTACCATAAGCTAGCGAGTATTCAACTGCATTATGGAGGTAGGATTTGAAGCATCAACTCTGGATGTAATCAGTCTAATGTTAGAATGATAGTGTTTATTAACCTGATGTACACTGAAGAGCCAAAAAACTGGTATAGGCGTGCGTATGCAAATAACAGAGGTATGGAACCAATCAGAGTAACGCGATGCGGTCGGCAGCTAGATCGGTTACTGCTGCTACAATGGCAGGTTATCAAGATTTAAGTGAGTTTGAACGTGGTGTTATAGTCGGCGCACGAGAGATGGGACATAGCATCTCCGAGGTAGCGATAACATTTGGATGTTCGCGTACGACCATTTCACGAGTGTACCGTGAATATCGGGAATCCGGTAAAACATCACATCTTCGACATCGCTGCGGCCGGAAAAAGATCGTGAAAGAACGGGACAAACGACGACTGACGAGAATCATTAAACGTGACAGACGTGCAATCTGTTCTCATATTGGCGCAGATTGGATTTGTGGACTGCCCTGCAGGATTCATGGTGTGAATTGCCTCCTGCATACCTTCAGACATTAGTCGAGTCCATGCCACGTCGTCTTGCGGTACTTCTGCGTGCTCGGGGGCCCCTACACGATATTCGGCAGATGTACCAGTATTTTTTGGCTCTTCAGTGTATTTAAAGTGCCATCATTTTAAAAATTAGTGCCTGAGCTACATAAAACATGTAAGTTTACATTGCCCACTGTAGCACTACTTGTGTGAAGAATTTGGTGGAATTCGGTTGATTGGTTCCCTAGATATGGTATAATAATTTTATTTTCTTTTTTGGTGCTATCTTACAAAATTGCCTAAAACAAGGTTCTATATAAAATGATGCTTCTAATAGATACTTTCAGTATACAAAGTTTGGTTTAATTTGGTTAAATTGTTTAATAGAGACAACAAAAACTTATCTATATTATTTGTATGCCATCTATTTTGAAACTTATGTCGGCTCCCTGTTAAATCATGTAAGTTTACATGGCCTTCTGTAGTAATACTGGTGGAAATTGTTTGAATGGTTCCGAAAATATGGCAAAATATTCAATTTTCTCGCATGGCAATATTTGACAAAAAGTCCGTCAAGTAATATTTTTGTATTCCTAACTGATGTTTCTAATGAGAACTGTAAGGGGTAAAAATGTTTACNTTTGTATTCCTAACTGATGTTTCTAATGAGAACTGTAAGGGGTAAAAATGTTTACTGAATTTTGTTGAATTGTTCAATAGACATAACATACTTGTTTAAATTATTTTATGTTTTTTCCATAAAAAAAAAAGCCCGCTGCATGTAAAACATTTAAGTTGACATGCCCTACTGTAGCACTACTTGCGTGTAAAATTTGGTGGGAATCGTTTGATTGGTCCTCGAGATATGGCATAAAACCATTTTTTTTATTTCACGATCTTCATTTATGGAGGATAAATTGGTTGTGCTTTAGCATATACGATGAACGTCATAAATACTGCCATNATTTCACGATCTTCATTTATGGAGGATAAATTGGTTGTGCTTTAGCATATACGATGAACGTCATAAATACTGCCATTATACAAAGTTAAGTTATAATTGGTTTCATAGTTTCGTAGATATAGCATACTAAGCGAAAATGTTTGTATAGCCGCTGATCTGAATATTAGTGTCTGGCCCCCTTAAAACATACACATAAGAGCCAAAAAAACTGGTACACCTACTAATATCGTGTAGGGCCCCCCGAGCCCGCAGAAGTGCCGCAAGACGACGTGGCATGGACTCGACTAATGTCTGAAGGTATGCAGGAGGCAATTCACACCATGAATTCTGCAGGGTAGTCCACAAATCCAATCTCCGCCAATTTGAGAAAGGGTTGCATGTCTGTCACGTTTAATGATTCTCGTCAGTCGTCGTTTGTGCCGTTCTTTCACCATCTTTTTCCAGCCGCAGCGATGTCGAAGATGTGATGTTTTACCGGAATCCCGATATTCACGGTACACTCGTGAAATGGTCGTACGTGAACATCCAAATGTTATCGCTACCTTGGAANTACACTCGTGAAATGGTCGTACGTGAACATCCAAATGTTATCGCTACCTTGGAAATGCTATGTCCTATCTCTCGTGCGCCGACTATAACACCACGTTCAAACTCACTTAAATCTTGATAACCTGCCATTGTAGCAGCAGCAACCCGATATAGCTGCCGACCGCTTCGCGTTACTCTGATTGGTTCCATACCTCTGTTATTTGCATACGCACACCTATACCAGTTTTTTTTGGCTCTTCAGTGTAGATGAGGTAAATACGTTTATTATGATTTCAATAAATTGTTTCCACTTAACTTAGGTGGCCGCGTAAAGTAGTCTGGTTTTACAGGTTAGACTGTTGGGGCTCGTTAAATTTATTACACACGATGAAATTTTGTGAGATTGTTATTACGATTATTCATGTGATACACAAAAAGTAAGAAAAATCCTTGCGAAATTTGATCTGAATTAAAAAAAAAAACAATGCACTAAACACTACACGTAGCTGTTTGTGCTGATACTAGAAGTGCTGTAATTCCTATTAAAAAATTGTTGTTGGCAGCTGTAAACTTTAACACACAATACGAGTATGCTAGTGTAAATTTCATTGCACGAGAAAAAATAAATGGATTCTACAACATAAAACCATAACTGCCAATAAATAACAATACAATTTATAATTCTTCTACGCGTAGGATAGAAATTTCTAATCTCAATTACAGTTTTTTAAGCTCATAGTTACAGGAATTATTATATATATTTTATGAATGTATGCTATAAATTGCGAATCACAAGATGAGTTTTAATCTTCAAGCTTAATTTACATAAGAGTAGTTTTGAAATTTGTCTTCAGGTACCGCTAAAATGAAAGTTTTTTAAAACTTTGAAATTTTTTTTTTAGCACATTCAAGATAAAAAATGTTCCACTTTGTTTCCATAATTCTATCTAAAATCCCGGCTGCGTCTGTCTTGTTGATCAGAATTTACGTTAGTATTGTGGCACTGAACAATCTATGAACCCACGTGGTCGTAGACTGTGTTTCCTACTGAACCAAAACAGTAAATTTGGATTGATGCAAAATAAATATGCTGGCATGACAACTGTAAGTGTTATTCGCTCGGCGCCCTCGTGATTTTCGTACGTGTGTATACTCTGTACCATATATGAAGGCCACATTCTTGACAGGTGGCGATCGCGGTGCCAATGTTTACTTTTCGTTTATGTATCCATTCGCCATCAACTGGCTTTGATGCGACGAGTTAGCGCGTCCAGGAGGTGCTGTTTCGTGCGGCAATTAGTGAACTACTTGGGTGGCCGTGGCAGGTGGCGAGAGGTTTGAAGGGCGTATGTAGGGTCGTTCGTAAAAGCTGTACATGAAATATATGTTACTTTAAATATTATGCAGAACTCATGAAAAATAAAACTATTGGTATATGTTCGTAAATATATTACATAAAGCAAACGAACGCTATTCTCTTCTGGCTTGTAGTGCTTCGAAAATAACCCCACAGATGGCGCGCACAACATTTCAGCGCGTGCTCTGAGCCGTATTTTTTCTCAAGAGGTAGCGTCTTTATAAAGTTTACTGTTGTTCTATTACTGGCTCGGAACGAAAGGAATTTGAAATATTCCTCAGTCAGATTATTAGAAAAAAAATCCAACAATATTATGCAATATTTCTGTATGATTTGGAATTAATATCAAACACGTAAGGAAAGCCGGGTTGGAGAAGGGAGATAAGACGTGAAAAAAGTTTTTTAAATTGTGTTTCATTTGGATATGGATGTTTCTAATGTGACTTTAATTTTGAACACCTATACATTTCTACTTTAGCACGAAGTTTAGTTTTTAACACTAAAAACCGCTGTTTTATGACCACATAAAATAAAATGTATTAATTAACCTTGGAACTCTTTCTTATCGCGTATTTTCGGCTGATCTAATGTGTGTCGGCAGTGCACTCAGAATAGCCAACGTAATATTAACTTGTTCGTTCGCGCATCAGCTGATATAAGATTTTGTAAATGGCATGTTGTTTGTTTTGAATACATTAAGTTGCCACTCACTGACTGTCAGAATGTGGCCTTCTTATATGAAATGAACTATAAACAGGGATTTTTCGTGAAGTGAAGGGCAACTAACCTTCCCGTCTCGCAATATTTTCTTGACCGAACAACCCGATTTTTCCGGTTAAGCCACCATAAGCGTCAGAATAATCGTTGAACCTGAACACCACGCGCCTACCGCGCAAGAATATTCACGGAAAGAAGTGTCCATCATAACGTGGAGTAGAGGATTCGGTAGATGTGACTGCGATTGTGGTCATGAATACCCTCCGGAGTGTCCTGTAACTAACTTAAGCTACTGAAGGCAGCAGATGAAAACCGAAGCACACACCGTAAAGAAAAAACCTGTCTGATAATGGCACACGTCAACTAATACAAAACAATTTATGTACCGAACCACGGCTTCTCTTGGGAATTTTATTTGGGAAGGTATTAAGTCTGAAAATAGGTTAGAGTTAGTTTTATAGTTTGGTGTTACGAACTAAGCTTGGTTAATTTTTATTTAGTATAAAATCAATCTCTTTGGGAGGGGGGAAGGCTATTGAGACTGATGTCCCTTCCCCCGTTTGGTCTTGGTTACAAGCATTAGAAAGCAAGGTATGATTTACAGGAGAAAGAGGAAGGGCTAGATGTTAAAAAGGGAGCATGCTTGAAACCTATAAGAATGAGGGAGGGAGGTCGTCCTTTGTTTAAAGCTCTGGCACCACGAGANAAAAGGGAGCATGCTTGAAACCTATAAGAATGAGGGAGGGAGGTCGTCCTTTGTTTAAAGCTCTGGCACCACGAGATATGCGGTGAACACGCACCAGGGGTTGGATAAGGCTGCAGTAGTAGAATCAATCATGTTACCCCAAAATCGCCCCCCTTAAAATTTATTAAAAAAAAAGTAAAATTTTGCAGTTTGATTATTTTTACAATTTTTATTTTAGGCACTAATTTTTAAATTAGCAAGGTTAATTCGAGGCTCTTCGATGTGAGAGTCACAAAGACTTCAAATCAGCAAGNAAAAGGGAGCATGCTTGAAACCTATAAGAATGAGGGAGGGAGGTCGTCCTTTGTTTAAAGCTCTGGCACCACGAGAGATGCGGTGAACACGCACCAGGGGTTGGATAAGGCTGCAGTAGTAGAATCAATCATGTTACCCCAAAATCGCCCCCCTTAAAATTTATTAAAAAAAAAGTAAAATTTTGCAGTTTGATTATTTTTACAATTTTTATTTTACNTAAAATTTTGCAGTTTGATTATTTTTACAATTTTTATTTTACGCACTAATTTTTAAATTAGCAAGGTTAATTCGAGGCTCTTCGATGTGAGAGTCACAAAGACTTCAAATCAGCAAGGCTGGTTCAAGTCTCAGTCAATCCCCGCAGATCAGGAGGGACAGTGGTCATGTTTCATTACATTAACAAACCTGACCGCCATATTTGTTTATATTATGTATCCCGATTACCATTTTAGATTTTCGTGACCTTGACCATATTGAACTCGAAAAAGCAGTAANAAAAAAAAAAAAAAAAAAAAAAAAAAAAAAAAAAAAAAAAAAAAAAAAAAAAAAAGGGGGTGGGGGGAAATTACATTATTTACTTCGACTGCTATCTTTGATGAATATGACTTTGATCAGGGATGACTTTGGGATAACTTTGAAATCGAAAAATCGCAAAATTCAGAAAAATTGGAAAAAAATTACATTACCAACACCGATCACCATCTTGGATTTCTGACTTTTACCTTAATTACAAGTGACCTTAAACCCGAAAAATTGGGAAAAATCATAAAAATTCTGGGAAAATCGTAAGAAATGTCTTACAAATCTCACGTTGTTGACCCTGACCGTCATTTTCGATACTTGTGAATTGACCCCAAGTGACATTAAACCCGAAAAATCTAAAAATTACAAAAATTCCTAAAAATATAGTAAAAATCAGGAAATATTTTTAATATTGACAATGGTCGCCATCTTGGATTTCCATGAACTTAAGTAAAATAAATATAGAATAGTCATAAAATAATCTAAAAAGTGTTAAAAATGTATTAAAAGTGCACGAATAAATAACACTGTGAAATTAAAAAATTAAAAATAATTAGGAAAAAATTAAAAATGTGTTTATTAAAGGATGTCCAGGGTTCCATTCACGATGGTAGAGTACACTCACTCGCAATATGGCGACCAGCAAACGACTAACCCCTACTACTATATTTAATTGGCTATTTTTATGCCGCCCCTCCCACATCTTTTTCTCTTCAATTAATCATTAGATTTACATCACACCCGACACTCCTCACCACTTCCTCACTCTTTACCCACTATATCTCGACCCCCACCACTACCACTAGTTTGCGGTAGTGATATAATGATGATGGCTCATTGCTCGCTTGTGATTGGCTTTAGATCACGCGATGTATGGCCTCTGCAGATATTGCTTTCAAAGTCGTGCCACATCACAGTTCTTCGTCCGATAGCTTATTTGTTATGGTCAACGCCTCCATCACATTTCACTGAGTATTATAGGTTATTCTCGCAATGGTATATTTTCCCACCAAAGTAAAAATTCTGCTCAAATTTCAAGTACCTGTTCGGACCAGCGAGCTGTTGGAGTGTAGATAAAAGTAAATTATGTGCATACGACCAGCATCCCGACGTCGTCTTTGGTGGTACAATCGCTGACTCCAGCTGAACTACCTACATTGCCAACGAAGCCATTCGCAATCCTTTATGGCTAGGTCCTCGAAATTTGGAGTGTACAAGACCAGCACAAGCTGATTCAACTTAATATGCCAAACGGTGGCCTAGGCCCTTTTACGATCATAGTTTCCATTCTCTAATCATTGGCGATAGAGCCACCAAACTCTGTTCGTATATGACACCGCAGACACCGATATGCCGCATTAGGAGAGAAATGTTTTTATAAGGATAGTTAGCTTAACCCACTGGCAGTACATTTACTGATGCATGTAAGCCCACCTAGGATATAATTACCTATTCAGTTCAGTGAAAATGTTTCAACTTATTCTATACTAACCATAATCAACATGGCCAATATCACAGTTAAATCAAACATGTAAACATACCAACATAATAACAACCATCAAGACCGATCGTCCGGACAAACCGATATCAAAACCTGCCATACCTCCCACAAGACCAACCATACAGGCTGAACATACCCAATGGCAGTACCAATGACCATATTAGTCGTGCCAACCGATCAGACCTACCAACCTTTAAAAAAACCAGCCAACAAGACTGATCAACTGGCAAGACCAACGGACAAGACCAACCGACAAGGCTGACCAAACCAAACACCCATACCAGCAAACTAGGCCAACTGACCAGCAAGGCCAACAAACCCACCAGACTATAATCTTTTTAATGAATTCATAACTGCATTTGTTAGTAAAAAATTTGATATTACATTTATTGAAACAGTAACATGGCGAGAGCATGTCACGTAACTATGCAATACTTGAATTTTTTCTTAGAGTTTAATTATTACAAGCTCAAGTTTAATTCATTTTAATGAAATGGTATTAGCGAGATGCGTCTAAGAGATATCATTGGAAATTGTCTGCATATAGGTGATTTTACAGTGTTGATGCTGAGATAACAAAAGGAACCCCCAAAGCCTTGCAGAAAGCCTGTTTCAACTGCGCGCTAAGAGGACTGCTATATTTCTGCAACTATTTCTCCGATAACGGCCAAACATATAATTTCTATGAATTTAAGGGCATTTCTTAAAAGTAAGATATCACTCCAATTTGGCAAGTGTGAGCTCATAAGAGTAAAAATAATCGTAATAATAATTATTTTTCTAACAATTTTACAGTACTTGATTAATAGGTACGTAGATTCTAGCCAGTAAGTCCATTTCGAAAACGTTCAGATTTACATTTGTCAGCTTTAAGAGGCCGCACATAGTTCAGCGCTTGGGTAGGTACCGACCCCCAATCGACTGTGTGTTTGTTTCCCCCTTTTTCTATTTTAGATGATTCTTATTCATTTATTGTGACTGTTAGAAGCTGTTTTCTATGCGTACTCTCACAGGTTGTGTACAAAATGTATTGAAATGTATCATGAAATGTATATTTTCTTGTTGCGACTGAAATAATACAGACGAAGGTAAGTTCCAACTAAGTGCGAAGGTTGGCCGTATTTATTTCCCCCAATGCCGTAGTCCACAAATCGAAACAAACTCATTAAAATTGAAACTAAAAACAATTGGCATTAAAATTACGTAATCAAAACGTGCTCGCCGTGCCTCGTTTCGTCTGGAATCTACCTTTCTTGTGTTCAAAGCTTCAATGGATGTACACCTGCGTACACAAAGTAATGTTTACGGTCGCATTTAATGGTGAGCTGCTTTCGGCTCAAACCATTACAGTGCTTGGAATACGACGGATTATTTGACAGAGGGAGCGGGGAACACGTGACAAGAGTGCTTGTGACTGGCTGCGTGGAATGTACACAGCGTCTTTCCCTTCAAGAGCTGGTTCACGGTTGAAAGAACACCTCTGAAAACCCTGCTCTTTGCGTTCAATCTCCTCCCTTGCGTCATATGTAAAAAAAATAACGATGCCACGCATTTGATGATGAATTTAACGAATGACCGCGCCCGTCGATCAAGTGGCGCTATGAAATGGTCAGCAACGTCAATATCTAATTGAGTCACTTCTTGCTTTGACGTATATAAAACAAAAATAAGCCAACTTGATTGGCAGCCAAATATTCCACTTTTAATAGGCAAGGCATAGGGCCAATTTTTCTTATTCGCGGTTTAACATTTAAGTATTCTAGTCAGTATTTACATTAAAATATACGCAGGCTACTTAGTGATTTTTTTTTTACCAAAGAATGATTTTATACGTGTTCATTGACCGCGATTCAGCTGTAGTTTTCATTAATCTGGAAGTTAAAAATAGATTTGGGCTGAAAAACTTGTGTCTGGAGCTGGTTTACAGTGTCCAGTATAGCTGGACAAGCTGGAGGGCTGAACTCATGAAGTGGCGTGACATTTACGAATACAAGCCGCTTACCGTCTCACCAATATCCGATAATCATTTGGCCAAACAGTTGATCGACATTTGTGAATTCAAGCCGCGTAGTAATCCCGCCAGTATCGGAAAATCATTTGGCCAAACAGTGTAATTTTAGAATAATGACCTCATAAATTATTTCACGCTTTGTATCAGCATATACTGTAGTTATTTTGGTTTTCGTTGGTAAATTTTTTGCAGGGTAAATAAAAGAAAACACGAAAAAAGTGGTCTTTATTATGCCTTTGATTTTGCAGAACGTTGTTTAGTTGCATCTCAAAAAATGTTAAGGAAATATATATTGTGTTTCTGAAGACATAAGCATATAAATGAACTATATTTATTGAGTTCGTTTGAGAGCTCCAGTAAATCAATTACTGCGCATTGGAAGCTTATAGTTAAATACAAATCTTCGTAATGAAAGCCGTAACAAATAAAATTAGCTACATTATGTTTTACATGTGATTTGTTTCAAAATTATATGAAAATAATTTGAATTAGAAATTTAGATAGGTATTTCTTTGATAAGAACTCAAATTACGAAGACATCCAGGTATTTTAAAAACACGTTACATTAGACCATGCAGTTAAAGAAAATAAAGTATTTCTATGAATTCATTTTTCGTACAAGTATTTCATGATTTTGAAGGCATTACATAAAAATATCATATGTCACCTTTGAAAGAAACAGCAATATAGGTCGAATAGCAAAAGTAATTTTTTTTCTACTTCTCTGATTATATTAGTCTTAAATTATGAATAATGCTTAAGCTTTTCTGTACTGCAGAACACTGATACTTAAAAAATATGAACATACGTCTAATTATTTTTGCACTATTTACACTGAGGCGACAAAAGTCGTGGAATACGTCATAATATCGTGTCGGACCTCCTTTTTCCCGGCGAAGTGCAGCAACTCGACGTGGCATGTACTCAAAAAGTCGTTGGAAGTCCCCGGCAGAAATATTGAGCCATTCTGCCTCTACAGACGTCCATAATTGCGAAAGTTTTGCTGGTGCAGGAGTTTGTGCACGAACTGACTTCTCGATTATGCCCCATAAATGTTCAATGGGATTCATGTCGGGCGATCTTGGTGGCCAAATCATTCGCTAGAATTGTCCAGAATGTTCTTCAAACCAATCGCGAACAGTTGTGGCCCGGTGACATGGCGCATTGACATCCATAAAAATTCCATCGTTGTTAGGGTACATGAAGTGCATGAATGGCTGCAAGTGGTCTCCAAGTAGCTGAACATAACCCTTTCTAGTCAATGATCGGTTCAGTTGGACCAGAGGACCCAGCCCATTCCATGTAAAAACAGCCCACACCAGTATGGAGCCACCACCAGCTTGCACAGTTCCTTGTCGACAACTTGGGTCCATGGATTCGTGTGGGTCTACGCCACACTCGAACCCTACCATCAGCTCATACCAACTGAAATTGGGACTCATCTGACCTAGTCACGGTTTTCCAGTCGTCTAGGGTCCAACTGATATGGTCACGAGCCCAGGAGAGGCGCTGCAGGCGATGTCGTGCTGTTATTAAAGACACTCGAGTCAGTCTTCTGCTGGTATAGCCCAGTACAGCCAAAGTTCCCCGCACTGCCCTAACGGACACGTCCGTCGTACGTCCCACTCTTGACCCTGTGGATCTCGGAATGTTGAATTCCCTAACCATTTCCGAAATGTAATGTCCCATGCGTCTAGCTCCAACTACCATTCCGCGTTCAAAGTCTGTTAATTCCCGTCGTGCGGCCATAATCACGTCAGAAACCTTTTCACATGAATCACTTGACTACAAATGAAAGCCTAACCAATGCACTGCCCATTTATAAATTTTTCACGCGATATTACTGCCATCTGTATATTTGCATATTGCTATCCCATGATTTTTGTCATCTCTGTGTATATATACATAGTATATTCTAACTTGCAGGAGAAAACCTGACTGCTGAACAAGAGGAGGTTGCAGAAAGTTGGATTATTACGCATAAGCCCCAATTATTAGCATTTAAGATAAAGGATCCTGATATGTATCCTACTGCTATGTTTCACTCATCAGTGCGATGTCTCCCTAGACTACCATTCTAGTAGTAGGGATGTGTGCCACTGTGAAGTGAAGCAGAGGTTGTAGTGCTCACCTGCATCCTTACTTCACTGTGGCATGCTGTCACCCATTCTAAAAACCAAGTGTGATTATTCGCATAGCTTGACCATGGCATTCCACATTATTCTCTGTTAATATCACTAGTTATAAAAAATACGAAGATGTTGAGGTGTTAGTGATAAAATATGTAAAAGTATCAGGATAACACATTTGACTGTACTAGGCATTCGGAAATCCTTACGGTAGAGTGAAAGAGTATGATGCTGTAGTGAAACTGCCGCATGTCGTTGGTTGGAGAACGAGTTAACTACTATCCCTGTTCTTGCTTGACTGATAACCAAACGGTTCTCCCTATTTTTAGTTTTTCGCAGTCACCCAGAACAGTTCCGCTGTATATGGGTACTTTCATGTATTCATTTTCCACAATATTATCTAACTGTGAAGTCCCAATGGCTTAAATAATGGCCAGTTCTGTACGCTGTCCACTTTTTTCTTTTGGAACCCTATTATCCGGCCTCTTATTATTATTCTTAATTTGTTCGCACGGCTGTCTCATTTGTCTTATCGTCGTACCTATCGCTCATTCATCAAATCTTATGAGTATAGTTTTTTTTGCATTACATACGCTGTTATGTAAATGGTTTATATATAGCTTACGAAGAGCGAAGGAAACGCCGTCGTACGAAGTAAGATGCACGCTCAGTAGCACGAAACTTTAATTGTTTACATATAATACATAGATACCAACTTTCATGGCCACCACACGGTTTTTACAGGATGTACGAGTTTTTATTGCTGTGTATGTATAATCCGAGGCCTCGTTGCCTTTATGTCTGAACGTTGTCTTTGCTAAACGGAAGACAAATGATTTTTAATGACTTTTTCCGTCACAGTTTACTTCTAAGATTCATCGTCATTGCAGAATTAAATATTTTGAGCCCGTTTTTTGTTTTTTACTGCCGTATTCTTTGCAGTTATTCAGCAATAGAAACAGTGGACTAGTTCCGGAAGAAAAGTTTTAATAGGGTTGTTTAAAGCGCCCAGTTTAGTAGCACTGCAGAACAAAGTTATCAAAAAATGCTATCATGTTTTCATCTCTGAAAAACATGAAAAGGTCTGAAATAAGAAAGTGCTACAATTTAGCGCGACGTAATAACAAATAGGTACAATAACTTACCCTTATCACCTCTTCTAAACGCCTCATTTAAGGCAATTAATGCACAGAAGCTCGCAGGAAACATGAGTAACCTATATGGCTAGAAGTAACAGATGTTTTGTCCTATCTTCAGTAAACAAAATAAGGACAATCAAACCTTGCGGCACTTGTGTTGAACTACATCTGTTGTAAACACTTGCTTACACTGTAAAACGATGAAGAATTTTCCATAATATTAGTACCACATGATTACAAAGGGTTTAATGAATTAGGCGAGTGTATGATAAAGAAGGAATTAGAATTCCGTTATTTTTTTCTCCTCACAAAATTTGACAGTTTAGACACGTAGCGCCATGCTTTTTTTTTTAATTATTATTTTTGTGAAATAACTGGTTTAATAGTGGGGTCAGCTTTCCATGTTAGGAAAACTGGCGAGTGTCCGAACCTGTCCTTTCAATACCTTTGACTAGAGCACGCGGCAAGCATGATGTTAGACCTCGATACTTCTATGATCGCGGCAGCAAGCGTTAAAACACACCGCAAAGTCGCTGCGTAGAAGTAGAGAAGCAGAACGGGCGTGCCTGAACACGCAATAAACACAAAGACAAAATTACAAGCGCAAATGGCGCTAGCACCAGCGTGATAGTGCACACGGCACAAGGGTTTGATCGAGGGGGGAGGGGGGGTAGAGAAATATCATAGAACAAGCATAAACACACTGAGACGTCGAGCGTGTGAGAGAGAATCGCGCTAGGAAGCGCAGGCGTCGAGTAGGTCCAAGTAGCCCGACCAGTTCTCTGACTTCGTGGATTATGAAGTGGGGTGGACTGGCAAAAACATACTTTTATAGGAGTTTTTTTTTAAATCGGTGATCGTGTGAAAAGTAACACCTAATTCAGTAATCGTAATTTGATGAAATATCTTGTAGAGTCGTGAACTTCTAGTTGCTACCATTATCTTACGGTGTGAAACTTCATTTGGATAACAAAATATAAGATTTTGCCATAACGATGATAAGAGTATGGCTACCACCATAACAGATTACACCAAGGCATCACCTTAGGACCACAATATTCAGGGTTCGAATCCCGGATAAGTTATTAATGTGGGTGCCGTTGTAAGGCGTATATTTAGGTTAGTTTGATTTGTAAAAAGTGAAGTGTTTAACGAGGGCGCTCTAAATCTGAATCAGTAAATATGTACTGATTGCCAGTTGAAACTGCGCCATCCGGAATCTACAGGACTAAAACACTAATACTTCAGTTTAAATAAATTGACTAATTCTGACATTAGAAAATCGTTTATTTATAGTTAATTGATAAATAAACACCCGGATTTAAAAACAGCGCATTCTGAAGTGAACAAATTAATTAAAGTTATTTTTCGCAAAAGAAATATAACCGATACAAACAAAATTAGTAGATGTGGTTAGGATTGAACTTCCGCCCAAATTATAGGACACCCTCGGACCTCCAGCGTTAGTCGATTTACCAAGACCGCTACTTTGCCACTGAACTAAATACTCTCGTATTTTCTAAAGTATACGCTAACATATAATGACAATAATATTTTCGTAATGTGAAAATACTTATGCTCTCGACATATATGCATATTCTGCATACGTAATGTTTTGCAACGTTTACAAACTAATCTAAATTTTATATATTTCAGATTTTATGTTTTAAAAGTCAAATACAGCAGTTGCAATTTACGAGATTATAGCGGTTCTCTAGTATCCGNTATTTCAGATTTTATGTTTTAAAAGTCAAATACAGCAGTTGCAATTTACGAGATTATAGCGGTTCTCTAGTATCCGACATTTTAGAACGCAACAAAGCCTTACATAATTAAACACTGTTATATTTAGTGACATATTGATTAGTAATAATTTTACGAATTCGACAGTGAAATTATTTAGTAAGTTACGGGAATTTTCAGTGATAAATGTAATGTTCNTTATTTAGTAAGTTACGGGAATTTTCAGTGATAAATGTAATGTTCTCTGTATTTTTCCCGATCAAATAATGGAAAAGAGGAGACATTCTATAACAGATTGAATTGGTTCTAACATTTCACTGCCAAATTAATAAAATTATTACTAATCAGTGTGTAGCTTAAAAATAACAGTTTCATTCCAGAAAGTATCGCTGCGTGGTAAATGGCGGCTAGTAGTGAACAGCGATAACCTCGGAAATTGAAACCACTAGATTTAAAACTTTTAAAGCGTAGAATTTGAACTAAATGAAACTTAGGCTAGGTTTCAAAACTTGCATATATATTTACGTGCGCAGAATATATATGATTTCGAGAGCACCACGAAACTTCCAATTTATCTTTGTGAAAACTCTACTAAGACTAAATACCAGATCGTTTTGCAGAGTGGTGAAATTAAGTTGGTAAGGCAGAAATAATTCTTCAGTTTCAGGCGNTATTTCAGATTTTATGTTTTAAAAGTCAAATACAGCAGTTGCAATTTACGAGATTATAGCGGTTCTCTAGTATCCGGCATTTTAGAACGCAACAAAGCCTTACATAATTAAACACTGTTATATTTAGTGACATATTGATTAGTAATAATTTTACGAATTCGACAGTGAAATTATTTAGTAAGTTACGGGAATTTTCAGTGATAAATGTAATGTTCTCTGTATTTTTCCCGATCAAATAATGGAAAAGAGGAGACATTCTATAACAGATTGAATTGGTTCTAACATTTCACTGCCAAATTAATAAAATTATTACTAATCAGTGTGTAGCTTAAAAATAACAGTTTCATTCCAGAAAGTATCGCTGCGTGGTAAATGGCGGCTAGTAGTGAACAGCGATAACCTCGGAAATTGAAACCACTAGATTTAAAACTTTGAAAGCGTAGAATTTGAACTAAATGAAACTTAGGCTAGGTTTCAAAACTTGCATATATATTTACGTGCGCAGAATATATATGATTTCGAGAGCACCACGAAACTCCCAATTTATCTTTGTGAAAACTCTACTAGGACTAAATACCAGATCGTTTTGCAGAGTGGTGAAATTAAGTTGGTAAGGCAGAAATAATTCTTCAGTTTCAGGCGNGGACTAAATACCAGATCGTTTTGCAGAGTGGTGAAATTAAGTTGGTAAGGCAGAAATAATTCTTCAGTTTCAGGCGGAGGTTCTGTTCTGACCACATCTGCATATTATTTTGTAAAGGTTATGCATTTATTTTACAAAAAATAATTAATAAATATTTTTTGTAAACAAATTTATTTTATGTCGGAATGCACTGTTCCTGGCAACGACAATATAACTCCTGGTGCTTATCTATTAATCGATCATAAATAATTGATTTTATTGTTTATGAATTAGTAGATTTTTTAAACTGAAGTCATTGGTGTTTTATTTCTTCGGATTACGTATGGAGCAGTTTCAACTGCCAATCAGTAAATATCTTACTTATTCCGGTTTAGAGTGTAGAAAATAGTTAGAGATACGTCGATTTCGCGTTTTGGTTTTTTTTCAGTTCTTTATATGTTTGGGCAACAACTGTTTACTCATTCGCTGCTGCCGTGGGGAGAGATAATTGTTTGTTTTTTTTACTTCACTTGGTTGCACGTGATCGGTCACGACATTTCTTCCTATTTATTACTGGCTAAACAGTCATTCAGGGTGTGTCCAAAAAACTGTGGCCCAATCTTGAAACGAACATACGAGTATAGGTTCTTGAAGTCTAACAATTCATCGAAAGAATTCGCGAAGCTCTAACAATAATCCAAGCAGTGTTCGAGCCCTTGTAATGAAATCATAATAAAATGTTGTCACCAGCGACTGTCGCTGTGTGGTATTCTGTAACACCTGCCTGTAATTTTTAACCACGTTTTACTACGCGTATTTTTGTCCTTCTGTCTGTGTACGGAATATGACCCAAGTAATGCGTACCTCTGTCGTTCATAAAGACACCTTACTGGCCTCTTTGTACATATATTTGCGGCGCCGTTAACACAATTACAGTGGCGTGCGTCGTTAAACAGTGCAGGTTGTTCTCGTGTGTTGACTTTCTTTACCTAACCTATTCAGACCCAGTGTACAAAATCGTGCACGTAAAGAACAGGNTAACCTATTCAGACCCAGTGTACAAAATCGTGCACGTAAAGAACAGGAAGGTAATTTTTGGCCAATGCTGTACACTGCGAGGCTCAGTGCCCAAATGATCTTCTCTTCTGGGTAACTGATACCTAATTCGTGCAGGTGCTCTAAGTTTCGAATGGCTCATAATTACTAGATCTAATAGAATGCCCACAGATCATTAATTGATGTGATAGTGAAACAGGGACTGTGTAGCGTAAGTGCAGTACACATCAAAAAATGTATAATTTGCAATACCTAAAATTATAACTTAAAGCAGGTCTGAAAGGTAATAGACTAAAGAAATAAGTTACAAAACAATGACCATGGTCCGGTAAACCTTGTTTACTTTTCCGGGTTCGCGGTCACCTAGGGTTAATGTAAAGGTCACGAAAATCTAAGAAGGTGGTAAAGTTTATTAATGTAATCATTCCCCTCATTTAAAAATTTTTCAAGGAACTTTTGCGATTTTTTTTTTTTTTGTATTTTAGGCTTTATGGTTACCTAGGGTTAAAGTCAGGGTCACATAAATCTAACTTAGCGATCGGGGTAAATATTGTAATTTTTCCCATTTTTAATTTTTTTACAATAAAAAAAAAAATTCTTAAAGATTTTCTAGCGCAGGGTCCATTTCACGGAAATCCGTCATGGTGGTCCGGGTCAATAATGTAATTCTTCCTAATTTTTAAATACTTTTTTGTAATTTTTTAGTGGTTTTTGTGTTTGTCATCCAGTTAATCGCGGGCTAAATTCAAGGTTATAGTGTCAAGGAGGAAGTCACCCGCATCTATGATGGCCACCGGGTGGCGTCACAACATGGTGGTTGGTCGGCTCTTGGTTCCTATCCCGGATCCCATATTTGCCCCATTTAAAAGACATCAGGTTCAAATCGCCATAATCGTACTACTGTAATTATCAATCTATTGACCTTTGAATTTTTTTTAATGGAATTGAAGTTATAAATGCGAATTTTTGTCTTAGTAGTTATCCTGTTTAATTTTAGCTCAGAGAAAAATTTTCAAAAACAAATTGGTACAAAGAAAAATTATGTGTCGTACGGTGAATTTTTTTTTGATACGGTGAGAATGTGATTATTTATTTTAAGTTGCACATTTTCGAAAATTGGTAAATTGTTGTTATTTATTAACAGGTTTACCAGCATTCTTGTGATTATATAATAATATAAGATTTAAAATACAAAATCTTTTCATATTCTGTGAAATGGGAGTAGTATCGCCACTTAAACTAATTGTCATATTCTGTTCAATGTAAAATGTAACAGAAACATGTTCCCAACCAATTATTGTATGAACGTAAGAGTATTGATTCGCTGTACATTTAAAAGTAACTTAATTGCTAAATTTTTTTATTCAGTTTTGTCTAAAATTCTCATTTTCGAACGAAATATCATTAAAATTCCTAAACATCAAATCTGATTTATATCTGGTAAGTGTGCTAGTAAAATAAAAACTTTCATCAGAATTGTTCAATTGTTTACATAATCAAGGCATTTAGTTAACAGATACTGCAAGACGTCAATAAATAAGAAGTTGTGTCTGGCGACCTAAGAATAAAAAAATTAAAGCACCAATATATAAATATTTTGTGAACAACTTCGGTTAAAATTAGAATTAAAATTAAGTTATTTGTTAATATAAAACTTTTTATTAAAAAATATTCCGCTATCTCTCAAGCTAATTAATAAATTATGAATTGGGATTAAAATGCGTTCAGTTATTTCCATTTTCGAAAACTGTTCGAAGCAAAAATTTTACAGTCGGTAGTAAAACCTAACTCTACTAAGCGGTATAATTTTGATTTTACGTGTAGGTTAATATGTACTTTTAGTTATGTTATACTGTTAGCCTAGTTAAGATTTAATACTGCGTAAAAATTGTTCTGCAATTTACGNTCGTACTACTGTAATTATCAATCTATTGACCTTTGAATTTTTTTTAATGGAATTGAAGTTATAAATGCGAATTTTTTTCTTAGTAGTTATCCTGTTTAATTTTAGCTCAGAGAAAAATTTTCAAAAACAAATTGGTACAAAGAAAAATTATGTGTCGTACGGTGAATTTTTTTTTGATACGGTGAGAATGTAATTATTTATTTTAAGTTGCACATTTTCGNATGTAATTATTTATTTTAAGTTGCACATTTTCGAAAATTGGTAAATTGTTGTTATTTATTAACAGGTTTACCAGCATTCTTGTGATTATATAATAATATAAGATTTAAAATACAAAATCTTTTCATATTCTGTGAAATGGGAGTGGTATCGCCACTTAAACTAATTGTCATATTCTGTTCAATGTAAAATGTAACAGAAACATGTTCCCAACCAATTATTGTATGAACGTAAGAGTATTGATTCGCTGTACATTTAAAAGTAACTTAATTGCTAAAATTTTTTATTCAGTTTTGTCTAAAATTCTCATTTCCGAACGAAATATCATTAAAATTCCTAAACATCAAATCTGATTTATATCTGGTAAGTGTGCTAGTAAAATAAAAACTTTCATCAGAATTGTTCAATTGTTTACATAATCAAGGCATTTAGTTAACAGATACTGCAAGACGTCAATAAATAAGAAGTTGTGTCTGGCGACCTAAGAATAAAAAATTAAAGCACCAATATATAAATATTTTGTGAACAACTTCGGTTAAAATTAGAATTTAAATTAAGTTATTTGTTAATATAAAATTTTTTATTAAAAAATATACCGCTATCTCTCAAGCTAATTAATAAATTATGAATAGGGATTAAAATGCGTTCAGTTATTTCCATTTTCGAAAACTGTTCGAAGCAAAAATTTTACAGTCAGTAGTAAAACCTAACTCTACTAAGCGGTATAATTTTGATTTTACGTGTAGGTTAAAATGTACTTTTAGTTATGTTATACTGTTAGCCTAGTTAAGATTTAATACTGCGTAAAAATTGTTCTGCAATTTACGTTTGTAGCTGAAATACAATTAATTATGAGTTTTAAGTTTATGAAAGATAGCGCTTTTAATACTTTTTTGTTTTTCTTTCTCTTTTTCACGCCCCCTCTTTAATTATGCCAAATGTCTGATAGTGACCAGGGGAAGGGTTGTCGTACACGTGATTGTAATATTTGATTTACATATTTATTTCAACAGTTATATAAATCTGAAACCTAGACATAGCACAGACATGTGTGACTTGCCCGCTATTCGAAGCCAGAAACCCTGCAATGGCATTTCACCCATCTGCGTCTTGGAGGTTGGCTGTCAAATATAAAACTACATAGATATCAACACAAATTAGTTAAGTTAAAATATTTTCGACGAAGCATTGTCGTTAATAAAAAATAGTGCTTTTCTTTGGAATGAATTTATTTTACATCTGACATTTTTTACGCTACGCGTACCGCAAGTATTTTCAAAAGTTGATTTTCAAAGTATTCGATTATTCATGAATTGGCAAAACTGTCATTTCCTTGNATACCGCAAGTATTTTCAAAAGTTGATTTTCAAAGTATTCGATTATTCATGAATTGGCAAAACTGTCATTTCCTTGCCGGAGAGGAAAATTCTGTTGTAAACTGAACTAATTTAGCGAAGGACAGCTGGTTAACCCTTTCATTCCCACGTGAATTTTTTTTGTAGTATTGCAAATTAGAAATTTTTTGATGCGTGCTGTACTTAACCTGGCAAAGTATTTGTTTCGTTATCACAACTAATAAGCCGTAGTCATTGTGCTAGGTGTATTGGTGACCAGTGAAATGAACCAGTCATAACGTAGCATAGTAGCACGGTTCAAGAATAATTTATCCACAGGGAAGCTCATTGGACACTGAACCTCGCAGAGTACAGTACCGGTCAAATATAAGCTTCCTGTGCAACAAGTAGACTATTGTCAACAATGAGCATGAAAGGAGTACGGCTCCTTTCAAAATGCCGTGCACGTTTTCTCTGCCAAATGCACAGCTTCCTTTCTTCCCGCGAGGGTTTGCTGTGTGTTCACACCACTGGAACTGGATCTCCGGTGGAACAATTGATTCCCCACTCGCACTTCTTCAGTTGTGTGGCGGAATATTGTTGGTTTCTCTGTAACTGGTTGGCAAGGGGACGTGCCCCGGAAGTCTGGAGCCCCCATTCCCTCCCCATCTGTGCGACCCCCTTATCCACCCCTTCCTCCATCAACCCCTTTTCGATGTGGTACCGTGTGACGTCACCGCGCTGCAGTGGGATCGATCCTTCGCGTACCGCTACCGCCGCATCCACCTTCACCCCGCGTGAGATCAACTTGAGAGGCGTGCAGGTCGACCAGCTACGACCCGTACGAGTCAACTTGCAGGGCGTGGAGGTTCCAGATATCAATCTGTGACGTATTTGTGAAAGAGGCTGCTGCGATAGGGAAATTGGGCGGAGCCAGACTAGCGTACAGTGCTGCCATATTACGCTGGACCTCTGCGGGTGACTGGAAGTATAGGTTATTTTTGGTTTGGTTAGTTAAATCTGATGCTAAAATACGGTTGCAAGGCCGCGATAATATGACTCCGTCTTACAGCGGCGAATTGACCAGAATTCATAGTCACAAAAGCGCTAGAGATTGAAATGAGTATAGGCAAGTGTACCGTTTTAGGTTTGAAAGAGGANCAGAATTCATAGTCACAAAAGCGCTAGAGATTGAAATGAGTATAGGCAAGTGTACCGTTTTAGGTTTGAAAGAGGAATGGGTAAACTTAATTCGTTTGGAGTAAAGTAGCCAGGTACCGTTTTGATGCAGTCAGGTCCGTATATGATTACTGACACTTTAAACTCGATGAGGTTTTTCTTTAGGCGTGATTATTATCAGCGAACACGTAGTTTTGTTTGATGATGCACCACTGAAGGAAGTAAGGTTAAGCTCACGGTTTAGATATGCTGCTTAATG
Source organism: Clitarchus hookeri (assembly GCA_002778355.1). Taxonomy (NCBI): domain Eukaryota; kingdom Metazoa; phylum Arthropoda; class Insecta; order Phasmatodea; family Phasmatidae; genus Clitarchus; species Clitarchus hookeri. The sequence continues at coordinate 153,880 of NQII01000931.1, read as the reverse complement.
AATTCTGAAATGATCATTCGCGATTGAATAAATACAGCAACACTTATTTAAAATGTTTAATAGCATAAGTTATGCAGTATTCTAGGCGGAGCTTTAAGTTATAAAAGTGTTGCCCCCAGTTATACGTTTCGCACTTTCCTATCAACGTACTATGTAAAACCAAAACTTCCGACTTTCAANCAGAATTCCTAGTCACAAAAGCGCTAGAGATTGAAATGAGTATAGGCAAGTGTACCGTTTTAGGTTTGAAAGAGGACTTGGTAAACTTAATTCGTTTGGAGTAAAGTAGCCAGGTACCGTTTTGATGCAGTCAGGTCCGCATATGATTACTGACACTTTAAACTCGATGAGGTTTTTCTTTAGGCGTGATTATTATCAGTGAACACGTAGTTTTGTTTGATGATGCACCACTGAAGGAAGTAAGGTTAAGCTCACGGTTTAGATATGCTGCTTAATGAATTCTGAAATGATCATTCGCGATTGAATAAATACAGCAACACTTATTTTGAATGTTTAATAGCATAAGTTATGCAGTATTCTAGGCGGAGCTTTAAGTTATACAAGTGTTGCCCCCAGTTATACGTTTCGCACTTTCCTATCAACGTACTATGTAAAACCAAAACTTCCGACTTTCAAGAACGAGGTTTCCTGACGTGTTTTCAGGGGCCACGTGCCTGAGCGGTTAGACTGCTCGCCTCCAACCAAGGCGAACCGGGTTCAATCCCCGGCCGGCTCACTCCGGATTTTCGCAAGTGGGAATCGTGCTGGATCATGCCGCGTTCGGCGGGTTTTCTCGGGGATCGTCAGTTTCTCCCGCTCTTGCATTCCAGTGCTACCCCATATCCATCTAACCACACCCTTATCGGCTCTCAATACTTCGTTGTTAAGAGTCGCCCAAACCTTTCCACTCCACTCCGAAGGCNTCTAACCACACCCTTATCGGCTCTCAATACTTCGTTGTTAAGAGTCGCCCAAACCTTTCCACTCCACTCCGAAGGCAAAACAACGATTATCACAGATTTCAAAGTTCGTAGTGGTCTTCAAATGCCGGTATTTATGAAGATGCCAATTATTACAGGTCTTCTGTGTCACTACCAGTTTTACGAACTGGTTTCCTACTTAGGAAAGTTGCTGCATGATTTTTTTAAAAGTGGTTGATAATAAAAAGGGCACAGCGAGAGGATCCGCCCTATGTAAAATAGTTCATGGTTGTACAGATGAACTTACTGAAAATTTAATTCAGATTAACATGCCGTCTATATTATGTTCGGAAGGGTACCCTTTCGACACTCTGCTATTTGAAATCACTGATGGGGTCAGTATGTCTGATCTCTGTCTTCTCCTCTTTAAAGAGTTTTTAACGAACTCGTAGATTCCACACAAAATATCGGTAGGTAGCCTGTTCAATTATTTGTAACTTGAAAGCGTTCTTCCCAAATTTTCACTAAATCTGCCTATTGCTGCAGTTTTTTTTATATCATAATTCCATTATACAATTTTCTGTGAATCAGGGGTGGATCTAGCGAGAAAAAAGAGTGAGGGGGGNTGGCTTCTCCTCTCCCCAAAGAAACCCTAACATTGACATGAAATTGTCCTGTGAATGTTTTGAAACTGAAATGAAATAACGACGGAACCGCTTAAAATACTGATTTTATTTAATTTATTTAATACTGTTTTTAAAAAATATGGTGACATGGTGCCCTCTTCCCATGCCACGAATCAAAAGTCTAGCTAGACCTGGCACCTGCATAAAATGATGCCCAACCCCTTCGTGAGTATGTCCAGAATTAATCAAGGTTTATGTAAAACGAAGTTTGCTTCCGAAATAGTAAATCAAAAGGGAAGCCTAACTTGTAAAATCTCTGTACGTGTATGTAAAATTTGTACAAAATTACAAAATATGTCAATGCGGAAGATTTGTAGCAAATGACCAATTGTAAGTATTTTTGCATCTTGCAAATGTACTCTTCATTTTTATGTTACGATCATGAATTATGGTCATTTGAGTTTCGCATTTATTTCTCACGTAATAATGTTCGTGTAGAAAAATAATGCATCATAACTAAAACTAGCAAGTTTTCCCCGCCTTACACACTCACGAGAGCTTTTTTTACACTGTACAAACTTCCGTATTTAAAATTGTTTAACGTCATTTGCAATATACTTGTTTTGTTCAGTATCTCGATATTAGAAAAGTACGAAAACCAATGTTTCTATGAAAAGTTGTACTTTCCAAATACACATTTAAAAAAAACTTTTCAAAGTTCACGAGTTTTAAACATAAATTTTCTTGAATTTGTAAAACGTTAACTACGTTATCAAAAATCTCAAATATACTTAAAATAAGTGTATTTGTGTATCTTGTTACATATTTTTATTCCTGTTTTTGTCGCTTCTGGTATCTGTAGCTATATACCGTACATTAAGCAGATCTCTAGGAATAATCAGCGAATGATTGTTCAGATTTTAGCACATAATTAATGGTGAACAACCACCTTAAAAGCTAATCAATAAATTTATAATTTTAATTGCGTTTATATATTTGTTATAAAAAGTAGACTTTAGAATCGCCGAAGTTTCACTTTTGGATTGCACAGTTTTGGTTTCGAAACCTGGTTAAGTATGGTTATGTGTGGTTTTTTATATGTAAAATTAGCTAGTTTAGCATGTAACTCCTTATTTTTCCCTTACTAGTATTTAGTATACTTACATTAAGTAGGATAGTTAATACTAAGGCTATGGAATCTAGAAATCATCGGCAGTGAATGTGTACGTTTAGTGTATCTTATTTGTTTAACTAAATTTTCGTATTTAGTATTTATATTTAGTTATANGGCAGTGAATGTGTACGTTTAGTGTATCTTATTTGTTTAACTAAATTTTCGTATTTAGTATTTATATTTAGTTATAGATATAAGTGTACGAAAATGTGTTTTAAAATAAAATATTACAAACACGTAAACTTTTTCTTGAAACACGGCTAATAGTGTATTGAAACTCACAACTAGCGACTGACAACCAATTAAAAATAGTGAAATTGTTCTGACTATTTTAGTGATTGAATCACTCTGATTCAAAAATGATTTGTAATTATTAGCGAATTCCTTTGACCCTAGCAGTGATTGCACACTGTTTACTCGCTGTTCAGTAGCATCTCATTCACAGTATTAAGGGCTGTTCACGGTAAACTGAGCACTTTTGAAAGTCTGCTGAAAATATACTTGTATGCACGTTGTGTAATCTTCCGCCATTTGCAAAATTAACCTTTCCATGGGCCTCATCACTTTATTCATGCGTCGGTAAAGTGAAACTGTGAAATTATTGGGAAATTAAATATTTTACAAATCTACTCATTTTTACACTTTGATGCATTAAAAAAAATACAGGAAGCCTAAGACATAATTTATGCTATCACAGAAGGTTACCTAAAACTTTTTATTNGGCAGTGAATGTGTACGTTTAGTGTATCTTATTTGTTTAACTAAATTTTCGTATTTAGTATTTATATTTAGTTATATATATAAGTGTACGAAAATGTGTTTTAAAATAAAATATTACAAACACGTAAACTTTTTCTTGAAACACGGCTAATAGTGTATTGAAACTCACAACTAGCGACTGACAACCTGTATTGAATTAAAAATAGTGAAATTGTTCTGATTATTTTAGTGATTGAATCACTCTGATTCAAAAATGATTTATAATTATTAGCGAATTCCTTTGACCCTAGCAGTGATTGCACACTGTTTACTCGCTGTTCAGTAGCATCTCATTCACAGTATTAAGGGCTGTTCACGGTAAACTGATCACTTTTGAAAGTCTGCTGAAAATATACTTGTATGCACGTTGTGTAATCTTCCGCCATTTGCAAAATTAACCTTTCCATGGGCCTCATCACTTTATTCATGCGTCGGTAAAGTGAAACTGTGAAATTATTGGGAAATTAAATATTTTACAAATCTACTCATTTTTACACTTCGATGCATTAAAAAAAATACAGGAAGCCTAAGACATAATTTATGCTATCACAGAAGGTTATCTAAAACTTTTTATTCGACATTAAGATAAGGAACTACTTTCCCTCCGTCGTTACCAACTTTAGTAGGATCATGTCACTCAGTGCGCCCGTTAGAATGTATACAGGTAGGAGCAACCAGCGACTTTTTCTAAGGTCGATTTGAAAAGTGCTCACTTTAGCGTGAACCGCCGTTATAAGTGTGTACTCCGCGACTGAGATTACTACACTGTAGATTGTGCAGCGTGGCGGCCGGTCGGACTAATTGCCCGACGCTGAGGTCACAGGAATGTGATGTTCCTTAGGTTCTACCCAACAGCGCGGGAATTAAAATTTTTCTTTTTTTCCACGACACCATTCGTGTTTTGATTCTTTTGGCATCTCCCGGAAACATAAGGCAGGAACTTGGAAAAATTAAGAAGAGTTAACTGTTAGCGGTCTCTCCATGATTATTTCTTTTGTTGCAGATCTCCATTACTACCCGAGGAACTGTGGCTCTGGGCGTCGCGTGGAGGATGGTGAGTTGAAGAACTGCATGGCACGGCTTATCGAGATTCCCGTTATGTAGGTTACGAATGCGAAGGAAGTAAAGTCCCTTTTTATAAGTTGAGTTTCTGGATATTTGAGCAAACTCACGTAGTAGAAATTTTTGCGTGGTGGGTTGGTAACCGTTTCAAGATACGGATTAAAGTGCCCGCCGCAATTGAACAGATGCATCTGTCTGATCTGTCCGGATTGACTATGCTGTCGCCGATACAGCATTTGATTGGTTCACGTGACATGTGTTATCAAATGCTGATGGTGCATACGTGCGGTGAGGTGAGGTGCTGATGACTGGAGCTAGCCAAACTTCATCTTTCGAGGTCAGACAAGACGCACTGCACCTTCATCATCTGACGTCATCAATGTTGAGACCATTGAAATGCTTTGTTTATACACAGTGAAGAAAAACGCGTGAAAAGGTACGACGCGTACATAACCTATCCAATAGCTAATGGATTCGTGTAGAAATGAAGAGATGGACAGTTTGCTAAGTGATGCAGTGCGGCTGTGGTTATTTTTATATGTCAAAGACAAGCAGTATAATATACGGCGAAGAAATGCTAAAACAGGTAGCAAATGATAACATAAAAATGTAAACCAAAATATCGACTTGTTTTTGCAACTGCATCCATCAGACAACCTCAGTCGAAGCATGTAAGGCTCGTCATTAGAGGAAATCTTCGTGAACTGACAGCCCGTTCGAACGGCTTGGACAGACGCATCTACACAATTGTGGCAGGGTCTTAATATGGATGGTTTCTCTTTATTAGAGTAGTGATTTTTTTTTACTCTCTAATATTTACCTAGAATATTTTAAATTTTACATTTAAAATTGATGTAAGAAAAGTCGTTTGAGAACTGTAGTTCACTTTGAAAATGAATCTATACGCAAGATTCCAAGCAAGTGAAAAATGCTTCTCAGGGATCCATAAAAGCTGACTACAGAAATGTACAGAATGACTTGTGATTTTTGGTTTACGCTGTGTATTTTGCTGAGTGGAATTCCTGATAATATGTCAAATGCTTCGGTTTAGCAGCTGGAAGAAACAATTCGATATCTTCGGGCAGTGTATTTTCTCTCGATATCAGTGGTTCACCTCCAAAGTGCAGGTACAATATGGAAGTATGTCATTTGGTGATAGCTACTGGCCATCACAGAAGGGAGGTGTTCGAACATATCAATAAAAAAACTCCCCTTTAACAAAACGCTATTGTCGGGTTCAGTTGGTATGCCATTCAGTGGGGATATTTTTGATACTTTAATCAATGGAGCGTATTGGCATTTTTGCTAAAAATACACAAATGTGTAATTTTTCTTTAAATTTTTTGCTGTTTTTGGAATTTTTTTAAAAATTACTATTGGGGCTGTCTTATTTATTGGTTGGGTGACATCGCGACGTTATTTAATAATTTTCTTAAATAAGAAACGAAAAAAAAAAAGTTGACCGAGACACATCCTGTGGACTGATTCGGGAAGGCACATGTCTGCGTCCGGGTGCAGATATTGGCTTCATTGGCCCCGTGCTGCCCGTAGTCAGACATGCCACATTCCATCTAGAAGAGGATCATGGCTCCCAGTATTTGCACAAGGGCTGTGAGGTAAACAACCCACTGGACTTTCACGGAAAGCTGAGTTACAAGAGCGAGTGCGGAATTCAAGAGACTTTTTCGGACGAATCTCACATGTTTCAAACATCGCGAGCTATCCGGGATGTACACAGTGGAGCGAGGATCGTCGTTTTCCAAGTTGGCGCAACGGCCTTGCCAGCAATGTTTATGGGGCTGGTCGCCGTACACGTTCTAGAATCCCGTACCATCGTTTCGAGTTAGACAATTGTCTAGTTTACAGCTAACGCCCGCATGTATCCAAGCTCTTTTTTATTTTCACCAAGTGAAATTACTACTACTGGTGATTGCAGTCGTGTAGCTGCTCTACCACTCTTAATCTGTGCTCTGTTGATGGTTTACTGCCAATTGAGCATTTCTTAAGTCCACTTTAACCTCCTCTTTCTAACTGTGTATATTCTTATCCATGAATATAATATTCAGTATCCATACATTAACCTAATTACACTATAAAACTAATACAAAAATTAATATGGCTCTATTTTTACAACTTTTGGCCTAATGTATACAATAGAAAGATAAACCAATAAAAATTAAGTTCGATGTCTCCAGTTTGAACATTGCATTTGTAGGAAGATATACGTCTCCTTCTACTGCTTTTTAGCTTCCGGTGGCCATTTCTTCCTCGATCTTACCCAGGTATCTTCTCCCTTATGGCGTGCATCTTGAAACACTACTTGCAATAAATGTTTTTGGCATATCGTAATTTCTCTTTTTAGCTACGAGTGTGTGTCCTGCCGCCGGGATTACAGTCTTGTCTCTTTCGGAGTCACTCTGCCTTCACTTCTTAACATAACTGTTACTGATATTTAATTACAAATATTTATACGCATGTCCCTTCGTGCTTTTTTTTTTTTTTTCAAGTATCTTTGGATAGTTTTACAAGTGTTTCTAAGCTTGTTAATATAATCACCTTAATATATATCCTGTTCATATGAAAACAGTCTTAAATAGTTAAAAAATTTCAGTTTTTTTTAGTGTTTTATAAGAAAGGCTGCAATGTTGTCTTAGTTCTTTACTGTTGGGAATCTGTTCCGTTTTCCATTGATAGGCCTATCTACACAAACCGTGGTTCCAACATACTACATACGGCTAAGGTGACTTTGTGGATGTCTCCTTTTCTCAGATATTCTCTATAGCAATGTTCACTTTACGTATTCAAAAAGTCTTTTCCAGATCTATAAAATGTCAACGTGTTCCGCAATTGAATTCACCGTTTTCTTTAATTTTACTTTTTATTGTAAAGATAACATCTGTATAATATCGCCCTTTACCAAAACTAACTAGTTCTTCAGAGATTAATGCGTCTGCTATGATATTCAATCTATTATTCAATATCGACGTGTATCGTTTATATTTTCTATCCAACATGCTTATCCCTCGGTAATGATTAGCTTTAAACGATCATCTGTCTTGTAAAGTGTTATTAATTTTGTTCGGAGACATTCTTTGGAGACTATACTTTTTATTTCAGCACATAGGTCTATTATAAAAATGTAGCAGGCGAAATTGGAATAGTATTCATGCATATGCCAATAATTCTGAACTAATCTCACCAATTCCGGGTACTTTCCGATTCTTCATGTTTTGTTAGAGCTTCTTGCAAATCTTTGAGAGTTATGTCGTCCACATGTACAGGTATCTGCCCAATACTAGTTCCTCGGCTATCGACTTGCCACTATTTTCTGTTATATTCTATCCATTATTTCGTGTCTATAGCACTGATCTTACTGTCTTCCTCTTCTATTTTTATTACTTTCACATTTTTTACATGCCAGGGCCCGTTGAATAAATAAACCATGTTCAATATTTCGCAGAAATTTTACCCAACACTCTTCAAGTGCTTTTTTCGCTGTATCTATGCTCTTCTTGTAGTCCTCTTGGTTATTTACTGTCGGGTTTCCAGGGTATATTTTATATTTCTCTTGCTTAACGTGGATACATAGTGTGGGACAGACTGATAGAAAGAATAAGGTTTTACATGTTAAATTATTTTCGGCGTATCTCGGTGGCCACCATTTACGATGTTGCTTTCCAACAAAAGAAAATGCTTTGCCCATGCCACATTTCTACAAAAGGTGTTTTGTAAAATTTTTGATGCTCTGGAAATTGCGGATAAATTAACACTTATAGGCTTAAAAAAACACAAAATCACACATTCTTATTAATTTACTTCTACTTGCTCACATGTAGCGATGTTCTCTTCAAAGGGCATAATGTGTTTTTTTTTTAAGCGTTACAGTGAAAGGTGGCCGAGACACGCCTAAAATCATTTAACAAGAAAACCCTATCCTTTGACTCGGCCGGTCCCACACTAGGCATATTTAACGATATATTTTTAATTTCATTATCTGAAAGAGATTTATATAAGGACCACACAAATGTAAATATTGGTTGTCAAATGGCTGTAGTTTTCAGATTATAGCACCGAAAAGTCGAAAATTTCGGAAAATGGGAGCCCAAGTTTCTATGCTCCTAATTAACTTTGCCAACTAAATCACATGTCATGTGATCTATATCATGCACGCAACATATTAATTAAGTTTAAAGGATATTTAACAATCGGTACTCGGGCACTGGCATTCTGAGTCTATTTCAAAATAGGTATTGATGTTTTTGCCAACACATTTTATTCGTCCGAGAAAAAAGATATTACTATTGATTACTTTTTTTCTTAACATTTGGTTTTTTATATTCAGTTCATTAAACGCTACAAATTTTTTCTAGTCACTTTAGAAATTTCAACTTTGGCCACTCTTTCATTCATATCTCCGAGATGTAATATCTTATCATTCCCATTATACTTACTAATTAGATATTTTCTGCTGTATGCTGTATATCATAAAATTGCTTACTTTCCTCCTTCACCATTCTACTGGTGCGCATGCCTATATTATCATTAGTTGTCCTCGAACATGTTTAAGCTTCATTCTATCTTTCCCATACCGCCTATTCATTCTTTAATTCGTCCGTGCCCTTTCTTATATGTATAGATTGGAATGCTTTTTGCTGCTCTGGCCATCTCTCAGTTACGCTGTAGAATGTGGCATCATTTCCGATATACAGAGACATTTTTTTAGTCTCTGTTATGGCTGCTGCGTTTGTATTTTTCTCTTTAAGTATTTTTGGCAAATGTATTTATTCGCGATATCCTTTAAATTAAAATAGCTAATTTTAAATGGAAAATGCATTTGGATAACATGAAGTCGTTAAGACACAAAACTGCTTTCACTGCCAATCTTAGCGTTAGTGAGTACGTTAACTATTAAAAAATGTATGCAGTTACGAGNTGCTGCTCTGGCCATCTCTCAGTTACGCTGTAGAATGTGGCATCATTTCCGATATACAGAGACATTTTTTTAGTCTATGTTATGGCTGCTGCGTTTGTATTTTTCTCTTTAAGTATTTTTGGCAAATGTATTTATTCGCGATATCCTTTAAATTAAAATAGCTAATTTTAAATGGAAAATGCATTTGGATAACATGAAGTCGTTAATACACAAAACTGCTTTCACTGCCAATCTTAGCGTTAGTGAGTACGTTAACTATTAAAAAATGTATGCAGTTACGAGNTACACAAAACTGCTTTCACTGCCAATCTTAGCGTTAGTGAGTACGTTAACTATTAAAAAATGTATGCAGTTACGAGTAGGATTTTCTGCAAAGGTTTATTCAAAAAGTGCCCTAACTAACCGAGAACAGCTTTAGTTACTATTTTAAGAAATGTAATTTAGTGATATAACAAAACTGACATTCTCAATGGCAAAAGTGGTAGAAATTGCCTCACAGCATCGATATCATACATTTTTATACAAAAGCTATGCCAGACGTCTCAACCTTGTTTTAGTGACACGCAGTATCGCCTCCATAATTGCAACATTTAGTTTAAATATTGGCAGTGCAATCGTGGACTGTGATCGTTGAGCAACGTCATTGGAAGACACGGTGGCTGTTGGCTTCCATATCACCAGTTGGTAAAGTGATTGGTAGACTCATGCACGTTTGCTTACCAACTGTTGGCTTATCGGCACAACGCCAGCTTATCTGAGACCAGCCATCGTGGCGTTTGTAGGTACCAGATTGCTCTGCGATTACGAGGTGGTCACACTCACGCTTCTCCACAAAGCATTGCTGTTGGCTGGCTATTTGACAGTATTTCAAAATTTCTATTTCGGGTGTAGCCGTATTAAAACAGCGTAGGATGCAAAACACATATCCCTTAAGTTATATATTTTCTGTATACGAAACATTTTTTTCATAACTAACATCCTTTTGTAAAGAAACTTCGTTCGGAATTACTTCTAGTACCCATATCTTGTAAAATTATTTTCTGATTACAAATAAAAATAAAAAGGAGTCTTTAATTAACATACTTGCATGATTTTTTAAAATATAGTTTGCGTGTCACTTTCAACCGATTTCTACAGAAATGTCGGTAGCTTCTTATATTTGAAGAATGAAATAATCATGGACAGAATTCTGTTACGCTCTATTATAGATGCATCGAAAAGACACATACAAAAAAAATTGTTTAATCGTTAAATTTTCACAACCGAAATTCGTGAATAAGGCTGATAGTCTGCTTGTTTTCTATTATACCGAAATGCCACGTTACCAAACCTAAAAAAAACATATGCAGTGGCAAATTTCTACTTTTTTGCGCTTTATTACTGCGAAAGTACCATCCAAACTAGCCATAACTACTCATTATCTTAATTTGAAAATTACTGTAACTACAGGCTGAGTATAAAAGAATACCCCAACTTTGAAGGTCTATAATATCAGAACCACACAACCTACAACCTTGATTGACCAATCAAACGAACCATGGAAACCGTGAAGTTTGTTTATCATACATTCATAAATGTTCAATGTGACCACCATGAGCGGCCCGAACGACATCTACGCGGTAATCAAACTCGTTCCACACTCTTGTCAGCATGTCCTGTGTTACGGTTTGGATGGCGTTCATAACTCTCGGTTTAAGGTGTTGAGAGGGAAGCGAGTTCGCATTCGATACGTCAATGTGAAAGGGACGGTCTGACGGTTCCTTTATGTGCCGAGAGATGACACTGGGAGTGTCTGTCGTCGCACTATGAGCTTGAGTTGTGTGTTAGTCCACATCACGATGGCGAAGGAACAACAGAAGGCGTTCTGTGTTATTCAGTTTGATAAATGTTAATCGGTTACGACTGTTCAACGTGAATTCCGTCGCAAATATGGACGTCATCCTCCCGATAGGTGGAGTATCGTACGTTGGTTTCGTCAGTTTCGTGAGCAACGGATTCAAAAAGCGTTCGTTCGCAGTCCGAGAAAATCAACTCGACAAGATAGCTGGGAAATGCAAATCCCTCAATCGAAGGTATGGACAGTGTTGCGAAAGCGATGGCTGTACAAACCGTACAGGTTACAGCTCGTACAGGCTTTTACCGAAAGGGATAAAGAACTGAGACTTAATTTCTGCGCTTTCGTTCTTGCCCAGAACGAGGTAAACGATGCCTTCATGTCTAAGCTAGTTTTTAGTGACAAAGTGACGTTCCATACAAATTGTAAGGTGAACCGGTACAACGTGCGGATATGGGGTCAGGAAAATCCACATGAAACCACCGAACACGAGCGCGCTTCCCCCAAAGTGAACGTGTTTCGCACTGTATCCATAGACACTGTCTTCGGCCCTTTCTTTTTTCACGAGCTCACTGTTACTGAAATCCGTTATTTGGGCATGCTTACAGATTGGTTGTTTCCTCAGTTAGAAGAGGCGGCGGGGGACTTCATTTTCCAGCAGGATGGTTCGCCACCCCATTGGCACCTAGCTGTTCGCGGATACCTGAACGAGACGTTGCCGCAACGCTGGATTGGTGCAGAAGCAGCTGGTGACCAGGCTCTTCATCACTGGCCCCCAAGAAGCCCGGATCTTACCCCGTGCGATTTTTTTCTATGGGGGTACATAAAGAATCAAGTGTTTTGTCCACCATTGCCAACTTACATTGATGACCTCAAAACGAGAATTACGGACCCCATCCAAACCGTAACACCGGACATGCTGACAAGAGTGTGGAACGAGTTTGACTATCGCGTAGATGTCGCTCGGGCCGCTCGTGGTGGTCACATTGAACATTTATAAATGTATGGTAAATAAACTTCACGGCTCCATGGTTCATTTGATTGGTCAACCAAGGTTGTAGGTTGTTTGGTTTTGATATTATAGACTTTCAAAGTTGGGGTATTCTTTTATACTCAGCTTGTATACTTTTAACGCAATATCGAGTTTAAAATATCTCAATGTTCTCGAGAAAGACAAGTAAATCGCTGTGAAACGCATTCCACTTTATCGAAATAAAAATTGAGTTAGAAATGTTTTACTTGGCAAAATATAGAAACATCATTAAACACTACCATTACTTTTAATAGACCCTAACTTTTATGTAATAAATTTTGAAATTATTACTTTTGTCCTCAATGATTATAGCCTGATGTTCGAGAATGTTGTCTAGGGAATGCGGGACGTGGCTCTCAATGCATTAGTTGCTAATAGTTGTAAAATACGACTATGCTAGTTGTGTAGAAATTGAAATTTAATTTAATAGTAATATATTTGTTTTGAAACTAAAAACAACACTCAAATATTCTCTCTCAGGGTGGTACAATATTTCACTTTCAAGGGCTCGCTGACCATTATTTGCGCAAGTCTGTCTTTCAGTCGTAGCCTTGTGACAGACTCAAAACTTTGGAAGGGACTGGATTTCGGCGACAGAATACTTTGCCCATCGAAAACAATTTTAACAAACTCAGATGTAGCACGGCTCTTAAGTTGATGTATAGTCTTTTTTTTACTAAAAGAGTTAAGTATAATTTCGTAACTTGTTACGGCACTTCAACACAAATTTCGTGTACAACCTTGGTTAGCAGAATAATAAACAAAAAAAAAAACCGTAAGTTACCTGCTGCTCTGGAGTGATCGCTTCACACGTCCACTGTGCCCTTTGAGTTGATGGCAGTATTCGCTGTNGTAAGTTACCTGCTGCTCTGGAGTGATCGCTTCACACGTCCACTGTGCCCTTTGAGTTGATGGCAGTATTCGCTGTCCATCTGGAAGCAACCCGATCACTCCTAAAAAGTCTGCTGTCTTCGTATTGAAGCTCGCACTGTTATTCGTGGCTCAGAGTCGCACTGCATCAACCGCTATCCGGAAATTTCCGCCCATTTTTCTGCGTGTCTTATTGCAAGCGAGGGCGTCGCGATGTTCAAAACTCTATAACTTTCTGGCAACTCCAGTCTCGTCCGTTGTGTGAGACGAAATCCTGACGTGAGCAACCATTAACCCCGTTGATTTGATTTTGTAGTCAGCAGAGGCAGTGGAGAAAAACTGGCGAAATTCTGAAAATAATAACTTTATATAGGTAATAACTTTGACCGTTGTCGCTTAGTAATGACGCATCCTATCTGCATTATAGTATTCTATGAAGTAATGTCTTGTTTGTATTTTTATGTATAAATGCGTGTCAACGTGTCTCGAATAGCCCGTAGAAGACTATAAGTGAAGTATGGGTACGATGCAGGCTATGTATTGCACTTACCTTTCTACCATGTGAAAGTTCTATGTACAAGTCGTGTTTGCGAAGGAACTCGAAGTCACGACCTTCTCTTCGACAAGCATATAGCTACCCAGACCCCTGCGCCACCATAGTCCTACTGCACACTGCAGTTTACTTGCTTTCGTAAACAGCTGAGTTGTGTTTACCTCAGATGCAATGACCAGCTTTGTCGGCTTGCCCTTGTTCTGCGCTCGTGCAAACAATCGTTAACGTGGTATCGATCGCACAATCTAAACACCAGTTCACAGGTCACGCAGGAATTTTTCTTCGTTGAAGGTGACCTAGATCATGGCGCCAGCGAAATCGATTCTCTAGTATTTGTTACTCTCTGTTCTTTTTTTTCCTGNTTGAAGGTGACCTAGATCATGGCGCCAGCGAAATCGATTCTCTAGTATTTGTTACTCTCTGTTCTTTTTTTTCCTGCAACTTTTACGAAACTTTAAACAGTGACCGTCGAATGAAATAAATTAGTTTATTATTGGTAGCATACTAGATGCGAATTTTCCGGATATATAATAGAACGCTTTTGAATACGCTAGAAGTGCATGTGTTTGCAAATTATTTTTTTATGATTGGCGATAGTGATTTGTGCAAATTTTTTAACATTTTACCCAATTAATGCTTAATGTGCCACTAAGCTTCTAGATCAGTCACATACGATACTTGGTTCGAAATCAACCACTTGAAAAATTCGCTGTCCATGCCTAACTACATAAACTGTAATGTTTATAAAACAAAACAAAAACCACATTCGACTGATCACTAATATATACTGAAGGCAGGTAATACCACATTAATATAATGGAACACTTACCGTAATGAGTTACTTGTTTGTGCCCATAATTTGACTTTGAAAGTGTTCATTTAACAGTAACCAGCTGAAGTGTGTTTGGTAATCCTTGGCTCAGTGACATCGTTCTCATACCACAGTGCTAGAGATTGTCAGGCATCGTACGGTCAGTTTGTTGTTCTGGCGTACTTTTCGTTCTACAGATGGCACCCAGAGGTCACTAAACGCAAGGCGACTTCTTAAATAATTTATAAACGGGGAATTATGAATTCGTGTGCATAATTATGCACAATTATCGATTGGTAATTGCAGCTTGACTACAAAGAGAATTGTGTGTTATTTTAGGTTTTTTTTAAAATATGTTTGGCCATGTAACACCGTTTCTGTTATTTTATTATTCTCTTCATATATTGAAGTAATAGATTTTGTGTTAACATTTTTCGACACCTGTGTTAAAGCTGACTCACTTTCCAGTTAAATAATTATTGTTCTTGTAGTACATTGTAAATGGTTAGTTTTAATTTATGTGGAATATTATTCACCGGTTGTTACATGATTTTTATGATACGTCAGCTTTCTAAGTATCAATACAGACGATATGGGTAATTTATTTATAAAAAAAAAATTCACTTTAATGTATCCGTCGAAATCGTTCTTTTGTAGGCCAGTCGTTCCCCGCTTATAATATTTTCGTAAAGTTTGTATTGTTTGTTCTCAATTATGCAAAATTTGATTTTGTTAGTAATGTAACNCCGCTTATAATATTTTCGTAAAGTTTGTATTGTTTGTTCTCAATTATGCAAAATTTGATTTTGTTAGTAATGTAACTTCGTGATAATTATTACAGTCTTTGCAGTAGATTATCTTTTAAAGCAGCATTACACGATATTATAGACTCTTCACGGTTATTTGCGTCCTTTTTGAATAAACATTTGAAAAATGTCACTGCCCCTACCAGCATATATTTTAATGGGCACATTGCTGACTGGCATACGCTCAGCAAAATTGGTAACGACAGAAATAAAGTAATTACACGTATTAACGTTGAATTAAAAGTGTTTGGTAAATGTTTGTTTACCTAAATATTAAAATTATTTCTTTTGTTTTCTGTCTTTTTAATGCATGTTGGTGTAATGAATTTATTTCCTGTTGTGTATTTCTCGTTTATCCGTGGCTATTATGTACAGTAGCCTTATTTGACTTCATTTCTTGGTGTACATTTATTGTAAGCTTTACATTTGTCGTTGATTATATTTTCAGTACTTTCGTTTGGCAGTGAACGTAAAAATCACAAAATTTACGTTTGACGGGAATTAAGAAATGCCATAAAGTTGGAGGGGCGTAAAACCTGCTTGGGACCCTCAGATGCCTGTCATGTGACTTGGAATAAGATCTTACAATAGATCAGCGACGGAATGCATTGGTGCAGGAAACGGGAGCACTCCTGAAAAATACGCCGGTAATCGGCAACGTCCACTACGTTTTCGACGTGTGAAAACCCGTACTTGGATACGCCAAACTGGAANTACGCCAAACTGGAGCTCAAAGCAGCCTATGTGCTGGCTGACCAGATAGCCACCAGAGTGGCAGTGTCGACGTGAAGTACTGTTTTATCTCCCCCCCACCCTGGAAGCGCAAATTGAACATTAGAGGGCTTATTATATTTGTGCAGGTGGACAGTTGAATACGAATTATATCATCATTGTTTAAGTGGGTTCATTTTAATTAAACCCTTTTGAAAGCTCGCTGTATACCACTCACACAAATGGAAAATCAACGTTGCCGTAGTGTCTTCCCGGCTAGTTTTCACTCGTCGATCACCTAACATTGTGAAATTTTTTTTTTAAGTATAACTACTATGCCGATTATTAATCTCAGTGGGTAGACCCGTAGAAACACAAACTGATTCCGGTTGCCACTATTTTAAACGTTACACACTCCAAATCCGAATCAGTGATGTCAATCAGTGAAAAATCTTTCACTGAAAGTCAGTTGATAAGCTACTGCTGACCTGCGAATCAAGCAAATTAACTGGGAACAAGTGATTTATAGCAGTGACATTAAGTGGGAAATCACAAATAAATCAGCGAAATTCAACCACTATATTAATTAGTTATCTGGCACTGATTATCAGTTGCTCAATTCTCACTGTTATCACTGATTTGGCTCAATTCTCGCTGATTCGAGTTTAGAGTGCACGTTTAATATGACTATCCCTATCCCGCTGTGAATGTTACTGCAAGCACTCCAGGAATGTTTACGTAAAATATACGTAGTTATGAACGGANGATCCCTATCCCGCTGTGAATGTTACTGCAAGCACTCCAGGAATGTTTACGTAAAATATACGTAGTTATGAACGGAATTTTTTTCCAAAGGATAATGTCAAAAAGACAATCCCTTGTAAACTATTTTGAACGCCTCAAGGAAGCATTGCGACGGTCCCTCCCAAGGCTGCGATATGCATTCCCGGGAAGCTGAGTCTATCGCAAATTACATCTGTGACAGTAGGATATTGTTACACGCGATGTTTAAAATGGATCAAACTACATACGACACTTTGTACTTTTATCCCTTACCTTAAGGGAAGCTGCGCAGGAAAGCCCTAAAACCGTCATTTTTAACCTTTATCATGATTTTTCTCCTTTGAGTATATTTAATAGGATACAAGTAATGTAGTCTTTTCGCGGTTTCTTCACACTTTTTGATTCAAAACCTTTGAAAAATCACGCCATGTATGACGTACTTGGTTCTTTCCTAAGTTTGTCATGTATCAAAATAGTTTAATAGTTCTGTTAATGTGAAAGAATCTTACTTTTTGTTAAACTGAACATTTACTTAAATTTTACTTATACATTATAATAGTTATGTTACATTTAATATGAATAAGAACGGAGAAAATTGGTATGTTGGTAATGCCTAGTAGGAAGTAGTTATTGTGTAACATATTACTAAAGTAACTGCGCACTAATGCGGGGCGCTGCCCTTTGGTGTCATTTTCTAGATTTAGTTAAGCTTTGTTTGCACAAGGCAGAGAAAAATTCTGAAAGTAGAACTTAAGCAGGATTTTGGGAAATTAGGAAAATAACCATGAATTCGCTATACGTATATATATATATATATATATATATATATATATATATATATA